>CM076573.1:267050122-267434493 GCA_034641835.2 Pinus albicaulis
CATGTTGTGGCTAAACAGAGTGAAATTCATTGACTGTTTGGTCAAATTCAGTTTTACTGAGGAGGGTAGACTTCTCAAATAGTTTGTTATTGTAATAAGTGAGAAATTATTTTATTTTAGATTAGAGATAATATCTGTTTGTATAGATGTGGTTGAGAAGCTATGAAATAGCATATTTCTGTTTGATCTATAAAAAAAATAGGAAATTTCTATTAGATATCTTAGGAAAATATCTCGAGTTAATGAAAAAAGGAGTAAAATGTTGATAGAGGAGATTCTTTAGATTTTAAGTAAGGCTTGGTGTGGAGCGAAAAAGCTCAGAGTGGTGGGACTGTGTTGTGTGTAATAGTGGTTATTTTCCTGTGTAATTGGAAAATGCCGAGACTCTGTCCTTTTCTATATTATGAATAAATTTAATGTTGTATCCATCGATGTATGATGAGCCCATAAGATTGATGCGTTTGTTTCTTGATAATTGTTTGAAGTGGTTTCGATCTGTGTTTTTATTTAAAACTATAAGAATTTTGTGTTTAATGCAAACCTGGCGTTGTCGAAATTGGGAGCTGAAAAGAAGTCTTTAACACAGAGAAATGGCCTAAAAGGACTTCTCGGATCCTTTGAGCGGAGTTGAATTAATATACATATTGGTTTTGAAATGCGTCAGGTCCATAGAACTTATCGCATCGGAACAGAAAGGAGATGCTTCCATATCACAACATATAGCAATGAACCGGATGCGAAAAAGTTATAAACTGGTTTAAAGTGAGATCGGGTCCGAGAGATATCGCCGAGACTATGGGAGGTAACATTGAAAACATAGTGATCTCCAACTTCCGATAAAACTTTGCATCGGAGTTCTGGAAGCTGCAATAGTTAGTAGTGACATTAACCACAGTGATTTGCGATCGTCGATTGATATCACATCAGCGCACGTTTGAATGTGGAGCATATTGGAGTTGCGATAGATGTATTGATTTCGCATCGGAGTTACTGCTAAACAATATAAGTGGTAGCATATTGTAAATTTTGATTTGCGAAATGATCCGAACAATCAAATCATTTAGATCTGGGGCTGCAGCATTATATATATAATTTTTATAAAAGGCACTATTTCAAATGGCTTTAAAAGGTATATCGGACCAGAAATATAAAAGAGTTTTTTTATCAATAAAAGGGTTTCGGTTCCGATAGAACAAGGGTTGAGAGAAGGGTTGAAAAGTATCATTATGGGCTTATTCAATCCATTGCTACGCTGCGTCAAAAGTATCAGAGCTGAAGAAAGGGGTATTTGCAGCGAAAATGCCACCAAGAAGAGGAATTGGTCGAGGGAGACCAGAACCAAATGCAGTTCTGTTAGAAGAAGTGAGAAATTTGTGTGCACGAATGGAGACAAAGAAGAGCACCTAATGATGGAGTTGAGAGTTCTTTAGAAGAATCTGATGCAGATGTGTAAGTAGAAGAAGACAATGAAAATGTCAAATTCATCAAAATGTTGGCAAAGGTTGGAAGCAAACCCAAGATGGATATTCCTATGTATGAAGGGAGTCTGAATGCAGAGGAGCTTATGGATTGGATCAGATCCATAGATCAGTACTTTGACTATGAAGAGGTTGAGGAGAATAAGAGGGTGAAGTTTGCAGTCACTAGATTGAAAGGTCATGCAGCCATCTAGTGGGACGAGGTACAGACATCAAGAACGAGAAAAGGGAAATCTAAGATCAAGAAGTGGGATAAAATGGTAAGTAAACTGAAAGCCAAGTTTTTTCCCAAAGACTATCATTTGAATCTTTTTAAGAAAATGCAAAATCTGAAACAGAAAGGAATGTCTGTTAAGGAGTACACAGAAGAATTTTATAGATTGAGTATTAGAACAGGGCATGTAGAAGATGATTTGGAGAAAATAGCTATGTAAATGGGCTAAGGTATGAAATACAAGATGAGATTAGCCTGTTAAGTCTGAAGACTGTTGAGGATGCCTATCAAGCAAGTTTGAAAGCAGAGGAGAAAATATTGAGGAAACAAAATCAAAGGAACAGAGGAAAGAGCTCAGCGAGAGGTAGAGGAGCTGTCAGATCCAGAGGAACACAACATCAGCATGACGTAGGAAGTTCAAGTGGCAGATCACCACAGACGGTTGAATCTAGTAGAGGAAGATTCGTGCCTAGAGGAAGAGGGCGAGGAAGAGATGTTTGGTGTTATACCTGTGGAGAATGGGGAAACATGTCAAGGGATTGTCCTCATAAAAAATCAGCAAGCCAGAGGGGTGCAAATGTGGCTGAGGCAGAGCCAGAACCACCTCGACTTGTGGAGAAAGAGGAACCACCTGAAGAAGGTGAATCACTGCTACTTAGAAGAACTTTGCTTAGAACAGAAAAGGAGACTGGAGAACCTACGCAAAGGAAAAAATTGTTCATAACTACATGCAAATAAAAGGGTAAGTGTTGTAAGGTTATAATTGATAGTGGGAGTACTGAAAATCTTGTGTCCACAGAGATGGTGGAAAAGCTTGGGTTAACAAGGACGGTGCAATCCTGCACCTTATAAAGTATCTTGGCTTCAGAAAGGCCATCAAGTCATCGTGACAAAACAGTGTAATGTGGAAATGCAGATCGACACATACAAAGATGTGATCTTATGTGACATAATGCCCATGGATGTATGTCATATGTTATTGGGGAGACCATGGCAATTTGACCAGAAGGCGATTCATGACGGGAGAAGAAATACATACACCATAGAGAAGGACGGAAATAAACATACGTTGCTGCCAGTGAAGAATGATGTTGATAAAGAACTGCCTGAGAATAATATTATGTTGATAAGTGGCAAAGAACTGCTTCAGGAAGTCGACAAAAGCGAAGAGGTACATTTCGCTATTGTAGGGAGGCCCCAGGTAATTTTAACCTCCACAAATTTAAATGATTTGCCTGAATAAATTCAATCTGTGTTAAATAATTACATGGATATCATTGTGGATGAATTACCAAATGAATTGCCACCGATAAGAAGTGTGAGCCACCATATCGATTTAATACCAGGATAAAGTCTACCTAATAAAGCTGCATATAGACTAACTCCCCAGGAAAATGCAAAAATTGCCAGGCAAGTATAGGAGCTGATTCGAGAAAGTCTGAGCCCGTGTGCTATGCCAGCGGTACTTAGTCCGAAGAAGGGAGGAGAATGGCGCATGTGCACCGATTCCATAGCTATCAACAATATAACAGTTAGGTACAGATTTCCTTTGCCCAGAATGGATGATTTAATGGACTGTTTAAGTGGATCCAGGTACTTTACTAAGATAGATCTGAAAAGCGGGTATCATCATATCAGAATTCGAGAAGGTGATGAATGGAAAACGACTTTCAAAACAAACAATGGACTGTATGAGTGGCTGGTGATGCCTTTTGGGCTCACTAATGCACCCAACACATTCATGAGACTAATGAACGAGGTCTTGAAAGAATATACAGGTAAATTTGTTGTTGTTTACCTTGATGATATTTTGGTTTTTAGAAAAAGTATAGAGGAACATTTGGAACATCTGAAGTTAATCCTGAAAACTCTACAGAAAGAAAAGCTACTAATCAATTTGAAGAAGTGTAGTTTCATGAAAGAAGAGCTGGTGTACTTGGGATTTGTAATTTCCAAGGAGGGCTTGAAAATGGATCCGGAGAAGGTACAAGCAATCAAGAACTGGCCTACTCCCAAGAGTGTATTTGAGGTAAGAAGTTTCCATGGACTTGCTAGTTTTTACTGAAAATTTATAAAGGGATTTAGTCAAGTTTTTGCACCAATCCTTGAGACAATCAGGGAGGTCAATCAGCCATTTCGATGGACAGAAGTAGCTGACAGGAATTTTAATCTGTTGAAAAAGATGATAACAGAAAAGCCAATTCTAGCATTGCCAAATTTTGAGAAAGTCATTCAAGTGGAAACCGATGCAAGTGGAGAAGTAGTTGGTGCGGTGCTAAGCCAAGAGCAAAGGCCGATAGCATATTTCAGCGAGAAGTTAAATGATTTGAAGAAGAAATATTCTTCCTATGAAAAATAATTTTACGCTATTGTGCAGGCATTGAAAAAGTGGAGGCATTATTTGCTGCCAAAGGAATTCATCTTATATTCAGATAACCATGCTTTGCAGTTTATTAATAATCAGCCAAAGTTAAATCAAAAGCATGCCAAATGGGTGGAATTTCTACAAAGTTTCACTTTTGTAATAAAGCATAAAAGTGGTAAGTCTAATAAAGTGGCAGATGCATTGAGCAAGGTAAGTTTTCTTTTGCAAGAATTTAAAGTGGGTGTTGTAGGTTTTGATGAAATGATTGAAATGTACAAGGATGATGAGGATTTTAAAGATATCTACACAACAGTTCAAAATCCAGTAAGCCATAACAGAAGTCAATGGATGGACTACCTTATTCAAGGAGGCCTGTTATTTAAAAGCAACAAATTATGTATTCCTAAATGTTCCATGAGGGAGAACATAATTAAAGAGAAGCACAGTGGAGGATTATCTGGTCATTTTAGACAAGATAAAACTTTCGCTCAGGTGAATGCTTTTTATTATTGGCCTAAAATGCAAACTGATGTTAAAAAGTTTGTTGAGAAATGCAGGGTATGTCAATATGCCAAAGGAAGGAGTCAGAATACAGGTCTATATCAGTCATTGCCCATACCAGATCGACCATGGGATGCAGTGAGTATGGACTTTGTTCTAGGTTTACCAAAAATTCAGAGAGGAAATGATTCTATTTATGTTGTAGTAGACATATTTTCGAAAATGGACCATTTTATTGCTTGTAAGAAAACTAATGATGCAACACACATAGCAAATTTGTTCTTTTCAAAGATTGTAAGATTGCATGGTTTACCTGTAAGTATTGTTTCAAATCGAGATACTAAATTTGTAGGGCATTTTTGGAGGACACTTTGGAAGAAATTGGGGACTAAACTCAGTTTTAGTTCAGCTTACCATCCTCAAACGGATGGACAAACTGAAGTAGTGAATAGGAGCTTGGGAAATATATTAAGAAGTTTGGTACATCAGAATCCCAAACAGTGGGATTTGGCATTAGCTCAAGCTGAATTCGCTTACAATGATACACCAAACCGAAGCACTGGAATGAGCCCATTTCAAATTGTCTTTGGAATGCATTCGAGAGGAGTATATGAGCTAAGAGACTTGGGGAAACAAGAAGCCAGAAGTGCAAGTGCTAATGATTTTTTTGAAAAAATGCAAAAGCTACAGGAAGAGGTTAAAGGTAAACTACAGGAAAGAAACAAGAGATACAAGCAGAGAGCAGATCTGAAAAGGAGAGAAAAGGAGTTTCAGGTAGGAGATTTGGTCATGGAATATTTGAGGAAAGAGAGATTTCCTACAAAAACTTACAACAAACTGAAAATGAAGAAGATCGGACCCTGTAAAATTAAAAGGAAATTTTCAGCCAATGCATATGAGATTGAGTTGCCGGAAGGAATCAGAATATCCCCCATTTTTAATGTTGCAGACTTATATCCATTCAAAGTAAGCAGAGACCGAGTTGCAAAGGCGAAGTTACGAGTGATGAAGTTCAAGCTGTGGATAGGAGAAGACGGTACCAAAAGCATCTAAGAAGGAAGTGGAAGATATCTTGGATCAAAGGATATCCAAAAAGACTCGAGGGCAGACATATTTCCAGTATCTTGTCAAGTGGAAGGAGCAACCACTGGAAGATTCCAGTTGGTTGACAGCAGCTGAATTGCAGAGATACGAAATAAATCCTGAAAGTTTAAAGAACAAATATTTTCTTCCTCGGGAGTCTGATGCAGGAGCATCGGAATTAGCCAGAAATGTGGAGGATTGTCCACATGTTGTGGCTAACCGCAGTGAAAATCATTGACTGTTTGGTCAAATTCGGTTTTACCGAGAAGGATAGACTTCATAAATAGTTTGTTAATGAAATAAATGTGACTGTTTTATTTAAGATATTGAAGTGAAAGATTTGTTAAAAGCAGGTGTAACCAAGAGTGAAAATAGGAGCTTTTGTTAAGATCTTTTGGGGAAATTGGAGAGTTTGTTAGAGATTATTAAATGAAAATCGCTATGGCTGAATTAAGTGTGTGTGAGGATTTGAATTTGGAGTGAGATTTCAGATTTGATGAGTGTGACAGTGTGTATTGAATATTTGATTCTGGAATCATTAAGGAAAAGCGAGGTTCTGTTTGTTGTTTTTGTATATTATGAGCGCAATTTTATTCTGCCCAAATCGAATGAGAAATGATGGAACTTGAATATTCATGTCTACGTAAATGATTTAAGCAGTTTTGATCTGTGTTTATATTGGAAATCGTATGAATTCTGTAATTGGTTGTAAATCGGGCGATGTCAAATTTGGTAAGTTAGAAAAGCCTTTATACAAAGAAATAGTCTAAAAAGACTTCGCAGACCTTTTAAAGTGGAGTTGAATTACATTGCAATTTAATGTTGGATTGAATCGGGTCCGAAAGTGGTATCGCGTTGTGTAAATCGAACAATATTAAATCTGCGATTTCCGATTCCGATTTGAATCGCATCGGAATTCTGAAGAGTGAGTAAGGGAGGTGGTGCAGTTGCGATTTTCGATTTCCGATCGGATCGGATCGGAACATTTGGTAATCAATAAACATATGTAAATGTGGCTGGTATTAATCGCCGATCGATCGTTTCGGAGGAACTGGTAAGCGATATATATATGTTGTAATATTGTATCGGGCTGCGATTGCGATTATTATTATCGCATCGGAACAATGGATTTCATTGTGAAAAGCGTTAAAGCGCTCATATAAAGGGTTCGATATTTATAAGATTGTTAATGGGTTTCTTTTAATTTTATTAAAGGAATTGGGTTCGATAGAAAATTAAAAGAGATATTTTGGGTTTAATTATTCCTTTGTGGGTTTCATGAAAAAGTGAAAATTCCAGCGCTACTGCTGCATGCGTCAATTTAACTTTAAAACCTAACCATAATTCATTTCAATTATTTAAAATCAATATGTGTGACACATCTAATATTTTACTCTATGCCGCTTATTAATTCACGAATAAATTTTTTGTTATATTATTCTGTGGGCTTCATTCCAACTCTTTAGAAAGGTGCTCCTAAATATGTTATAGTGAAACCTCCTCTTTCTTCTTTTAATAAGTTAAAAATTTAAAACGGAGTGCATAGGAAAAAAATTATCGCATAGTCCGAAAACTCTACTTATTTTTAGATTTAAAAAAACATTAAATTTTAATTTAAAATAATAGGGACCTATTGTAGCCGCTACAACACCATTCAAAATTTTGGGTATATTTAAAATTTCGAGCCCCCTGCTCGCTTAACCATTAAGGTTTTGACCCGGCTTATACCCATCGAACCTTCTCACCATCATGACGATATTCTTTCACCGCAGCTACGCCATGTGCAGGAAGATCATCATGCATTCACTCGAATGGATACCTCTCCATGCATTAAATATACTCGTTAGAAGCCATTTCATCATGGATCATTTAGGCATTCTGTCTACTTCACCAAGCTCATGTAAATTATTTAAGGGCATCATTCTCTAAAGGATAACTGTGAACTAATAGATATTATGATGTCTTATGCAGGGCAATCCCACGAGTGATATACCAAACAACGTCATCACCACACCAAGGGAAAGAAGCTATAATTAAAACAACAAGAGCGCAATTGCGGAACATGACACTTTTATAACCTGTCCATATGGGGGATGAGAATCAAGGCTACAGTTGGAGACCTCTTCAAGGCATATGACAGGGGTGAGAGCAGTTCAGACTGAAATGTGAAAAGGGGAAGATATGTATCACCTATAAGCAGAGAAAGAAGACCGCACTAATCAAGGGAACTTTTTGGTCACGGTTAAGCCACATCTTTCCAGGCGTATAGTTCTTTCCTAAAGAAAGAGGGTTACCTGATGCATATGGTTATGTGTTTATTGAAGAAAATGGTGGCTTAAATCAGCAGTGTGTATCAATTGCGATACGGTAGTTGTAGCAGATTTTTTGAATGCAACCCTTGTCATTTTAAACTTCCACTTTCATGGCATTCAACAGGATCCTAATAAGTTTAAGGACATATATGACGAAGGTCACTCTATCAATATTACCAGCAGCATGATAAATAGTGTCGACTTCATGATTAAAGCTTGGTCTCCTGTCAGTTAATGTGTAGAAAAGTTCTACCTAAAACTGTTCGAGGTTGATGTGATACATTTTCCAATCAATTGTCACAAGAGGTCCCGCCCCAATGTAACACTCCAGATGTTTGGCTAATTATGGAGTGTTACAATTTGTTGATCCCATTGCTAAACTTGCAGGGAAGTTAGTAGCACGCATATTTAAGCACAACTTCACCATTGGTGGAAAATATATTGTGGTTCATCTTCGTTCGCAAGAGGACTTGGTGGTTTTTTTATTGCTACATATTTGATGGTGGTAATTACGTATGGAAAGCATATATGTCTCACCTATGCTCTTTAAATTTCCACATGGAGGGTGGCTTCCTTTTGCTTTTTCCATTGTACTTTTTATTATAATGCTTAGTTAGAACCATGAAAGACGCAAGAAAATTCGGCATGAAGTGGCCCACAACATGGAATTTGGCTCTCCGCCAGGAATGAAAGGATATTTTCAACCCAGCATGAGCATGAGCATTATGTTGCCAGTCCAAGGTTTTTTATATGAGGAGAGTAAGTTTCAAATGCTGAACATGGTGGTTGGTATGTTTATACCTGAGGAATTTCTAGCTTCTGGGTCGAGTCATGAAGGGTTGATGATGGTCGTTCTCCAAGCTCGAGGCTATGTAGGTTGAGCTCAATTTAATCATTCTCGTGCAGTTAAAATCCAACCATACCTTGTTAAGTCGGAGTACGCCATAAAACTAAGGGTAGCGTGAGAAATCAATCAAGCTCAAATAGATGCGTGTAGACTCGTAAGTTGAAAATGTGCAAAGGTGCCATCGAGAGATTCTATGAAGGTTTAATTATCCTTTTGACTTTACAATTCTTCTAAGGAGTCTTGAGTTCAGCACAATAACCTGCTCTTCGATGTGTGGCTAATATTTAATGCGTGGTGTGGTGGAAGCTCGAGAGGGGCAGAGGGTTAATGCTTTTGAAGGTTTACCACAAACGCATATAGAAATCCCGTGATCCATACTAGTTGATAAGAGCACTTCAAAAGGATTAAAGCGTCGAACATTGAACATCTGTTTTGCAAGAAGAAAGCAACGTATGGTGGCTTCGTTGTGCCTCCATTAATACATATTATGAAGAAAGGTTTTCTGCGTGATTAATATGCATTACCTCGTTTTGAAGATGGATTGAACGTTGCGTTTAGCATCAGGACAAAGCTCAGTAAAGAAATAATAGGTCGAACATGCTAAGGAAACGCATATTTTTCTGCGTTCGGTAAGAGGTGAAGGAAATCATGGTTTGTCTGTCACAGGTCGCTAGACGAGGAGATACCATGGTGAAACGTGAAGTTAAATAATCACACGCTGATGGAAAAGTTGCTACCCTCTGCGTCACACAAGACACTGGTCCGCCTTATTTTGTTACGCCTATATCATGGCATCTCATCCCTCCTATTTTCAAAATTGCATGGTTCAACAAAGAGGCTGTGGGTGAATAAGCCATGCGGTCACAAGTCTGTTGCAGTGGTAACATGCGACTCTGCGACCTCTCACCAAGTCGCATAGTCGTAACTCTCCTCAAGACTCGAAGAATGCGGCTCGACAGTAGCATGCAACCCTACGACCTCTCACCAAGTTGCATAGTCGCAACTCTCCTCGAGCTTCGAAGAATGTGACTCGAGCGCCATTTGCAACTCTGCGACCCCTCCCAAGTTACCAAGTCGCAGGGTCGCACCCAAAGGAACTCACGCCCGGTGCGACTCTTCGACTATGCAACCTCCATGCCACGGTTGCAACCTCATAAAAAATATGCGCCTGTCGAGAAGGGATGTAAAGGAATGGGTGACTGTAAGAGCATGTAAACCTTGTGTTGAAGGAGCTACTTGTGAAAATTTCCCTCAGTGATACATAAGCGGCTTTGAAAAAATTGTTTGGCTACGACACATTAAATACATGACAAATACATAGCACGAGCCCCAGCATATTGCCCCTTTAATTTTTAGATTGGCTCGGCCATGTCCCCTTTGAGCAACAATCCATTATTTCTGAATTATTGCCAAAATCCTCATTAGGTTGTAGCCTCGCAATGCTTTGTTGGAGTCTCACATCGTAGCCCATCCCAACACTTAGAAACACATGGCAGCGTTTTTCTTTTGGTTTCGACATCATCTCCTTTGGGAGAAAACATGAATTAAGAAGTTAACCCTACACGCCTGCCAAATGATGGACATCGGTTGGAATCTCAAGTTCTTTCTTCGTGCCCGTAAACAAGCTCATAGTGGATATGCACAAACTGACCATACATTTCTTACAAAGCAGGACTCAGTAGGGGTCCCGGATAGTTGTTAAAAGCCCCTAATTTTATTTTCGATGTTCCTTTTATATTTTTGTAATTTTCTGCTGCCTCAATATATATATATGTGTGTGTGTGTGTGTGTGTGTAATATATATATGAGGCTAATTTAATGTGTTATACATGGCTGATTTAATGTTTCCTGTGCAGGTAATATGAGGAGATTATGATGATGACTAGACAAAGAATTCCTCACTTCCCCAGAAGATGTACAACCTAGATTCAATCCAACAAAGAAACCCTCATTATACAGATACTCAGGATCTCGCTCAAAATGAAAACATCACTCTCCCACTTATTGACTCATGGAAATTCCCTTAGCATGACAATGGCATCACCGGCGGATAGAAGTTGTTGTTTCACGTGGCGAGAGCTAAGGCTGTCCCCCAGAGAACAAGGTTCTGATATCTCCAAAAGAGAAATGTAGAAGCGATAAAAACCCTAGGCCATAGGTCGCAAATTTCGAAAAGTCGCAAGTCGCAGATTGTTTGAGGTCGCAGGTCACAGATCTCATAAGGTCGTAGGTCGCAACAGAGGCCGAGGTCGCAGGTCACAAAATCTATTAAGTCGCAAGGTAGCACAACAGTCACGAAGGCGAAAAGTCAGGGAAGCCCATTGGGAAAGTTTTGTTCTATAAAAACTTCCCTTGAGAAATTGTAAAGGAATTTTCTTTGGGACTCCATTGGAGAATAGAGAATTGTATAGAAGGACTACATTTTTGAATATGAATACAAGAACTTGGTTATTCCATTATTGGATCTGATGTAGACTGATGTGTGAACACTATGAGTATTCTGCTTATGTTTCTAATATATTTTGATTAATGAAACTGCGTTTTCCATTACGTCATTGATG
Source organism: Pinus albicaulis (assembly GCA_034641835.2). Taxonomy (NCBI): domain Eukaryota; kingdom Viridiplantae; phylum Streptophyta; class Pinopsida; order Pinales; family Pinaceae; genus Pinus; species Pinus albicaulis. The sequence continues at coordinate 267,061,484 of CM076573.1, forward strand.
CATTATAGTTCTCTAAACATGTATTAATGATTTTAAGCTTAAACTGCTTCTTCTATGAATGTTAACAACTTTTATTGCTGGCATTTATATCATCTCTGAAATCGTTCAAGGAAGTGAAGGGTGCTCTGCCGCACAGAATTGTTTCTCCTGTGGCTAGAATGGATTTTGCGAGCATGACCCTAATGACATGTTGTTGACAACATTTCCTTCGACTACATGCTTTAGTACTCATATTGCTACTCGTTGTGTTATATGTTCATTAAGACTCATCGATCACGTGTTTTATATAATCCGAATAAGCGTGTGTCCACAGGTTTACAAAGTTCGATTGCATCCAAAGTGTTAGCACCCAATCTGAACCTTAGGCTGAAAAAGGCCAAATCAGGGTAACAACTAAACCACGCTCAGCCTTGTAGCTAGCCCTACAAGGACAGGAGAGGGCTCTCTCCGTAGAATAGATATTCAATAAAATGGTAATGAACTGATTTTAGGCTAGGTATATGAATGGGAAAAAGAGTTTTGATGAATTACTGAAATTTCAGGGATGTATGGGACAAGAAGACAGTATGAACTGAGGAATTAAATCGGGATACAGAATATTTCATAGGGCAAGATAGGCAGGAGGTTTAGCAATCAAGTCTAAATAAGATGAAATGGAAAGACTTTTGAGAAGCTGAAAAGGGCATAATAAATGAATCCTTTTCAAACAGAAGAAAATACACAGAGTATGAATGATTTCCCAAGGCAGAGCATATAAAATGGATTCTACCTTTCTAACTTGAAAACATTCAACTGGAGATGTTAATGAATGAATGGTGTAACATAACAATGTACATATGAAACATAAAGGAGAAACATATGCTAAAACTCATACCACATGAATCCCATAAATCAGAGCTGCATCACTTTATTTAATTCCCTGCCAAACTGTACAACGGAGCGCAGAGCTCACTGCCACACTATTCCCCTACTTCTGAGTTTTTAAACCTCAGACTTTTTTTTTTTTTTTTGCAAATAATTAGAATTTACAATAAATAGACGAATTTTTCCAGAATACAAATCGATGGAAGGGGAGAAATCACAACTGAAGATAGAAGGCCAAAAGCCAACAGTCTCTTCGTAAAGGAAGAGTTGCATTACATCTGGCCAGTGAGAAGGCAAAAAATTGTAACGTAGATTTCTCTACAACGTAACTGAAGATGTGACTGTTACAATTTGGGTCTCGGCCTCTGGATGTCGCTTTGCTTTCCATTATTCCTTTTGAATAACTGGCTTTTAATAAGATGCCGTTGCAGTAAACTGGAATAAACTGAAATAGTGCCTTACGTGAAGGGAAATAGTGAATAAGAAGGAAGGGAGAGGAGGTGGGACTAGCATCTTAATCGCAATCGGGATCGGGGAGCAGGAAAATATATACAAAATAAGACTTTCGATGCGGTTGGATTAAACCATGGGAAGTCCTTTAATAAATGTAATAAAATGCGATTTTGGGACTTACAAAGGGGAAAGGGCCTTTATATTATAATGGGAAGTAAGTGCTGTATGGTGGGCTTGGGGATAAAATCGCAATCGCAATATTGGAATTTGCGATGGGAATTTGCGATGGGAATTTTGCGATGGGAATTTTGCGACGGGGATTTTGCGACGGGAATTTTGCGATGGGAATTTTGCGATGGGAATTTGCGATGGGATTTTGCGACGGGGATTTTGCGATGGGGATTTTGCGATGATCGCACATCGCAAATTCCACATCAACAAGACACTTGAATCTCTAAACTTGCGATCTTGCGATTTTGCGCTAAAGTGGTGGGGTTTATATATATGATATAACTTTGTTATAAAGTTTGTGGGGTATTGGTCGGAGAAGTGTTTAAGGGGAGGGACTTTGTAATATGAAGTTTTTTATTATAAAGTACAAAGGCATGGAGGGGAAGTGGTTGGGTAATAAAATCACATATTTTATTAAATGATTTACAATGCGATATTATAATCGGAAGGGGGAAGGAAGGGGTTTTTAAAGGGATTTGAACATAAATTTAAAGGGGAAACATGGGAAATAGGTGGGGCTTAGGGAATAGAGGGCTTTTACTTCACTTAAGCACAAAATTCCATCCAGAAGCCAGTTTTGAGAGTGTAGTATACCATTGGAAAGCTCTTTCCGGGCTCTTTCTGATGGATCTACTTTGAAGATGATTTGGCGCTGAACATACTGCGGAAAAATTCTCTGAAGGCAGAGAAATCACTTTGTGGAGATAACAGCTTCTGAATTGTGGCTGAAAGGCAAAGTATCATGTCTTCACCTAAAAACATGGTTTTGAGGTGAAGCTTGCATCAAACCAAACAAATGATATCTTTTATCTTCCTGGTGCTATGAATTTGTATTTATTGACTTCCTTGTGACTTCGCTGATCTTTATTTGCCACTTGACTCATTAATTTGACCATGGCGAGGCCTTAGAGACTAATGAGACCCATCCTATGACCTACTAATATGATTTTGAGAATGAAAGTGACAAATGACTGAAGATCATAGGAAGGAAAATCAGCAAGTACCTCATGAGGGAAAACTGGTAACAAATTACTACCATCAATGAATCCATGACCTAACGGAATGGCGAAATTGATTATAATGGCACTCCTAATATGCAAATGCAAAAGAGCAATTTTGATCACTGATGGCAGTATGACTAGAGTGACACTTGTAGAAATTTTCTGAATAATGATTAATTATCCACCGAGACTATCCTGGTCACATACTATTTGAACTTCATACACAACACATAATCTCTTCCACTCAACCAACTCAGATCATCACACATGCGGAAATAAAATCAAGCGATAACACATCAAATCATCATACACATTAACACAGTATGTATGGGGAAAGCTTATAGCTGAAAACCCCGCAGCTATTGTGTATATTATAATGAAGAAATCAAGTAACAAACTTAGTACAATACTCCTCACAAGTACTCAGTACTTTCTCATACAGTTACTCACAATCTAGCTCAGTTTTGAACAGGTTACTGGTTCAAAACTCACCGCCAATTGCCTTGCCTCTATTGCACGTTTCAATGCTATGGGATGGCCTCTTTATATAGATAAACCACCAGCCTGAACTGCGCAATCCTCATGGGCTTACTCCACCTATCTGTGTGTTGCAAATAGCAACAGTATAGTCACAACCGATAGCTAACTCCACCCTTTCATCTACCTCTTTCACTGGTCTCCACTGAACTGATCATGCACTGTAGTGAACTGATGTGTTCTTGAGTTGAATAATGAGTTACTAATTAATGAATTAATTAATATTTAATTCACTCCACTCATAACTAATTGATTAGCTAGTTAAACTAATCTCAACTAGTTCAACTAAAATAAACAGAACACAACTCCACTATCTGTCTCATTAACTCCTCCAAACTTCTGCCACTAAAGTCCAACTGAAGTCAACCATGCATGATGCCATCAAACCCTTGGGAACCATGTGATTCCTCTGTCATATGCATGAGCCACTTCTGTAGCTCGAACTGAAGTGCTCCAAGAGAGTAAACTGTTGTTTATAGTCTAAATATTATTAAGGGTAAATAATATTTGACTTCCCTTTTTTAAGGAGAGGCAGTCTAAAAATAGACTTCGACCTCTTTGACCTCAAAAATAGAGTTTCATCTATTTTTACCAACATGACACATACTTCAAGAATCTCAAACTGGAATCCCCGAACCATGCTCCATATGTCTAAAAATAGACATAGTCTAAAAATAGATTTTGCGCCAGAATTTGCCTGCGGGCCCACTTAGTGAAGGCGACTTCATTTCACTAAGCTCCATCATCTTGCTGCATTTTAAACAACACTAACATTGGCTCCAATTTGGATGGTAGCTCCTTGGAGGTGCCAAGAACACCGTAGACCAAGTAGCCTTATCCATTGGGCATGGAGTCAAAGATACTGAAAAACTGACACAATGCATACTGACACTGACTCAAGACTAAGACTGAAAAACTGAAATAAACCAAACCATACACATATCATTCAAGTTTTATATCCTTCACTTCGGGCCCCAAACTTCAATGTCTGTGTACTCTGAACTCTGATAAACATAACATGGTATATACAATGATGATGACATATATCCTGATCCTTTGTTTTCAACAATGGTAGTGCTTCAAAAGCCTACCATTTACTGCTCCTCCAGGACAATTTTGGTCATCCATTTCTGAAAGCAAGAAGGCATTTTTTCCTTTGTAAGCTGAGATCCTGTATGGTCCTTTCCACAGATTGTCGAACTTACCATGCTTCCCTTTGTCTTCATTTCTGGCATCCCATTTCAACACTATATCATCCAGCTGAAAATTTTCTGCCTTTGTCTTCCTGTCATAGATATTTTTAATTTTCTCTTGCAACTGAATAACGTTCTGTGACACTTCCTCTCTTATTTGCTGAAGGTGGATAATTTGATTGATTCTTCGCTGATTGTCATTGTCCTCACTACCAACTTCTTGCAATAATTTCATAACTGGGACTATAAGGGATGTAGGAAAGACAGCGTCAGTACCATAAACCAACTCAAATGGTGACATACCTATTGATCTTTTACTGCTAACTCTGTCTGCCCACAGCGTGTTGATGAGCTTTTGGTGCCAATTTATTTTGTTTGCCTCCAGCATTTTTTTAATTATATTCACCAATGATTTGTTAGATGACTCAGCCAGGCCGTTTCCTTGTGGATAATAAGTTGTCGAATGGTCCAGCGCGATGTTGTATTTGTCACAAAAGTCGATCATTTTCTTGGATCTGAACGCTGCTGCATTGTCTGTTACGATTTGACAGGGGCAGCCAAAATGAGATAGAATATTCGATTCCAAGAATTGAATGATTACCGCGTCTGTTGCTTGCCTGGCTGGGATGGCCTCGATCCATTTAGTAAAGTAATCTGTCCCTGTCAAGATCCATCGGTGCTGTGCTGAGGACGCAGGATGAATCTCCCCTATAAAATCGAGCCCCCACTGCTGAAAGGGTGCGTTCACTGAAACTGGTTTCAAAGGAAGTGGAAGCAATTTCTTCTTCCCTTGGAAGATTTGGCATTCGTGACATTTCATCACTGTCTTATATGAATCAAAAAATAATGTGGGCCAATAATATCCTGCTCTCAATATCTTGTTAGCTGTAGTCTTCCAAAACAAGTGACCATTGCAGTCGCCTTTATGAAACTCATGCATTACCTTCTGCGCTTCTTATTCAACCAAACAATTGAGCAAAACGCCTCCTGGATCTTTCCAATACAGAGTGCTGTCTAAAATGTAGTATTTTGCAGATTTTAGCTTCAGAGATCTACCTTTGCTCTTGGACATGCCCGTAGGAGGAGACAAATGCTGAAGGATATAGACGATATCTGAATACCATGGGGACTGTAGAAAAATGTCTGCAATTGGAACCAGAAAACCTTCATCTTCCTCTTCTGCCACTGTTGTTATAAGGTTTATATCTAAGGTGTGCAGATTTGATTGGGCCATCAATTTCGCCAAGCCTTGGCCTTTGATCAATTTCGTGGGCTTGATCTCCATATCATACTCCAACATGGCTGCTATCCACTTACCTCTTCGACCTTCTGGATCAGTTTGCATCAACACCTCCTTCACTGCTGCGTTTGGGACATATGCTATAGTATGTGAATGCAGAATATAGACCCTGAAATCCTTCAATGCTTTGATAAGGGCCAATGCTTGTTTTTCAATGATATTATACCTCAAAGCAGCGTCTCTAATAGTTCTACTAAAAAAGGCAATTGGCTTTTTGATCTCGTCTCTCTTTTGCATTAAAACAGCCGCTAAAGTATGCTCAGATGCAAACGAAAATATGATAAAGTCTTGAGTGTAGTCAGGACTGATCAAAACTAGGGCATTGGACAAAGCAAACTTTACCAGATTGAATGATTTGATAGCCTCCTCACTCCATTTAACAGTGCTGTCTTTCTTTAACATATTAGTCATTTCCCTCAAATGCTCAGCCAGATTGGGTATAAATCGACGTAAGAAGTTCATCTTACCATTGAATGCTTGGATCTCCTTCTTGTTTCGTGGCAGGTTTATGAGATGGATTGCCTCCACTCTAGCTGGATCGATGCGAATACCATCTTTGGAGATGATATGTCCCAGCAGCTTGCCTTCATCCATGGCGAAGAGGCACTTCTTGGGATTGAGAGAAATTCCAAACTTTCTGCATCGCTGAAAAACAACTCTCAAATGGTACAAATTCTCATCATCTGATCCTGAAAACACTGTCAAATCATCCAAATAAACAACCAGAAAAACATCTTTTTCATTTGCAAAGGCGATGTCCATTGCACGTTGGAAAGTAGCTCCTGCATTCTTCAGTCCGAAAGAAATTTTGGCATACTGGAAGGTTCCCCAGGGTGTTGTGAAGGCAGTTTTATCTTGGTCCTTCTCATGCACCAAGATTTGGTTGTAGCCTGAGTAGCCATCAAGTAATGACATCCTGGATGCTTCAACTACTCTCTGTAGAATATGGTCCATTTTCGGAAGTGGATAATTATCCTTTAAGGAAGCCTTATTCAAGTTCCGAAAATCTATGCACAACCTTATTTCTCCAGTCTCCTTACGTACCGAGACCAAATTTGAAATCCAGTTAGAAAATCTAATGGGGACTATGATACCAGCTTTGTATAATCTGTTTACCTCTTTTTAAATGGATGGCAGCAGCTTCGGATTGATTCTTCTCAGCTTCTGTCTGAATGGATTTTGATCTGGCTTGATAGGAATAGTATGTTGGATTATGTTCCTATCATACACTTTCAAATCTGAATAATCCCATGCAAATACATAGAAAATTCGGAAAGCAACTTCACATACTTATCCTTCGCTTCAGGGGACAATGTCTTTGACAATTTCACGAACTTGGGCTGATCAGGTGTTCCAAGATTCACATCTTCAACTCCTTTCTCTGTGGGCACCAAGCTTGGCTTCTTTGCAATATCGTCCTGATCAAACAGCTCCTCCAGAGGTATGAGACCTCTAGGAATTACGTTATCTTTCAGCTGCAATATGTCCATCTGGTTTGTTTCCATTTCTTGATCATCCACCACATACTGACCTTCTATGAGAGTGTCCTTGAATTTTCCATCACCCTGCAAAAATGCATTTATCTCATTATCATCCCAAAATACTTGCCAATACCTCAAATTATCCGGAACAACAGGCCTATGTTTGACATGGATTTCGAATTTGTTGTTGGAGTTCATCGGAATTTTCAGGTTACTTGCAGTATTTGCAAGAGAATCAGCAATAAGATTCTGCATCCTGGGCACTGCTGTCAAAGTGTACTCTGGGAATGTCTTCAAAATGTCCAGAACTGCATTTCTGTATGCCCTCAGTCTTGGATGTTTAGCTTGGTACTCTCCTTTCACCTGCTTGATTATTAACTCAGAGTCACCATACACAAAAATCCTTTTTGCCTTCAACTTCTTCAAGATTTTGAGGCCTGCAATCAGAGCTTCATACTCTGCTTCATTGTTAGAGCATTCAAAATCCAACTTGTAAGCACATACTCTAACATTACTAGGGACCTTCTCAGGTTGAAAAATAGGACTCCTAATCCATATTCCAATGCCAGCTCCATCTTTACCAACAACTCCATCAAAATCCATACTCCACAGACCTTCTTCTTCTTCTTGTAGATGCTGAAAATTTGTTTCTTTCTCTTCTTTGCCTTGGCTGATTTCTGGCTGTTCATTATCCATTTGCTGCTGGCAGGCAGAAGGCTTAGAAGTACTTGATGCTTTGTCTTTTTCCTGTTTGAGGATTTCTCTGAAATTTTCTGAAATCTCAGGTATCTCCTCCACTTGTACCAACTAAAAATCCTCATCATTTAAACCACCATCTGAATATAAGACAAAAGACTTTAAATCTATGTGTACTGCATTGATGGGATGATTTATTGGCTTGTCTTTGCTAGTGATCATGTATTTCATTTTCTTTTCCCTATATAACTTTCTCAACTGGCCAAACACAGGGATTGTGGCATAGGAGAAATCAAGCTGTATGGTTCCCTTAAGTTTGGCACCCCAAGACCTAGATAGGAGCATTCCAAACCTTGGTGGGACATCAGCAACAACTACATCCATCAAGACATTTTTGGCTGGGATTTGATCTAAAGACATTACTAAATCTTTGATGAGACCAATACAGTGGACCCTACTTGAATCAAAAGAGTACAAATCATGGTATTTTCTAGTAACATCAAGGCCTAACTTCTCATGACAGCTTTGGGCATTAAATTATGGGAGGCCCTGGAGTCTAACATGGCATTATTCAAGATAAACTCATGTAACCTAAGACTGAGGTAAAAGGGGGGAACTTCATTTTCTTCAGACTCTTGTGTGGCTGGACCAAAAATAAGTTCGGGGTAGTCATCCTCCACATTAACCATATCAGAAAGAGGGTCAATTTGCAAGACTTTAGACACCTGATTTTTATATACACTATTTTTACCAACTTGGTCAAGGGCACAGACACTTTCAACTTGGAAATTTCATTTTCTAAATTAAATGAGGGAGCTTTTTCTACCTCTTTAATAGGAGGGTCTTTCCTCTCCATTTGTTCTCTCACTACGTTCTGCTGGCCTTTTTCTTTTGCGGCGTTCTCAGCTGTGGGTGCTTTGCTGGATGAAGTATTGGCTGGCTCTTTTCCTTTCTTCTGTGCCTTGTCCTTCATTTGTAGTTCTTTTCTCCTTTGAATGGGGCTGATGGTGACGTTTCTGTTCCTTAGAGAATACTGCCCTTGCTGGGCTGACAACGCGTTCATATAACCTCTCTGGTAGTCATTAGATTCCTTTTCTAACACCACGTCATTGGCCAAAATGAAATTTTCATCCCCTTGAATGTCTGAAGTCGCCACTATGTATTCTTGGTCTTCTGTGAGGAAAATGGGTGCACCATCAGCTGTGAAAAAATGATTGGTTTCAAACAGAGGACCATCATCGTCTGAGTTAGTCCCTTGCACGTAGTTTTTCTGTAACGGTGTTTTAATTGGCTGTTGTGGTGCCGCTTGGTCCTGCACCCTTTGTTCTCTCTGTCTAATTCTGAATTGCGTTTTCTGCTGTCCTCTAAAATTTGTATTTCTTATTTGAGTTTCGGGTCTGTCGGAAATTGTCAAACGCTCAATCATCTTTTCCATTGTATGAATTAGAGTGTCCATTCTGCTGTCCGAAGTGGAGGCTTCCTCTTTCACCACGACTTTCTTTTCGGTTCTAGCTCGAGCTCTTCTGGTCAACAAATTAGCTTCAACGCTTACTGCTATTTTTTGCATTTCTTCAAGAGACGGTGGATCTCTTTCACGCAGCTGATATGCCATATCGGCATCAAAACCATCCGGAAACTTTAGCATAGCTGAATCCACGGGTGGTTTGAGGTTGGCCGGAATAGTATTGTATGCAGCATTGAATCTTAAACAATAGTCTTGCACAGTTTCACCCACATTTCTTTTCATATTCTCATATTCAGACAGAATTTGGTGTGGGTTCCTTTTCACCTCCCACCGGTCTAGGAACTGTGTGTGTAACTCTTGCAAAGTGTGAATAGAGCCTGCTGGTAAAGCTCTGAACCACTTTCTCACTTCACCTCCGAAGCTTTGAACAAACAACCTAGTTACTACATTCTCTTCTTCCACTTCATGCAAGTCAAAAAAGTCATTCATCTTGTCAACATGCTGCTGGGCTGTAATGCCCTGAGTGGCATCAAAGATAGCAATTTTACTCTAATAATTAGTAGGCATATCATTTAGAACCTAAGGTAAAACCAAGGGTGCATACCGGGCAGCCATATTTCTGGGAGGATTTACCACAACATTTGTAATGCTGGAATTTGAGGTCGGTGTTGATGGAGGAGATGAAAAATGGGAATTGATTGATGGGAATGCTAATGAATCAGGAGGATGGAATGCCACGCCTGATGATTCTGAAGGCTCAGGAATATAAGTTGCAGTGATGGACTGAGGCGAATTCAAAATGTAGTCATCAATGGAAGAATTTGCTCTCTGAACTTCAATATCTACAAGAAACTCCGAATCTAAAACCGTGTCTTCAAGTGCAGTTTTAGACTTACTTCTAAACAAAGAAAGCTCAAAATTATCATCAAAATAAATCTCCTCTACAAGAAAACATTCACTGGGCCAAGTATGGGACCTGAAAATAGGTGTAGGACTTGGCGATCCCTCTTGTCTTCTGACTATTCTTGGGATAAGATTCAGATTTTTGAACACAGGGGGAGGATTTGGATCAGGATTAGCCCTTGTATATCTTCTTGGAGCCAGTGTGGTCAACTTACTATTATACAATATTTATATCAGCCTAGAAAATTCTGAAATATCATCATCGAGACTTTGCAAGAAAAATATTACTGGGGTGATAAATCTTCTACGCAAAAGTTTGTAATTGCTTTCCCCAGTATGGTCGCCAGAGATGTTAGCACCCAATCTGAACCTCAGGCTGAAAAAGGCCAAATCAGGGTAACAACTAAACCACGCTCAGCCTTGTATCTAGCCCTACAAGGATAGGAGAGGGCTCTCTCCATAGAATAGATATTCAATAAAATGGTAATGAACTGATTTTAGGCTAGGTATATGAATGGGAAAAAGAGTTTTGATGAATTACTGAAATTTCAGGGATGTATGGGACAAGAAGACAATATGAACTGAGGAATTAAATTGGGATAGAGAATATTTCATAGGGAAAGATAGGCAGGAGGTTTAGCAATCAAGTCTAAATAAGATGAAATGGTGTTGAGTCTCAAATTTGCATTGTTCTTATACATCTTCCTAGACCTTTTTCATTCACCTGAACCTCCCAAGTTGTCAATATAATTGTATATTAATTGAAAAAGAGCATCTAAAATGGTTTTTAAATATATTTTTGTGTCTGCTGTTTGATTTAGATTTTGCTCATTTAGCTGCGGAATCTTGCCACTTTCCGCAGCTGCTGCAACTTTCCGCAGCCATTTTGTGAAACTCTATGTTACAGGTGTCTTCAGGTAAAACGAGCCACATGGGCAAGTCAGGAATGATGTGGACATGGATCGTGTCCTATTGGCTCGGGCAAATTCATCTAGGGAGGCTGCGGTCAAAGGTGGCCAAGTGGAAGTCAACCGTAGAGTTCCACGGTGACAGGACTCTGTTTCTCGTCACGTGGAGATTTATATGGCCGTTTCTAAATTGTGGGAGACAAATCAACACCTGTACATGGCTCCATACACCGAATTCAAACATCCACTCTTCATAGATTTACTCCTCAACGCGGCCATGATCCTAGATCTTTGGACGTAATGGTTTACGTGTTCTCCATCAGCATAAACTTTAGGAAATTAGTTATATCACCTTCAGTTATAAATAACGCGTTTGCATACACATAAGAGTTAGTTTTTATTAGTCTCCATTAGCTGCTAGATAGCTCTGTAATGTAATTACGTTGCCACTGTGCCGTAATATCACCTTTCTGTTATGACTGCATTTTAATATATAAGAAGACTCTGTTTCCAAGCGTAATTCGTACTTGAAGTCTTTTGCCAAGGCTGGTGTAGAGGGCCCCTGCACACGCTGAGGTTTTGTGCATTATTGTATAGTTCTTGTTTTATTTCTTTAAGCTCATTGTGCCATAATTCATTCATATGTTTATACATTGCATCTTTCATAGTGTATATGCTTCATTTCTGTTTATAATCTTTCATGCTTTACATTTTACTTCTGTCTTTCATGTTTTGTGTTATTGTTAACTGATCAGTGTTCTTGTTTCAGGTTATAAATAGGCAGCCCGGAAATTTGCATAACTTTTTGACTAATGACATGGAATTAATATTGTTCTGCTGCTAATTTACTTTTCCTAGTTTCTGTTTAATTTCAGTACTGCTTTGTTTATTTCAATCTTGCACATTTGTTTCAGTAGTTAGATTTAGATATATCAAATTGTTCATGTCATTTTCAGTTACCTCCGAAAGCCACAGCTGGACTGATGGTGAGGGATTGAATTATGAATGTGTAGTTTGATATTAGTTTACTTTCTACAAATTAGATATATTAAATTGCTCATGACATCTTCAGTTACCTCCGAAAGCCACAGCTGGACTGATGGTGAGGGATTGAATTATGAATGTGTAGTTTGATATTATTTTACTTTCTGCAAGTTAGAAATATTAAATTGCTCATGACATCTTCAGTTACCTCCGAAAGCCACAGCTGGACTGATGGTGAGGGATTGAATTATGAATGTGTAGTTTGATATTAGTTTACTTTCTGCAAGTTAGATATCAGGTTACTCAAGTTGTTTATGGTTACCTCCAAAAATCATAGCTGGACTAATGATGAGGGATAAGAAGATAAGTTGATGTAATTTGATTTAGATTTACTTTGTTGCAACTTTTGGATTTCTTTAAGCATAGTTTCTTTTGTGTTTGAACAGCAGCAAGAATAATGAGTTTCATGATCAGTAGTTCATTGTTTGTTTGACTAAAGTAGTGATGCAATTTCATTTTCTTTAATTTCATTTTCTTTGAAGAATTAATTTTGTCATTGTGTGTTTTTAAAATTCTTTTGAAGTTTGGAAAATCATTATAAAGACATTGTTGTCTTGAATATTTGTCTCCATACTTGTCTTTTAGAATTTCACAAAAATCCAAAAACGACAAAAAAGTAAGAGATAGGTTATCTTGCACATATAGTGCGCCACACTTCGTCAGCTTACGAATCCCGGATTGAAAAATTAAATGTAGCAATTTAGGACACACTAAATTGACCAAAAATTTTGGCGCCGTTGCCGGGGAAGTGTAACTAGGTAGCCAATTTCTTAAAAAAAAAAAAAACAAAATAATAAAAAGAAGGGAAAACTTGATAACTTCTTGAAGTATGCTCTCCTCTTGCACCTAGTGTGATCTGGAGGATCAGAAAAGAGAGTTATTGGTTTAGTAATTTCTCAAGTATGCTCTCTTCTTGCACCTAGTGTGATCTGGAAGATCAGAAAGAGAATTATTAGCCCAACTTTTTTTTTAAAATAAAAAAAATGACATGCATAGAGCAAGAGATTCTAGGGGAAGGTTTATAGCTAAAGCCAAGAGTTCGATTTTCACAACTCCATCTTCTTCAAGGCATAGACCAGATTCACCACCATCTACCCCTAGCCTTAAGATTTTTGAAATTCAAGGAGCAGCTGAATTAGAGGATTCTCCTATACCACCTACTAAATCCCATTTAGAAAACAAAGAGACTCTCTCTCATCCTCCCTTGATATAAGAACCAGAGGAATTTAAGGACTCTAAAGAAACTATCATGGCAGAGGAAATAATAGATGGATTTGGAGGTAGAGGTAGAAGAGGAGGAAACAATGGAGACAACAATGGTGAAGATAATAATGGAAGAAATAGGGAAGGAGATAACTTGTTTGGATTCCCTATAGTTGATGAGGAAACTCATAAAACAATGAAAAATATCTCACCATCTGTCCTCCCCAACTTTTATGGATTGCGAAGTGAGGATCCTGAAACATTTCTGTTTGAGTTTGAAGTCGTGTGCCGAACCTATGACTATATGGAAGACTCTCAAAAACTCAAACTGCTTCCTTCAACATTGAAGGGAGCTGCTTTGAAATGGTTCATGGGATTAGCCACTCAATCTATTAGGACTTGGAATGATATGAAAAAAACATTTTTGGATAGATACTTGGACTATTGTATGCCCACCAATCACAAGGATGAGGTATTCAAAATGATGCAAAAAGAAGACGAAAATTTGGAAGATTTACTTGAAAGATTTCAATACAACTTAAAAAGAGCAAAGATGAGCAACTTAGATGATGAAACCTTGAAAGCCCTCATATTAAAAGCCATAGAGATGAATGGATAGATATTTTAAACATGATGGGGAAAGGAGACATTTCTCAACTTCCACTTCGTGACATAACAGAACTATGTGTCCATCTCTCAAGAGGAAAATCTAAAACAAGAAAAGGGCCTAGGGATCCTTCTCTTATTAGGGTTAACAAATCTGCAACTGGATCAGTAAGTAGGGCAGAGATTGGTAATATGCTTGATGAATTCAAAACTGATATCTTAGGGAGCCTTAGTGAACAACTAGACACCCTTAAAATCCAAAACAAGCAGAAAGCAGAAATAGATGCTTTAGCCATCTTTTGTCCGAAATGTAGGAAGAAACATGCTTTAAGGGAATGTCCCTTGGATGCAAAAGTTGTAGAAACATGTATGATTTGTTCAGAGAATCATGAGACCAAGGATTGTCCTTCAATTCCTGGACTCAAAGCTGTCTTTCAAGAAGATCCAAATTCAGTAGAATCTCTATGTTTTGTTGCAAGAAGACCTTGGCAGGGGCAACAAACTCAAGGGTTTAACAACCCTATGAATTCTCAACCCCCACCAAATTGGAATCCTTGGCAACAACCTTGGCCCCAACATCAAAATCCATATCAACCATGGGTACAAGGGATGCAAAATCCTTATGGGAGATTTGCTCAATTTTATCAATATCCTCCATCTTTTCAAAATCAACAAGCTCCACAACTTCCAAACCCAAATCCACAACTTTCATTGCCATTTCCACAATAACAACCTTCTCAACAAAATCCAAATCCTCAACTCATGCTCCCATACCAACAAAAGACAAATCAACTTCCAGCTCAGCCATTGCCAAATCCTAACAACACAAGGTACCACACCTATATGACTGAATTCTTACGATGATGTACAACTCGGATGCGGTAAGTTTAGAAAAACCTTCTGTCGATATTCGAAAGAATAAGATGCCTGCGAGAGGACTCTCTTAAAGTCCATAATGAGGGTTACGAGGAAGCATCTCTTCTTCTCAGCAAAATTCAAACTCCTACAAAAAAGAAAAAGAAAAATTAACACCCACAACTCCTATAGTTGAGCAACCTGCATCTTCATCTACACCTCCTTTTCCTGAAAGACTACAAATTGACAAGGGGGTGAAAAAACAAATCTTGTTGCCTAACTATGATTTTCTAGATGAATTGAAGAATGTTTGTATCAAGATTCCCTTGTTACAAGCCATTCGAGAGATTCCTATTCTAGCAAAAACAATAAAGGAGTTGAGTTTCAAAAGACCAGGAAGGAAACTAAAAGACACAAGAAGAATTTGTTGGAATACAACAAGAAATACTGGCATAAAAAATTGGTGCATGCATAGTGGACTGACAGACTAACAACTAAGAAATCAATTGTTATGTCACCATACTAGTTATTCTATGGAATGGATGCAGTTTTATCCAAAATCCTTAGGAGTGCCAGCTATGAAACTCACTCAAGAAGTGTAGGTTGAAGAAAATGATGTAAAAAGACTAATAAGCCAAACCATTCAGCTGCAATAGTATAGATAAGAGGTGTACAACAGAACTCAGGTGGTGCAATAAAATATAAAGAAGACCTTTGACAAAAGAAAAAAGGAAAATGATTTCAATATTGGAGATAAAGTGTTGAAATGGGATTCCAAAAGAGAAGATAAAGGTAAGAATGGAAAGTTTGAAAACTTAAGGAAAGGCCCATATTTCTTGCAAGATATGGATGGAACAGAGTTGTTTGGAGGCCATGTTAATGGAAGGATGCTAAAACATTATTTCTGCTAAAAACTCAGATTAAACATTCATCATTGTAAATATCATAGTCCTACAATTTTCAAAAATCCATTGGACAAGGTTGAAGCCCAAAGTGAAGTCCATAAGCCTAGTCTGATAAGTAAATAAAAAAAGGGGAAGAAAAAGATTCGTCAAAAAGTTGCAGAGGAGAAGTATACAAGGCTACTGGTTTTGGTGTGGTTGGTAATTGTGTACTTCCTCTTTGCATATTTTTCACGTTGTACATAGGTTTCAAACATTCAAAATTATTTTCCAAAGAAAGATAAAAAGAAACAAAATAATAAGAAAAGAGGGTATTTAAAAAAGAAAAAAGAAAGCCCCACACAAAAAATAAATATTTCTGGAAGTGTTGCAAATCAAAGTGCCACTACTATTGAAAAGAGTTTTGTGCAAGCATACAACCTAAGCATGATCATACAATTTTGAATTTTCTGGTAATAGGTTAGAAAATGAAGATTTTCTAAACCATTTAATCTTGGATTATCAGTAGCTAGGTAGAAAATGACATTGGTTTAGCAGCCTAATCTGAACCAATAGGATAAGTAAGGGATAGGTGATAGGTTAAAAATTCAAAAGAAAAAATGAGGTCAGGGTCCGCAAGTCTAAATGCACCCCAAAAGGAAGAAAAATGATTAGAATTGTAGATTGGGTAGGTAAGTGTGCACATGAGCTCAGTACTTTGAGAAATTTTCTAGTTTTCATTTCTAGGTTACTTTTTACTTTCAGGATCAAGTGTGTGCTAGAGTTTAGTTTGCAGAGAGTGTTGAATTCAACTTGAAGTTTTGAGCCACAAAATTTGTAGCAGATCAGGTTGCAGGGTTGGGATAAGCCCAATGGATTAGGCCACTAGTCTATAGTGTTATTAACACCTCCTGAAGGAGCTTCCATCCCCAGTTGGAGCCACTGTTAGGCCCCTGTATTTCACAACATCACCAGGTGACTGATTATTGCTTAGATTTTGTCATGACTAAGAAAGATATTCTATGGCTATCACTTATTTTCATAAAAGAAGGAGGAAAGTGTTGCTGATAAGGTGTGATGGTGAAAAAAAATCATTTATGCCCTCATTCCATTTCATTCACCCTCTATGCCCCTCATTTCGTCCATGTTCTAAAATTCTACACCTTATTTCTTTCAAACCCCTTCTTCAACTATTAATACCAAAATTTTATGGTTAAAAGAGGAGAAATATTAGAATCAAAGGAACCAAAGGCAGCAAAGAAGCAGTTAAGGCATACAAATAGCAAGGGCAAAGTCTTGAACATGATTGGGTTAAGTCGTGCATGTTTGGGTCAATTCATGCACGTTTGGGTCGAGTCATGAACGCTAAAGCAGGTTAAGTCATGAATGCAAGGAAAGTATTCCACGAATACCAAAGAAATGAATGGGCACAACCAAAGAATCAAAGTCAGCAAACCACAACAAGGGAGCAGTGAAGACCGTTGGATCTGAGCAACGATCAACAATGGAGATTCAATTGCAATCTCAGATCGCAAGTTTTTCAGGATGGGCGCAAGGGTAAATGGTAAAGTCAGTGAAATGCAATATGTGATGAAGTGGGACCGTTTCACCTGCCACACTTCCTTTCCATTTCATTTCCCTTAAAATCATTAAAACTTCACCCTTTTCCGCCTTTCCACTTTATATATATACTTTACCTTTTCATCGCTATATCATTGTTTTACCTCCACCTTCCCATTTCCCCGATTGTGATTAAAATGGGGCCATTCTCCCTAAAACATCAACTTTTCCCCCACCAACCATCACATTTCGCTGATTGTAAATTTTCGTATCACAACAAAAACTTAACACTTGCGATCACCGATTTGCGATATATCATGTCACACATTTTTTAACTTACCGTTTAAAGCACCTGCAATGTATTTTTTTTAACGTACGACGTGGTTGGTTCCACCACACTAGCTCTGTCTTCCACTTCCGACCACTTGCAATACATATCATATAATATGAAACCTCATGCACTTACCACGGAAACCTTTGACTGATTTATAAACTCCGTCGAACCAGTGGGCTCCAACTCCACCATGACACATCGTCCTCTGCTAGCAAAAATCGCACTTCATTGATTTTAGCCTTTACCACATTTACCAAACTCTAAAACTCTACGATGTGTGGTAAAACATAATATTTTGGATTTGCGATGTGGTCAGTCCCACCTTACCTGCCACGTCACTTCTGTCTCCCCACACTTCGCACTTCACGTGTTCTAGAGTTTACCTTCCACTACTTGTAACAAAACCTAAGATTTGTGATTTACTATGCAATCCGGTTCCACCTTACCTACCACGTCACTTCCTTATCCCCGTGCTTCGCACTTCACATATTTTTGGATTTACCTTCTGTCGCTTATAGAAAAACCCTTAACATCTACGATTTGTGATGCACTTAGTCCCACCTTACATTACACGTCACCCTACCCTTCACATCACATTATTGATTCCTTTTCTCTTATCATAAACTGTAAATATTGCGATGTGTGATATCTCTGTGGATGCGATGAAGTCCATAAATAAAATCTACAGAATTTCAAATCCAGGTATAAGATTTTTTACGCTATTTTGTTTAAAAAAGGGTGAAACATGACATAAAGGACTTGGGTAGCACAAATACACCAAGGTTCGAGTCGGGAAAGGCGTTTTTGCAAACTTGTTATGTTATAATGGCATAAACGGAAAAGGGAGCAAACTTATCGACACAGTCACTAATCCATGAAAAGTGGCTAGCACTGCACTAGACTTAATTACCTAACGTTGATATTTTGAAAAACAAGGCAAGATGTCAGAGCTGTCATTCGTTGCCTCTTTGGGATCATCACATGCCACCTTCAAGTGTACCTTTGATCTTACGAAGAGATATCGAAGCTTTTAGATTCTGGAAGAGTTACCAAAATTAATTCTACAGGTAGTGTTTTCTCAGAAATTTTCTTTGTTTGGGCCTTGCATGGCCAGAATTGTCTAATTTCAGTTTGTTTGTAATTAATGAATTTTTCGAAAGTATATTAGGAATCGACTCAAGCTTTAGTTAAATACTACTATAATTTTCATTATCAAGGGTTGGACCTCGTTAGATTCTACATATAGAAGATCATTGTATTGGAGCACTGTAACTGTTTAAGCTAGGCATAAATAATAAGAGACCGTTCATAGGATTCTTGAGCTATGTTAATGGTGATGTTCTTTCCTCTGCGTGTATTTTTTTTCCTTTGTCTTTTCATTCTGTGCATCAATTTCTTGGGTTTCAAAGCATAAAATTTAGATTAATATTTGCTAAGAGAGCACCTTAATTTTGTCTATGTTTGTTATATTAATGTTTTCCTCTGAAGTTTAGTTAAAGAATTGTTAACTACTCTTTAGCAATTAGTGAAGTCACTACTTTCTCCCATTTCATATTCACACTTCCAGTAAGATCCGATCTACATAGTTATCTTTCCCTGTGATGCCCTTGAAAATTTTATGCACAATTCAACCTTTATGACTCCATAGCCCAACGGATTAAGTCTCGCAACTATATCTGTCCAACCACACAATAAATCAAACAGATAACCCTCACAATTTCTATAACTAACCTAATATAAACACTCACACTTATCAATTTAAATCATAAAAATAGAGAGAGCCCTCTCTGAGTCTAGGAAGGCTAGGTCCTAGACTCGAAAGTGGTTTGATGTTGTCCTTTGTTGTTTGTTATTGCCAATATTACAAATTATGAAGGGCTAACATAATGGCGACCATAATAGGGAGTTATTGAAAATATTAGTATTTCATAAGAACTCAAAAACCCATGTCGAAATACTGTGTGTTTTAAGTAATTGCTACAGATTGGTTTTTGTAAAATTATTCATCCTGTTTATGCCTTGGGTATAAATTTTGGCTTTCTTAAGAATATTTACTAGATCCCATCCTAACCCAAATCCCCCTGCAATAGTTGACAATCGAGAGAAAATCCAAAGAAAAACTCCCAAATCTGAGAATGCAACTATTAGCAGGCCTCTTCACAAAGAAATTTCTCTCCCTGGAAACATTGCAACCTTGTAGGATATCTAGCTTGACTTACATTTTGAGAAAGCCTTGTTCAGAACCAAATCTCAGAATTCGATAGCCCAGATAGTTTTTGACCCATCCAAATTATAGTAGAGACCTATTGGGGAAGCCTCTACCTCCACTCAAATTTAATTTCAGCTTCTCCAACACTTCGACTCTCTTTAAGGTCTGGTAACAGAGCTCACCTCAGCTATTGATGATTCTTATTTTCAACAATCTGTAGAATTATATGCTCTGACTGCAGCAGCTCCTTCTGTTATTTCCAAGTCTTCTCATCCTCAGTCAAATTTCCCAATTGTACCTACAAATCCTACCTTTACCTTGAACCTTCCCCACCAAAGTGCCCAAACCTACACTCATACATCCACTATCCACCTTCCTCCATTCAACCCTCCACCTCCCTCGGTCAACCCTTCTCTTATTAACCCCCCTTGGGTTACCCCACCACCAATCATGGCAACCTTATATGCTCCATTGGTGCTACCTCAACCTTTGGCGCCTTTGCCACAAGATTATCAATCTAAAATCCCCCTGTTTGATGAAAATGGTACTACAACTTCTCAACAACATGTGGATAAAATGAATGATTATTTTGACCATCAAGAGATAGACGATGAAACTATTAGATTGAGAGTGTTTTCCCAAAGCTTGGGGGGAGAAGTAATAAAGTGTTTTAAACGCTTGACCCAAAATAGTATACATGACCTCCCTACCCTTCAGCATATGTTCATAAATAAATGGGAGGTTAAGAAAAATACTCTCCAAATCTTGTCAGAATATGAAAACATCAAGAGAAATGTTGGAGAGAGTGTCCAAGATTTTTGTACCAGGTTCAATAGTGTTTACAACATCCTCCCTCCTCACATGAAACCCCCAAAAGGTTTATCCCTAATGAATTTTTCATATGGTTTCGACCTACAGATGTCTTATCATCCGAGAGAGAGAGATCCTCCTACATTATAAGACATGCAAAGGGGTGTAGTAAGTGTGGAAGCAAATCTGATGAGAAAAATGGATAGAATGAGAAATGAGAAGAGAGTCACTATTAGGGAAGAGCTTTTAACCTCCACATTCGATGCCAATATTGGTAGCCTAGTGAGAATCATGAAGAGAATGATGGAGAGGATCAACTTGAATGAGAGAGTTGTCCCTAGGGAAAATCAGCCAGCTCCTCAAAATAGAAACCAAAAATTTAGAAGAAGCCCCCCTCAAATAAGACAGAGAGAACAGAGAGGATCTGACCAGCAAATTAGGCCTCCATTCCAAGAAAATTATGCTGATGAAGAGGAGGGGGTGGTTGAAGAACTAGAAGATTGTCAAATTAATCTAATGGGAATTAATAATGAAGATATTGTTTTCCTCATCGAATAATACGAAGATTTATTTTCTTTGACTCAAACTGAAGTAGAATTTGAAGATTCTGATGATTATAAACAAGGATTCAAGAATTCCATCATGGAGGTGCATAGAAAATATAATCTTCGAAGCAAGAAAGATTTGGATATTTCCAAGAGAAAGAATTCTGAAAAATCTGCTAAAAAGTACACTAAAGCGGATCCCAAGAAAACAACAAAGATTTCAAAGAAAATTAATTAAATAGCTGGAAATAATTATCTAGAAAGCAGCACTAGTAGACCAGCAGTTAGCCCTAGCAAAACTATTCTAGCTAATATCCCTAAGACAAGTCAACAATCTAAAGTTGCTGCAAAAATAGTGCTTGAGAAGAATGATCCAAATCTATCAAAAACACAGACATCCTTCAACATTGAGAATAAAATTTCCAAAATAAAAATATCTATCCCTCTCACTGAATTGGTGAGCCAGGATGTATATAGGTCCCAAGTCTTAAAAGCGCTAAATATAGGAATATGGGATAAGTTACTGACAACGTCAATATAAATGATGACAAAACAAAACTTTTGTTTGGGCCAGAAGTAGAGGGTAAATTTCAGGAGGGATATGTTCCCACATTTTATCTCAGTTTGAATGTTCATGATAAAATCCTCCATAATGCCATGATATACTCAGGTGCATCTCATAATCTCATCCCAAAAGAAATTATGGATAAACTTGGCAAGGAGATAACTAGACCCTACAAAGACCTGTACTCATTTGACTCTAGCAAAGTTAAATTTCTAGGCCTCATTAAAGATCTATCTATTACTTTAGCCCAAATGCTAGCCAAGAGTCTAGTGATGGATATAGTGGTGGCCGACACCCCTCCTAAATATGGTATGATTTAATCACGCTCATGTGGAGCCAAGCTTTCAGGCACCCTCCAGATGGATAGGACTTATGCTACCATACCAGTTTTTGGCCAACAAAGGAGATTATATAGGGAGACTCTAATGAAATACATGGTGAGCAGTCAAGAAAATCTTGATAGCTACCCCGTGTACTCTGTCCACTCTGACCTTAATTCATTTATTCTTTATAATGATGAAAATATTAATGAACAAGTAGCTAGAGAAGAAGAATACTAGAAGAGAGAACAATCAGATCAAATGGAAATGGTGCAACACAATTCTGAACCTGAACCTTCTTAGAACATGAGTTTTGATGGTTTTTATTTCAAAGCTGGCTCAGGAGCAGGGGTGTGGGTATGAAATACTAAAGATAACCACACAAAAGGGCGTTCTTTCAAACTAACCTTTCATTGTACCAAAAATATAGCAGAATATTAGGCACTCCTTTTTGGTTTACAACTACTGAAGAAATTAGGAGCCAAAAGAATCACTATTCATGGGGAATCTGAGCTGCTCATTAAGAAAAACAAGGGAGAATATTCGTCCAAGCATCCCAGATTGAGAGCATATAGGAATGCTGCCCTTAACTTCCTGAAAACATTTCAAGAATATGACCTTGTTGCAATTCCAAGAAATCAGAATATCTTGGCTAATGGGTTAACATTTCAGCCAGCACTTGTCAATTAACTCATCCTAACAAAAAGTATGTAGTGCAGGTTAAACACCACCCAACAGTTCCTGACAATATGAGATATTGGCAAGTCTTTGGAAGTGAAAAACAGATTGAAAATTTATTGCAATATAAGGGTGACTTTGAAGATTCCAATTTGGAACTATATTGTGAAGAAGACTGCTCTATTAAAGAGAAAATGTGCAAGGAGGAAACTCTCATAATTCTGATATTAATTTTTCAGCAAATAAATATCTACATAGGACAGAGATGCATGAAGACCTAGAAAAGGAGGAATTTGAAGTACTGCAATTCAAAGACAACACCTTTCCTAGAGGACTTGTCCCTCTAGAGGAACTATTCGATTTCAATGATGTGGCTAGGAAACCAAAAGTGGAATCTATAGAAGTAAATGTCGAGGAGTGAAATCTGAGCAGTGAGCAGGAGCCCAAGGTGATAAATTTGTCAAATACACTGACAGCATCCATAAAGCAGAAATACATTACTTTGTTCAAAGAGTTTATTGATGTGTTTTCTTAGAGTTATGAAGGCTTGAAATCTTATGATACTGATATTATCCAGCAAAAATTTCCAGTCAAGGAGAACCAAAAGCCTTTCAAACAAAAACTGTGCAGGATAAATCTTGTCCAAATGCGTTTGGTTGAGAAGGAGATCAAGAAAATGTATTATTCCAAGATAATAGTCCCAATCAGATACTTCGAATGGGTTTCCAATATTTTACTTTTCAGAAAGAAGACAGGAGAGATCAGGCTTTGCATTGACTTTAGAAATCTGAACAAGGCATATTTTAAGGAAAACTACACTTTACAAAAGATAGACCACATATTGCAAAAGGTAGTGGGCTCCAAAAGAATCTCTCTGCTAGATGGATTTTTAGGGTACTATCAAGTGCTGTTTCATCCAGATGATAAAAAAAAACAACTTTTGCTACTCCTTAGGGAACCTTCATGTATAAAAAAATTCCCTTTGGATTAATAAATGTTGCAACCACTTTTCAAAGAGTAATGGATATTTATTTTTCAGAAGAAATTGGCCTTTTAATTGTGATATATCTTGATGATATTATAGTATATTCAAAAACTGATGAATACATTTGGCCCATTTGAGAAGAGTTTTTGAAAAATGCAGAAGATTCTGTCTATCTCTAAATCCTAAGAAATCATTACTTGGACTTGAAGAAGGAAAACTTCTAAACCACATCATATATGAAGAAGGGATCAAGATTGACCCTAGTAGGATTGAGGGCATGCTACAAATCAATCATCCCAGAAACATAAAGGAGCTGCAATCTTTCATTGGACAGATAAACTTTTTGAGGAGGCTTATACGAAACCTTGCAGAACTCTTGAGGAATATCACCAACATGCTCAAAACAGATTCAGGAGTCAAGTGGACCAGGGAGGCTAAACAATCTTTCGAACTGGTAAAGCAGGCACTCCCAAAGGTGATGGTTCTGATCAACCCTGATTTCACCAAGGATCTCATTATTTTTTCCTTTGCATCAGTGCACACAATTGTTGTTGTATTACTGCAGAAAAATAAAGAGGGAAAAGAGCAGCCCATAGCATTTTTTAGCCAAGATTTAAGAGACGCACCTTTGAAGTACAATATCATGGAAAAGAAGGCTTTTTCCTTGATCAAAGCATTGAAGGATTTTAGAGTTTACATTCTGCATTCACACATCATTGCATTTGTGCCCAATACAGTTCTCAAAGACAAACTAACACAGGATCTTGATGGAAACATAGGGAAGTGGATTTTTTTCATCCTGGACTATGATTTAGAGATCAAACCCAACAAACTAATAAAGGTACAAGGATTAGCCAAATTGATGGCCGAAATAAAATTTCAAGCACTAGATATTAACATGACTCATTCACTGGATAAACAAGAGGAGCCGACGACTCCACCTATTGAGAAAGAATTCCTAAATTCTCCCTGGTATGCAGATATACTATATGTCCTGTTTTATTGAAATGCTCCTCCTAGTTTGTTAAAAACAAAAGCTAGATTCTTGAAATTGAAAGTTGTAAAATTCTGCATCCTAGAAAATGTTTTGTACTGGAAAGATTCTAGGGGCGTATTTCTTAAATTTTTTCTTCAAGAAGATGCAGATAGGGTCATTAAAAAATTCCATGAAGGGGATTATGGAGCCCATCACTACTGGAAAACCACTACTAACAAGATCCTTAGGGCTGGTTTCTATTGGCCTACTATCTTACTAGATATCCACAAAATGGTAGCTACCTGTAATAAATGCCAATTTTTTTAGGGAAAAATAAAGTTGTTGCATCTGCCTTTACAGCCAATCTCTATTGAAGCTCTTTTCAAGCAATGGGGTTTAGAATTCATTGGATAAATCCACCCTTCATCCTCTGCCCAACATAAATGGATCCTTACTGCTACAGACTATTTTACCAAATGGATAAAGGCCATTCCTTCCCGAACTGATACTGACTCAGTGATTATCAAATTCCTTGAAGCCAACATCCTGTCCTATTTTGGTTGTCCTAGGAAAATCATTACAGATAATGCTGTTTCTTTTAAGTCCAAGAATATGGTGGATTTTTGCCACAGATATCACATTTCTTTGGGGCATTCAACAATTTATTTCCCTCAAGGTAATGTACTAGATGAGTCTTCCAACACGAGCCTGGTAAACATCATTAAGAAGTTGTTGGAAGACAACAACAAATAATGGCATAAAAAAATGGTGCATCCATTGTGGGATGACATTCTCAAAACTAAGAAATCAATTGGCATGTCACCATACCAGTTAATCTATGGAATGGATGCAGTTTTCCCAACATACTTAGGAGTTCCAACCATGAAACTCTTTCAAGAAGTGCAGGCTGAAGAAAATGATGTAAAAAGAAAAATAATCCAAACCATTCAGCTGCAGTAGTCTAGAGAAGAGGTGTAAAATAGAACTTAGGTGGTACAAGAAAATATAAATAAGATATTTGACAAAAGAACACAGGAAAATTATTTCAATATTGGAGATAAAGTGCTGAAATGGGATTCGATAAGAGAAGATAAAGGTAATCATGGCATGTTTGACAGCCTGTGGAAAGGCCCATACATTATTCATTATTTTAGAGGAGATAATGCATTTTTCTTGCAAGAGATGGATGGAATGGAGTTGTTTGGAGGTGCTGTCAATGGCAAGATGCTGAAATATTATTTCTGCTAAAAACTTAGATTAAACTTTCATCATTGTAAATAGCATAGTCCTACCATTTTAAAAAATCCATTGGATAATGTTGAAGCCCAAAGTGAAGGCCATAATCCTAGTTTGATAAACAAATTTAAAAAAAAGGGAAGAAAGAGACCAGTAAAAACGTTGCAGAGAAGAAGTATACAAGGCTACTGGTTTTGTTGTGCTTGGTAACTGTGTACTTCCTCTTTGCAAATTTTTCACGTTTTACATAGGTTTCAAACATTCAAAAGTCTTTTCCAAAGAAATATAAAAAGAAAAAAAATAACAAGAATAGAGGGTATTTAAAAAAGAAAAAAATAAATCCCAACACAAAAAATAAATATTTCTGAAACTATTGTAAATCAAAGTGCTACTACTATTGAAAAAAGTTTTGTGCATGCATATAGTCTAAGCATGGTTGTATAATTTTGAATTTTCTACTGATAGGTTAGAAAATGAATATTTTCCAAACCATTTAATCTTGGCTTATTAGTATCTAGGTAGAAAATTACATTGGTTCAATAGCCTAATCTGAACCAATAGGAGAAATAAGGGATAGGTGATAGGTTAAAAATTCAAAAGAAAAAATGAGGTCAGGGTCCGCAAGTCTAAATGCACCCCAAAAGGAAGAAAAATGATTAGAATTGTAGATTGGGTAGGTAGGTGTGCATATGAGCTTAGTACTTTGAGAATTTCTATTTTTCATTTCCAGTTTGCTTTTTAGTTTCAGGATCAAGTGTGTGCCAGAGTTTAGTTTGCGGAGAGTGTTGAATTTAGCTTGAAGTTCTCAGCCACAGAAGTTGGAGCAGATCAGGTTGCAGGGATGGGATAAGCCCAATGGATCAAGCCACTAGTATACGGAGTTCTTAACACCTCCTGAAGGAGCTTCCATCCCTAGTTGGAGCCACTGTTAGGCCCCTATATTTCATAGTATCACTAGGTGACTAATTATTGCTTAGATTTTGTCATGACTGAAAATGATATTCCATGGCTGTCATTTATTTTCAGAAAAGAAGGACTAAAATGTTGCTGATAAGGTGTCATGGCGATCAAACTTTATTTCTGCCCTCATTCCATTTCATTCACCCTCTATGCCCCTCATTTCCTCGATGTTCTAAATTTCTACACCTTATTCCTTTTAAACCCCTTCTTAAACTATTAATACCCAAATTTTATAGTTAAAAAAGGAGCAACATTAGACTCAAAGGAAGCAAAGGTAGCAGAGAAGCAGTTAAGGAAGAGTAACAACAAGGGTAGAGTCTTTAACATGATTGGGTCAAGTCGTGCACGTTTGGGTCGAGTCGTGAACACTAAGTCAAGTCGTGGATGCGGGTAAAGTATTCTACGAAAAACTAATAAACGAATGGGTGCAACCAAAGAAACAAAGTTAGAAAACCACAATAAGGGAGTCATGAGGGTCGTTGGATTTGAGTAACGATCAATGATGGAGATTCAATCACAATCTCAGATCGCAAGTTTTTTAGGATGGCACAAGGGTAAATAGTAAAGTCAGCGAAATGCAATATGCGATGAAGTGGGACCATTTCACCTACCACACTTCCTTTCCATTTCATTTCCCTTAAAATAATTAAAACGTCACCCTTTCCGCCTTTTCACTTTATATTTCTACTTTACCTTTTCATCGCTATATCATTTTTAACCTCTGCCTTCCCATTTCCCCAATTAAGATTAAAGTGGGGCCATTCTCCCTGAAAAATCACCTTTTCCGCCACCATCCATCACATTTCACAGATTGTAAATTTTCACATCGCAACAAAACCTTAACACTTGCAATTAGCGATTTGTGATATATCTCATCACACATTTTTTAACTTACTGTTTGATGCACCCGAAATTTTTTTTTTTTAACTTACAATGTGGTTGGCCCCACCACAAAATCTTCGCCCCCCACTTTCGGCCACTTGCAATACATATCATATAATATGAAACCTCATGCGCTTACTGCAAAAACCATTTTCCAATTTATAAACTCCACCGATGCAGTGGGATCCATCTCCACCATGCCACATCATCCTCTGTTGGCGCAAATCTCATTTTGCTCATTTTAGCCTTTACCACATTTACCAAACTCTAAAACTCTGTGGTAAAACCTAAGATTTTCGAGTTGCGATATAGTCGGTCCCACCTTAACTACCACGTAACTTCTCTCTCGCCGCACTTCGCGTGTTTTAGAGTTTACCTTCTGCTGCTTATAACGAAACCTAAGATTTTTTATTTACGATGCGATCCAGTCCACCTTACCTACCATGTCACTTCCTTATCCCCACACTTCACACTTCACATCTTTTAGAGTTTACCTTCCATCAATTATAGAAAAAACCTTAAGAGCTGCGATTTGTGATGTGGTCAGTCCCACGTTAACTGTCACATCACTTCCCCCTTCGCATCGCATCACTGATTCCTTTTCTCTTAACTATAAGGAATCCCATGTTAACTATAAATATTCTGATGTGAGATATCTCTGTGGATGAGATGAAGTTCATAACTAAAATATACAGAATTTCAAATCTGGGTATATGAGTTTTTACGCCGTTCTATTTGAAAAAGGGTGAAACACAACAGAAAGGACTTAGGTAGCACAAAGACACCAAGGGTTAAGTCAGGCAAGGCATTTTTGCAAACTTGTTATGTTATAATGACAGAAATGGAAAAGGCAACAAACTCATCGACACAGTCACTAATCCATGAAAAGTGGCTAGAACTGCACCATACTTAATTACCCAATGCCGATATTTTGAAAAAAAGGGCCAGATGTTAGAGCTATCATTTGTTGCCTCTTTGAGATCATCACATGTCACCTTCAAACCTACCTTTGATCTTATGAAGAGCCATTGAAGCTTTTAGATTCTAGAAGAGTTAACAGAATTAATTCTACGGGCAGTGTTTTGCTAGAATTTTTCTTTCCTCTAGCCTTTCATGGCCACACTTGTATAATTTTAGTTTTTCTGTAATTAATGAAGTTTTCCAACATAGGTTAGGGAAACTGACTCAAGTTTTACTTAAATATTGCTAGAATTTTCATTATCAGGGGTTGGAACTTGATAGATTCTGCATATAGAAGATCATTTTATTGGAGCATTGTAACTGTTTGAGTTGGGAATAAATAATAAGAGAATTTTCACAAGATTCTTGAGCTATTTTAATCAGGATGTTCTTTCCTCTATTTTTCCTCTGTCTTTTCATGCTATGCATCAATTTCTATGATTGCAAAATAAAAAATTTAGATTAAGATTTGCTAAGAGAGCACCTTAATTCCATCTGTGCTTGTTATCTTAATGTTTTCATCTGAATTTTAGTTAAAGAATTATTAACTGCTCTTTAGCTATTACTAAACTCACTACTTTCTCCCATTTCATATTCACACTACTAGTGAGATCCAGTCTGCATAGTTAGCTTGCCCTATGAATGCCCTTGAAAATTTGACGCACAATTCAGCCTTTTTGAATTCATAGCCCAATGGAATAAGTCTCACAGCTCTATCTGTCCAACCACACAATCAATCAAACAAATAACCCTCACAATTTCTATAACTAGCCTAATATCAGCACTTACACTTATCAAGTTAAATCATAAAAATGGAGAGAGTCCTCTTTGAGTTTAGGAAGGTTGGGTCCTAGAATCCAAAGTGGTTTGATGTTGTTCTCTATCATTTTTTCTTGCCAATATTACAAATTACAGAGGCCTAATAAATGTTGCAATCAACACCCTCCAAAATGTTTCCTACACGTGAACTTTGAATCATACCGAGGATCTAACGATATATTCACTTCATGATCAATGAATGATATGCTAAGTGTTTAAGTATTCTTCTTGGTTTATGAGTGTTGAATTCACTTGCAAAAAAATATTTAGTTCCACCCAATTAAATAATAATTTCCAAAGCACAATTATCTAAATAAATAAATAAAGGGTGAAAGAAGATAAAGGATAATTGTGCGGAGAGATAAAGTAAGTAACTTCGTTGGGGTACTATTCAGGCTTGTTTGCAGTGAAGCAATTCCTATGTTACTATAGTGACACCGTTGGGGTACTATCTAGGCCTTTTGGCAGTGGAGAAACACCAGAGATGAAAAGTAAGACTATGATTATCTAAAAATTGAAATTTCTATTACACTTCTACTGAATCAAAATAATTGTGACTTGATAAGATCTGTGAATGTGTTTAGCCAAGAAAACAAATAGAGGAAACTATATCCATAACCTGGTCTAATTGGGAGCCAAGGTAATCCATGTGATGAATCAATACTTCCTGAAATACTAACAACTTGCACTTACGGATAAAACCTAAATAGAAAATTTGGAGTTCTACCAGTATGTCGCCAAGTATTGACGCTATGATCAACACCCTCTGAAATTTTTCCCACACGTGAATTTTTTATCCTACTGAAGATCTAACGATATGTTCACTTCATGATAAATGAATTTTATGCTAAGTGTAAGTATTCTTCTCAATTTATGAGTGTCGAAGTCACTTGCATACACATGTTTAGTTCCACCCGATGAAATAATAAGTTCCAAAGCACAATTCTTTAAATAAATAAATAAAGGGTGAAAGAAGAGAAAGGATTCTTGTGCAGAGAGGTGAAGCAAGTAAATTTTCCGAGGTACGATTTATGATTTTTGGTAGCGAAGAAATGCCTGTGTTCCTATAGTGACTCCGTTGGGGTACTATCTAGGCCTGCTAGCAGTGGAGCGACACCAGAGATGGAAACTAAGACTCTAATTATCTTAAGCTCAAAATTTATATTACCCTTCTCCTGAATCGACATAATTATGATTTGAAAAGCTTTGTGAATTTTTTTAGCCAAGAAAAGGAATAGATGAAACTATATCCATAACTAGGTCAAATGTGGAGAAAAGGTAATCCATCTGATAAATCAATAATTCCTGAAATACTAACACCTTGAACTTAAGGATAAAACCTACATAAAAGTTGGAGTTCTAATAGTGTGTCTCCAATTATTGACACTACGATCAAGACCCTCAAAAATATTTCCTACACGTGAATTTTGGATCCTTTTGAGGATCTAACGATATATTCACTTCATGATCAATGAATTGTATGCTAAGCATTTAAATCTTCTTATTTGTTTATGAGTGTCGATGTCACTTGCATAAACATTTTTAGTTCCACCCGATGAAATAATAAGTTCTAAAGAATAATTATTTAAATAAATAAATAAAGGGCGAAAGAAGAGAAATAATTCATGTGAAGAGAGGTGAAGCAAGTAAATTTTCTGAGGTATTATTTAGGCTAGTTGGCAGTGAAGTAATTCCCATGTTCCTATAGTGACTCTGCTGGGGTACTATCTAAGCCTGTTGGAAGTGGAGAAACACCATAGATGAAAACTAAGACATTGATTATCTTAAACTCGAAATTTATATTACGCTTCTCCTGAATCAAAGTAATTGTGATCTGACAGGCTTTGTTAACGTGTTTAACCAAAAAAAGGAATAGATTAAACTATATCCATAACCGGGTTGAATGGAGAGCCAAGGTAATCCATGTGATGAATCAATATTTCCTGAAATAATAAGACCTTGCACTTAAGGATAAAACCTAAACACAAAAGTTAGAGTTCTACGAGTGTGTCGCCAAGTATTAAAGTCATGGTCAAAACCATCCAAAATGTTTCCTACATGTCAATTTTGGATCCTACTAAGGATTTAAAGATATATTCACTTCATGATTAATGAATGTTATGCTAAGTGTTTAAGTCTTCTTCTCGGTTTATGTGTGTAGAAGTCACTTGCATACACATGTTTAGTTCTGACCAATGAAATAATAAATTCAAAAGCACAATTATCTAAATAAATAAATAAAGGGTGAAAGAGGAGAAATAATTTCTACACAGAGAGGTGAAGCAAGTAACTTCTTCGGGGTACTATTCAAGCTTGTTAGCAGCGAAGCAATTCCCGTGTTCCTATAGTGACTCCACTTATGTACTATCTAGGCCTACTGGCAGTGGAGCAACACCAGAGATGAAAAATAAGATTCTAACTATCTTAAACTCGCAATTTATATTACCCTTCTCTTGAATCGAAATAAATGTGGTCTGACAAGATGTGTAAATGTTTTTAGCCAAGAAAAGAAATATAGGATACTATATCCATAACCGGGTCGAATGGGGAGCCAAGGTAATCCATGTTATAAATCAATACTTGCTGAAATACTAAGACCTTGCACTTAAGGATAAAACTTAAACATAAAATGTGGAGTTCTACCAGTGTGTCTCCAAGTATTGACGTTGTGATCAACACCCACCAAAATGTTTCCTACATGTGAATTTGGATCCTACTAAGGATCTAACAATATATTCACTTCATGATCAATGAATTTTATGCTAAGTGTTTAAGTCTTCTTCTCGTTTTATGAGTTTCAAAGTCACTTGCATACAGATGTTTAGTCCATAACAAGTTCATGGGTGCATTATTTTATGCAACTTTGAAAAAAAAAAAAATCCATTGAGACAACACCTATGCAATATTAAATCTATGAAAACAATTAGTGCATTCTTTCATTGGACAATCTCTCACTTTGGTTGCGGTTGTACTTATATTTCGGTGATTTTTTCCAACTCTCACTTTTGTGCACATCGTCTTTCGCAAGTGTCACTTTCATGTTTACAACTCCTGCTTTTTCTTGCATTCACTTTAATAAGTGTCATTTTCATGTTATCTTCACTATGGAATCTGTCTCTTAGAATGTCATTTTCATTTTGCAAGTGTCATTTGCACTTTTTTTTTCCTTCACAAATGCCATCTTTTGGCATGGGAAGTGTCGCATATTGCATATGCGTAGTTATGATTCATTTCAAGGGGTAAATTTGGTTCCAATGAGTCATGTTTATCATATTGACATGTGTTACACTCATTACCAATGTTATAGTCCGTTTTGTCACATCTCGTCAATAGGCCTACAAACTAGATCAATCAACATCCATGAGCACCTTTCCATCATCCCTACATAAACCCCTAAGCATAAATCTCACAAATCCATGAAATTATGACCTTAATTTCTTTATTCTAGTAATTTTAAGGCTAGACGCACCCTGGCCCTTTAGGAAACTACATTCAATAACAAGTTTCTCAGAGCTGCGCCTGATCTGATAAGAGTAGGTTGTCCCTTGTTGGGGTGTGTTGATTCTAAAGATTCAGGAAAAATAAAAGGAATCCCAAATATTCCTCTTCCAGAAGCTTCCATGTGTTGTTATAACCATATACCTTGCATAATAAATTTGAATCCTATATCAACCTCACCTTGGATATTTCACCTCTTATCCATTGAGCTCATCCTCCCATCAAGAGTGGATCTCAATCCTAGATTGGTAAATGGATAAGGATTCCTAAACTACTATCCTCTCCTATATATTTACTTTCATCCACAATCTCGGTGTTGGATTTTGGATACTAATCATACCCTTATACTGCTGCTTTTACCATAAGAGTTTTATCATTCCCATACATTAGGGTTAATATTAGGTGTATATTGGGGCAAGGAAGAACAAGTCAACTTGGGGAGATCTCTACAAGATCAACTTGCATTTTTTGTTTTAAACTCTCTCCATTCATATTAATACAAAGAGTATACAATTTTCCTATATGCGTTATGTTATATTTACATTCATATATTTCAATTTTATTATGATCCATTGAATAAACTGATTAGATAATGCTACATATATGTCATAGATCTTTGTCTTGTGTTGATTGTTTGTGAAAGTTATAATTATACAGATCCAAGCTACGATTTGATCTTACAAGCCAAGAGGAGAGAAGAGATTATGACAGATCACAATCATATTTCCATTCTCCAATTTCACTAAGGAGAACTTTATAGTATTTGCTTTCTGGTTTTTTAGACCAAGCCACTAACTAGAGCGAAGACACTTTTTTCCACAGTCGTAGCTTGCGTATACAAAATTCGTGACAGTGCTAGGGATAATTTGTTTCCCTTAGTGGTTTCCTTGTCCCTAGTACATGTTTCACCTCTTAAACAAACCTCCATTGCCTCACTCACTCTAAATATCCCCTACGAATACCTTTCATTTAGCTCCATTTTAATTTTTGTGTCGGAACTTGGCCTTTACCTTGATCAGTGCTCCCCCTAGTCTAGTTACAAATCATTGCAGTGCTCTCTGTCCTTCTTTGCACCTACATTGTAGAGCACTAGTAGTGTATCTACACCTACACTGCCCCCTTTTTCATGCAAAAACTTTCCTTTTAATGATTTTCTCTCTGATTAAATTTATTCTAGTTGGTCCTTCTTGTGTCCCTGATTATGTCTTCGTATCTCATAAGCCTTCATCTTGTTTAATTTTGGTTTTGAGTGACTTTGATAAGAATTTGTTTAGTTTTTTCTTTGTTCTTGTCATTAGGTCATTGACAAACTGATTGCTCGATCATTGGATTACTTGAAGAAATTGGAGTTCTAGTCATCGTTCTAAATTTTTTATTTTTTTTAATCAGTGGTTAGGCGAATATCTTAGTTTTCATATGAAAATTAAGTGGAATTGAAAAGAAAAATCTGATGCATCAACATTGCATATAGGGTTTTGTAAGTGAAATTGTAATTAGAAACTATTGCATTACGAGAATTTGTTAACAATATTGTTTGTTGCATCTTCTATGCTACATATTATTTGTTCTCTTACCCCCAATATATATATTTTAATTGAAAATAAAAGTTTCATTTTATCATGCTAGTTTACATTTTAGGATATTTAGGTGAAATTCGTGGTAAGCCTTGAAAATCAAAACTTAAATCAAGATAAACTTGAAAATTTATTGATTCAACCTAATGAGAATTTGTAACATTAACACAAACATCTAGAGGTCTAGGCTAGAGACATGTTTTGATGTCTATAAAAATAAGAGCTGTCATTTTTTTCCAGCATTGCATTCCAGGGGTGATATCCCGTTCCATATATGTAAGTGTATCTGACTATTCTCCATATACCTCTGAGTATATTGGATGGTGCTCCACACATGAAAAGTGTATGGGAATAATTTCATGGTATGATTATGCATTAGACAACACTAACATGTGATAGTAGTACAAGGCCCTTTGGATTTTAATTTTCTCCTTGGGCGTGACTATGTTTATGTCATGGGAGCTCTTGTCTCTTCACTCTTTCGTGTGATGTCTTTCCTGCAAGACAAAATAATCATGACCATTGAACAACTTTCATTCGTTGGTCCTAATTTGAAAACCAATAAACTAAATTCCCTAAATTGTCATTATATGCAAGTGGTATCTCCCTTGTCACAGTTTAATTATGTGGAAACTTGTTCCATGTCTGCGTCTACTGATGATCTAGTAGGTGATGTAGTGCATCATTTACTAGGGACATTGGAGTCTGATCTTTCCATTGGATCCTTTGATGCCTTCCAGAGTGTTTTTATCTCGTATGATGAGAACGTTTTGGAATCCATGTCCTTATGCAGGTCATGATAAATATTTTCAGAGAAAATTTCCTTTTATTGTGTTAAGCTCCTTAAAAAATGAAACAAGGTTTTCAGAGAAGAATTAATTTTCTTATGTCAAAGATTATTAAAAATGAAACAAGGTCCTTAGAGAAGAGTTCCTATTCTTATGTCAAGCTCCTTAAAAAATGAAACAAGCTCCTTGAAGCATAGTTCTTTAGATGTGTCAAGCTCATTAAAAAAATGAAATAGATCCCCCTCCCATTTGAGTCTTTGATTAGAGCTTGTCAATTCCCACTCAAGTCTTGCACTTGATCTTGTAAATGAAACTTCATTCCATCCACCTATTATTACCCATTAGTCTACTTAGGTGAAATAAATGAAGCTTGGGGGACATGTGCCTAGAATTTAGTCATTATGTTAAGGGCATGCAAACTTATTTGAAGTATAGTTTTTCTTTGTTTCAAGATGGTGTAAAAATGAAACCATTCTCATCCTATATTTCGTAATTTCCATTTTTATCTTCTTGTTTATGCCATATGAGCCTTGGTTTTCTAATTCCATCATCACCATCTTATTGGTCAATCACACGCCTTCAATTGGTTTTTTTACCCTTTCTTAAGGAACTGTTGTAATGAGTGGTCTTATTAGCTAGCCCCTTGACCTCTACGTGTTTTGAGAAGTTACACCATGAATAGAACTAGTTGCTACCCTTTATTCTGCTCATTTATCTAGGAGGAGTCCTCTTTCAACACTTTTTAGAATCCCTAAACATGAAAATATTTTCGACTTGTCTTTTCCAACTCGTTAAAGTAGATGAAAAGACGTCTACTTTGTATAAGTTTAACCATTTTGTGGACTGGGATTGAATATTTACGAGAAATGAATACGTTAGTAAAACATGGGTAAGAGGCTATCCCAAGTATTATTTTCTACCTTTTCAGACTCAACAGACTATCTACAAAAATGAACCTTTGGAGTTTTCTTTTTCACCTCTTTTTCAAACTCTCTAAACATGAAAAATGAGTCGAGTTATACCTTCACTAGACTCGTTAAAACATAAAATAGTGATGTACTCCTTGGACATGATGGGAATCAACCACTCCTTCTCAGGTTTCATTAAATATACTCAAAGGGATTCATCTGAAGGATGCATTTACAGATCAAGAATATGTTATACTCCTCAAGATTGCTGAAAACTAAAGAGGTACTGACCAAAATGGTTGGGTAAATTGGGAAAATGGGATACTCCACCTATTAATGGAAACAAATTTCTATTGAAGATGAAACTCTAGCACTTCATTTTCGTGGCAACTAGGTTGTGAAATATTATTGTCTTTTGGTTCATCACACCATTTCAAAGTGTCCTCTTTCAGTTTTGGGTTAATGCTGCTAATTCCATTCAATTTCACTGATGTGTTTAAGGGAATTCTTCAGTTGATATTTGATATGATACTCTTATGCCTACATTCATGTCTGCCATTCCTGAATAAGTTCCACATCAACATCATTCTTTCTGAAATCATGATACCTATTTCATGTCATTGATGGGTGATACATCAAGGCCCTCTTGTGATGGGTCACTCCCTGTGAACATCAACACATTCTATAGGAAGTTGAGTTAGAAACTCTTCCTTGAATACCTTTGGAGTTGTCTAGATCAATGACAAGTTTCCTCACTCTCAGTGATAAGTTTATATCATTGGAATTTGACCGATAGATTCTGTATGGTGTTTGACTTCAACTCATTCATTCATACCATTTAGATCGTACCGTTGTACCTTAAGAGCCATTAACATCATCGATGGTTTCTCTCACTTTTGTTAATGGCTTACATCATTAACCGGTAATCAGATGGTGTCTCTCATGTTCGACTTTAGCTCAATAATTCACATGGTTAGACTCATACATTGCATGATCAAGTGAAAGAGATAGAAGAACTTGGATCTAATTCCATCCATCCGAGCTACGATTTTAGGACTAATGCAACATTACGAAGCATGACGGGTATGATCATACAATCATCTAATCATGGATCCACATTTTTTCATCAGTGGAAATGAATTCTTGATCATTTTACATGTAATTTTATCTTATCGGTTGAGCATGGGTATGCCTCCCTCAACAAATATATCATCATGAATATGTATTTTAACAGATGATGATCTGACTAGATTTTCTTGATACGAACTTGTCACAAGGTAAAGAAATTCGGTCATTAGTTTTCATTTCTAACTTTGCACTTAATGGGGAAATTTCTTATAGGCCATTTTGTCACATCTGGTCAATAGTCCGACAAACTAGATCAATCAACACCCATGAACACCTTGTCATCATCCCTACAAAAATCCCTAAGCATGACTCTGCCAAATCCATAAATTTCTAACCTTGATTGCTTCATTATAGTACTTTTAAGGCCCAACGGACCTTGAACCTTTAGGTACCTATGCTCAATAACATGTTTCTAAGTTATACACCTGCTCTGATCAGAGTAAGTTGTCCCTTGTTGGGTGTGAACTGATTCTAGAAATTCTGGAAAAATAAAAAGAAACTCGAAGCTTTCTCTTCTAGAAGCTTATAGGAGTTGTTACAACCATTTACCTTGGATAAGAACTTTGAATACTATCTCATCCTACCTTGGATATTTCACCTCTTATCCCTTAATATCATTCTCCCATCAATAGTGGATCTTACGCCTAGATTGGTAAATGGATAAGAATTACTAAACTGCCATCCTCTCCTATATATTTACTGTCATCCACTAGATATGGGTGGGATTTTGTATACTAACCATACCCCTATGTTTCTGCTTAACCATAAGAGAGTTATCATTCCCATGTATTACTGTGACTTTGAGGTGTACATTGCGGAAAGGAAGGACAAGTCAACTAGGGGATATCTATACAAGATCAACATCCACTTTTTGTTGTAAAATATCTCCTTTCATATTAATTCAAAGAGTATATCATTTTCCTATATGTTTTATGTTATGTTTACATTTATATATTTCAATGTTATGTTGATCCATTGACTAGAGTAATTGGATAATGCTACATAGATGTCATACATCTTTGGTTTGTGTTTATTGTTTGTATAGGTTATAATTATAGCGGTCATAGCTACATTAGGAGCTTACAAGCCAAGAGGAGATAAGAGTCTGCGAAAAATCACAAGTAAACATATTTCCATTCTATAATTTCTCTAAGGAGAAATTTATATTCTTTTCTTTCAGTTATTCTAGGCCATGCCACTTGGTCTAGGGAAGATACTTATGTCCATAGTCGTAGATTCCATTTAACACCCAAATTTTTATGCATTGTTGCACAAGTGTCATCAATGTCATCACAAAGCGTATCTTAAGTGTCACACATGGAGGAAGTTGTCGTATTGTTGTCACATTGAGGGGATTATGTTGTTCATGTGCTCTAAGTGATAAATTGTGTATCATAAATTGTTCTTAGTGTGTGATCATGTTCAAGTCCACTCCTTTTTCACTTTTACCTCACCGATCCAGCACTTAGCCAAATTTTTAAAACTTCCTATCTGAGAAAGAATCCTTCACTTAGCCCTCATGAACTGCATAACGTGTAGTCTCAACCCTCAAGCTCAACCCTTTAAGATTCGAACTACGCAATGCACAATTCTTTCCATCCATAATTTCACACTACAGAGTATTAATGCTCAATTGCGACCCATTGAGCTATGAAACTACACATATCAACCTCCTAGTCATCCTTCTTCTACGCATTGCATAGTGTCAAGCCTTAAGTTTCTAGCTCCTTGAACTGCACAAGATCTATGCCTCTTTCTCTCTAGAACTACACAATGGGAAACTTCAAGCCTCAAGGTGTCTCCTTGAGCCTCTCAACTACACAATCACATTTCCCTAGCCTTCTTGAACTATGCATTATGCAGTATCAAGCCTTAGTCCTTGCTCCTAACCTCTTTAGCTACACAAATGTGAAATCCCAAAGCTAGTCTCTCAGTCCATCACCTAGTTCCATGTCAGTTAGTGATTTTTATGAAGCAGTTAGGCTAGGAGTTTTCAGACTGATGTCATTTTTTAATGAGGGTATTTCAGTTGCAAGTATTATATCTTGTTATGATAGGATGATGATGAAGGAGATAAATAAGTAGACCATGCTAGAAGACATCAATGTAGTTCTAAATACAAGTCAATATTTTAATAGAAAGAAGAAGAGACAATAGCTTCTGACAAAATATCAAATATCAGGATCACATGAAGACTACATATCAATAATCCCCTTGGAGGATTAATATAGAGAACATGCAATATCCATGAAGAAGATGCAAATAAAGCAACAAAATAAGTAGCTTGGAAATGAAACATCATCATGAAGTTCCATATCATCATTTTCAATAGTCATCTCAAGAGTCACCTGTGTCAGTTACTTGCCACATCATTTTTGGAATTTAATTATGTAATTATCCAAAATGAGAAAATGTAAACTACGTGGAGGACCAAGGGTCCCACATGGAATATGAAGAATCAATATTAAGTTATAAAGTAAAATAGAATCTCAAAGGCCATGTAAGAATTTAAAAAGTAATTGCAGAAGCTCAATAGTCATGGGGGAGGTGAAGAGTCACCTCATTTGTTATAAATACACCTTCATAACTCAAGTAGGAGGAATTTTCGGGGACTTGAACTTTCACGTTGGATTCTCTAGCATTGGAATAGGAGAGAAGATATTTCTTTGGAAAAGAAACAGGTGACTTAATGTTCCAATATTGGGGTTAGTGTGGAACCACTGTATTTGTATATCATGGAACTTACACTTAATATATGAAGCTCGACGAGCCATCACATTTGCATGCATGTATGGTGAATATCATAGGACAGTTACTTAGATGTTTTCAGTATGTGTTTTGTTCATATGAACTAAGGAAATTTAACTATTTCAGTGGATTTGGTACTTATCTTGTTGAAGATGTGTTGTATTTGTTTCTATCATTGTGGTTGGGATGTGAACTAATTTTCAAAATAACTTGTGATCTTCTTATGCTCTTATGTGTCTCTTTTAGAATGACACTATTAATTTTCTTCCAGAGGATCACTCTCTCTATCCCTACCATGAAAGTACCTTGTATACATTTAATTGTATGCCTCACAATGTCAACCTACTTGTTTGTTTCAAAGAATGTTTGTATAACCTATTATGTTAATAATGGAAACCAAGGAAAATCCTTAAGGATAAGGGAAACCTCCCATATTTCTGGTTGGGGAGCCTACTCCAAACGATGTGAGGTCTAATTGGGAATTCACATCAGGGATACCCCTTTGGTTGAAAAAATTTCAACACCATCAAAAGATACTCCTAGGATCATATGGAGACCATTACATCTTAGAATATGCCTTATGGTTCTATTGTAGATATTCCATCAAGATCCAACACAATAGTCGTCTTTCTCAAGGACTCTTGGAGGTTAAGTTTAAACATGATTTCCTTGGTAATGACATTAATTTTATCTCCTAGGTCAATGGAAGTGATTAGAACTGCAATATTGTTTATATGAAAATCTACAACTAGGCTTCCAGGATCCAAATACTTAGGGATTATTTCTCCCCCAGACATAAAGTCAATTAGTTTACTAATAATAATTATAGTAAGGTAATCCTTCTCTTCTTTCTAGGTCTTATGAGACATTATTCCTTGATGAATTATTATAAATGGGAACATCATAGTGTTGACGATGTTGGAAATTCACCAACATTCAGGGGGTCTCCTCGATGTGAAGTCACAATTATACCTCACACCATTTGGAGTAAGAGCCCCATTTACACTAGTAGACCGACCACGATAACTAAAAGTCTTCCTTGGTTGCAATGTGTAACATAAGATATTAACATATAAAATTTGGAATCGACAATTAAATTGACATTGTCGAGGACCATTTGTAATGTGTAAAATTAGGCTCTCACATGAGGAAAGACAAGAGTGAGTCTCTAGAAGGAAAGTAGTGGTACTATCCTAAGAGAGGCACACGAGAGCAATGAAATATTTGTTAGTTATCTAGTGAAATAGTTCACATAGACACAACGACCATTAAAGTGAATAAAATACACATCCAACAATATAAGCACCAAATACAATGAAGTAGTTGATTCTATTTAGTACATATTAATATTACATACACTAAAAAAATCTAAAGAATAGTCTTACAAAATTCATGATACATGCATGAAAGTGTGTTGAATCAACGAGATTCTGATAATTAAGTGAAATATCCAAGTACATAGTTTCAATGGCAAGGCACTAGCTCCGATAGTGGAACATTAAGTCACTTCTTTATTCTCCAAGGAATGATCTTCTCTCCTATGCCAAGATGAAGAAGCCCAGGCTAGCTCTCCAAAGTCTCAAGCCTCCAAAAATCATTTTTCTTAAGTAATGAGGTTTCTTTTATAACAAGAGGAATGAAATTTCATATCCCCATGACTCTTGAGTTACCCTCATGACTTTTGAACTCCTAAATGACCTTTACACTTCTATATGACTCTTTTGTCCACATGTGACTTTACATATTCCAGAGATGACTCTTGGACTTTCACCTATTTTACATTTTGTCATTTTTTGAGAATACAATAATTACATAAAAAAATGATGTGGCAATACACATTGACACATATGACATTATTATGACACTTGTACAAGCCATAACTTGGAAATGATAAAATGGAACTTCATGATGATGTGGAAATGCCAAGATATTGAAAATGGCACCAAGAAAGATTATAATTTAATTTTTCCTTGAATTAAATTAGGAGAAAATTGTAATTCCACATCACATGACAACTTGTACAAGTTAACTAAGTTAGTATGACTTAGTTATTTTAGTTAATTTGAGTTGAGGGCCTAAGTTAAGTCATTTATAGTGGTTCCTACTTTTTAGGAGCCCTAGTTGAGTTTGTTTTGAGTTGTAATTAATTAATTCAATAAAACTGAGTTAAATTTAATTAAACTAGTTCCAAGTGTTGGAGGAACTAGTGCGAATTCTAGTAGTGGAGTGTGTACTCTGTGATCAACCAGTTAGCTGATAAATTAGCCATAAAAAACTCATGCGTTCATGATATACGAGTTACCCAGTTGAGATTGGAGTTCAAGGGTAGTGTACTATGAGTTGTA
This sequence comes from Pinus albicaulis, assembly GCA_034641835.2. NCBI lineage: Eukaryota > Viridiplantae > Streptophyta > Pinopsida > Pinales > Pinaceae > Pinus > Pinus albicaulis. Next base: position 267,103,933 of record CM076573.1, read on the forward strand.
TAATCATCCAAATTGTATAGGTGGTGCATGCAGTCAGAGGAAGGCCTATGATGGATTCCACAGTTATGAATGATGAATTTCTTGAATTAATAGGGGATAATTCTCTAAGAAACAACACAATGAAAATAGGGACTTGGGAAAGCAGAAAATTGGTTAAGTATTGGCCAAGGCTTCTCTAGGAAGCAGTTAGATAGATAGAGATAGTGCAAAGGTTTCTCAAGCTTGAGTAAAGAATTTTAATATTCTCATATTTTTCTGAATAATGTAATACAGATAGGAAGGGGTTTTGAGCACTAGCTTTCCCCTAGATATATCCTCGTGTTATGTGTGTTAATTCTTTCATGTTGCATGTTTTTGATATTGCTTCTCAATCATGAATTTCTTTCCACATATGAGTAGAAGTAGTTTTTTCTTATGTTTTAGAACATTACATGAGAAATTTTGAATCTACAGTTAATTTCTACAGGGTACCAAGAAAGATCCTAATTTAATTTAATTTAAGAGACATAGTGAAGAGGTTTCTTGGGCTTGAGTAAAGCATTGTAATCTTCTAATATTTTTCTCACTAACACAATATATAGATTAAAGAGGTTTTTAGTTGTGGATTTTATTGAGGAAGTCATTTTGTAATGCATTGATTGAATTATTTCTCTTGTATGCTTTATGATTTCATGATCATTTAATTTTTTCCAAAATTAGTAGAGAATATTCAAGTCATTTGTTTTAGTAAATTACAATTAGCATTTTGAATATACAAGTAATTTCTACATGGTATTAGAGTTATAATCACATTAGATAAGACAATTCGAAGTTATTTTTGCAGGAGGAATGAATTTTATAGATCTATTATTTAGAGCTAGCAGGAGGATCAGGATGACATTCTAGGGTCTTAGGCTCGAGTATGCTCTTGAGGGTAGCTCAAATTAAATTTCTTGGAAAGGCTAGATTGAATTAGTCATGGAAGAGAATGGGCCAAATGAATTCATTGATAATGATATCCTGAAGCCAACACTAGCTGATGCACAGGATCTAGAAAATTGGAAGAAGAATGTCACCAAGGCGAGGAGGATCATATTGGAGGGAGTAAAAGACCATATTGTCTCTAATATCCATGGGAAGGAAAATCCATATGTAATTTGGCATACATTGACAAAACTGTTCCAGATCAGTAGTGACCACAAGAAGTTGGCAATAAAATATAAGCTTCAGAATATCAAAATGCAAAAGGGTGACACAATACCACAATAACTTGGAGAGTTCACATAGTGTTGTTATGAGCTTGGGAGTGATGATATTATAGTTGCTAAGGATGATATGGTCATCCTATCACTTCTTGGCCTTCCAAAGAGCTGGCACAACTACCAATATTTGATCAATGGGAGAGAAAAGCTACCGAACTAGGAAATATTATGGTCCTATTTGGTACAGGAAGAATCCAGGCGGAAGACCAGATACGGGGCCTCATCCAAGGTTGAGGATGAGAAGAAATATGCCTTGGATGGAAATGCAAAGAAAGGGAAATGGAATAAATCCCAATCCAAAGGATATTCTGTTAGGTAGGAAAGAAAAAGAACTTTTCAAAGATTAAATGTTTTCACTGTCATGGCTTGGGACACTATGCGACGAACTTTCCACACAATAAGGCTGAAAAGAAGCCCTAAGGATGAGCGATAGGTAAAGCTCTAGGTTCACAATTCGAGTTGGATTTCACCCTCATTTCATGCATGGTGACATCGGTGATGCGTAGTCAGTGGTGTCTGGATAGTGGAGCCTCATTCCATATGACATGCAACAAATAATTTTTCAATGACTTGGAGGAGAAGGACCTCTAGTTGCATATCAAGATGGGAGATAATGGAAAGTATAGTGCAACCTGTATCGATACTATTAATTTTTAGAAGGAGTCTGGTTCTCCTCTCACATTAAAATATGTCATGTATTTTCCAAGTCTGAAGAAAAATTTAGGTTCAGTTGCTATGTTGGAAGATCGTGGGTACAATGTGATTTTTAAAAAAGGATAGGATTTCCTTCATACATAGCCACGGGAAAATTCAAGGGGATCAAGGTTTGGGTTAATAACTTCTACAAATTGGTTGTAAAATACTATGTTGGCTTGAGCACAAAAGTAGAGAATTTGTAGAGCCGAGACATTGGTGAATTATGGCATAGATGACTTGCTCATTTGCACCATTAAGCTTTTGAGATCATTCAACAATTTTTGATAGGAATTCCCAAGGGTGCACTAGATCATAGAGATACATGCGAAGGTTGTAAATTAGGGAAGTACACCAAAGAAACCTTTCATGATAAGGACACTCGAGCATAAGAAATCCTTGAAAGAGTTCTTTCAAATGTGTGTGGACCTTTCTCGACAGCCTCCATGGCCAAGCACAGTATTATGTTATATTTGTAGAATATTTATCACGTGAGTGTTGGATATTATTCATGTAGAAGAAAGACCATACATTCTAAAAATTTTGTGAATTTAAAGAAAGTTTTGAGAAAGACATTGGAAGGAAATTTAAGGCTCCAATGAGCTATAACAGTGGAGAATATGTGTTGAATGAGTTTAAGAACTTGTGTGAATTAGAAGGAATTCGATGGGAGTTGACAATACCCTATAATTCACAACAAAATGAGGCTTCTAAGAGGAATAACAAGAGTATTGTGGGAGTTGCATGGGTGGTGTTGCATGATCAAGGCCTACCATTGCACTTACGGGCTTAAGCATGCAACATGATGGTATATGTGAAGAATAGGAGTCCTCATCGTGTTCTCAGGATGAGTACACCATACAAATATTTTTTAGTTAAGAAACCATATGTGGCACACTTCAGGATCTTTGGGCCATTATTTTACTTTCATGTTTCCAAGGATGTAAGTAAAAATATATAACCAACAATAGATTTGGACATATTTGTGGGGTACATTGATACAACTCATGACTATTAGGTGCACTTGCCATATCACAAGATCAAAATTATTAATAGAGATGTGAAATTTTATGAGGAGAAGGCCATGAGATGTTCCTTTTAGAGGGAGATTTAGTTTCATGAAGATGAGCAACTTTTAGCTCCAAAAAAAGAATTGTAGGATGTTGTGGAGCAACCAAAAGTAGAGGAGAAGAGAGTGGAAAAACCCACTCATGCATAAACATCCAAAGATGGAAGGAAGTGCACTAGAGAGGCTGACAGATTAATGCATGAGGCTAGAGAGAATTTTGGAGCAACCACATGATAGCACAGGTAGAGGAGGTCACCATATTGGTACACTATTTACATGGATCTAATGAGCGAGAGTGTAGAGATAGAGCCATCCTAATTCAAGGAAGAAATGGAACAACCAATATGGGTTGGTTCCATGGTAGAGGAATATGATTTCATTATTTGCAAGAAAAATTCTTGGGAAGTTGTTTCAAGGCTAGAGGACAAGTCATTGGTAGGTTCTGGGTGGATCTACAAGGTGATGCAAGCAACAAATGGGAGTGTCGAGAAACATGAGGCCATATTTGCAACCAAGGGGTTCTATCAGATGGAGGGCATTGATTACGAGGAGACCTTTGTTCCAATATCAAGGCACTCTTCAATCAAATCAATTCTAGCACTTTCAACGTAGATGGGATGGAAGATACATCCAATGGATGTGAAGAAAACCTTCCTTAATGGAGTGATTGAGGAAGAGGTGTACGTAGAGAAACTGAAAGGATTTGAGACCTTAAACAGAGAATCATGTGTTAAAACCAGTTAAGTTTTGGTCAAGGCTTGTCTACGAAGTAGTGAGATAGATAGAGATAGTGGAGAGGTTTCTCGGGCTTGAGAAAAACATTGTAATCTTCTCATATTTTTCTTTTAATCCAATATATAGATAGGATGGGTTTTTAGCTATGTATTTCCCCAAGAAATCATGGTGTAATGTGTTTATTGAATTATTTATGTTGTATACTTCATGATTGTGCGATCGTTTAGTTGTTTCTGCAATTGGTAGAGTAGATTCAAGTATATTTTTTTAGTAAATTAAAATTATTAGTTTGAGTCTACAAGGAATTTATACAAAAGCTTCTCTCCTTGCTGCTTTGTATTTAATATATATGAAAGATATTATGTTTTATTTATACTCACCCTCCAAAGGGCAATGGACCAAGATCATGACTTTTCAAGTCATCATGAAATGTCTTCAATTTGTCTTGGTTTAGGATATATCCATGTCTTCATGATGGTTCTTCTTTGTGCTTCTTCTCTACATGTGTTTTTTTTTCCTCTCCTTTACATATTCCTTGAGAATCACCTTGGATTATTGAGGAGGTACCCCTGCCAATGAAGTTTACTCATGACAAGGAAAAATCATTATTGAAATCATATATTCTATCTCTACCTTTCTCAAGGAAGAGTATTCTTAAGATAGGCTTGTGAAAGGGTTGAGAAGGAAGGGCTTGATGAGGATAGACCATTTAAACTCAACGATGTTTGAGGAGAGCATCACTATTAACTAAAACTATGCCATGTTCTCTGACGAGGGGCTCTTCAAGGTCAACTACAATGGGAAAGTGCAAGAGATAGTGTGATGAGCTTGCTGACTAAAACTATGCCATGCACTAGGCTCAAGGGAGTGGAAGACAACGATAGCACAATTGAGAATGACAGTAAGAAATGGATCACCACATTTCTCACTAGAACTACACCATGTGATGAGGAGGAAACGTGAGACAAGTATTGGTGTAGTGAGGATTTTAGTGGACTAGGGTTGAGATATTTTTGAATAAAATTGTGCCATTTATTATGAATGAGAGGCATGCTGAAGGGAAGGCAAAATTTTCTTCAACAATGATCTACAGGAAGCTTGAATTTTCACTAAAAGTGCGCCATGTGTTGGGATAAGGAGGAGGCTTCAATATAGTGAAATTTTATTCAATAATGTTTAGTTGTTTATTAAAAGTGCACCCTTTACCCTATGCTAGTATATTTTTCTTCCATAGTGGCTGAATGTTCGCTAAAATTTTTTCTTTCACTTAGGAAGGCTCACTGGAAGAGGAGATTTCACATTTGGCTAACGCAAGCAGTAGAAAGAAATTCAATTTTCCCAAGAAGAGGCTTAATGCTTTGTGAGAGGGAAGATACATTTTATGACACGGTTTGTTTTTGTAGAGGGCCACTATAAATTCTCCATGCACCCTTCAAGGAAAAATTGATCAAAATTCAGTGCAGTGAGTTAGAACAAGCAAGAAGGGTAAGGTGATTATGCTTTGAAGGTTTTTAATGTGAAATCATAGGAAATGACATTAAAGATGAATTAATGCATAAGTCTGGGAGGGAAATATTTTATCAACGAGGTTCATGAATATGGTGTGCTCATCACCTGGAGGATATTCCATGTATTCATAAATTACATTGGGCAGGAGGACCAAGAAGAGATCCAAAATGGCTGTGTGGGAGTAGTAGAGGAAGAGAGAGAAAAACATCCGAACAAGTCTAAAACACCAATCACACACATGAATGAAATAAATACAAGCCAGGGGAATCCATAGGAATTATGGAAAACAATCACACCTTCAAACGATAGCAAAGTGACACTTATTTCTAACTGCAATAGTTGAAACGTATCATTACAACACTTAGAGCACGAGTTGTGACAGAAGTGTCGACTGTGACTATAAAGTGGCATAAGTTGTATGAATGTGTCTAGCACATATTATTATTATACATAGGACCATCTAATGTATAAGAGTGCACTACATCTACATCTAGTGACGTGCAAAGGTGTGATACATACGAGAGTGAAAATAGCAAGAAGCGACACTTGCGACAATAATAAAATGTGAAAATGACACCTGCAAAAGCTAAATAAATTGAAGGAGACACATGCCAGAGAAAATACATGTGAAAACACAACTTGTTAAGTGAAAGAAAGAAAGAACAACAATTTCAAATGTGAAAGAGAAACTTATGAAAGAAAAGGTGTGAAAAAGTGACAATTGGGAAAACTCACTTGAATGATGAGACAAATGCAACCATAAGTGAGAGTGAGACTATCAATGAAGATTTTTCCTAGCTAAGATTGAATAAAAAAGATGTGTGTTTGCGAATTCATCAAAGGTTTAACTTGTGTGAGAAAATGACTTTGACACTTTGAGCTTGATAAGATGAACGAAACACTTAGCAAACATCAATCGAAAATGAAGTGAGCATGGATGATAGATCGTAAGATCATCAGTAGGATCCAAAATTAAAGTTTAGCTAAAATTTTTGGAGGGTGTTGATCGCAGCGTCAAAACCTAGATAGCTTGGAGAAGATGATTTTTGACACAAATTCTTCAATTCTCATTGAAGTTCAAACTCTTCCAGGGTGTGTTTTATGGGGATGTAAAAATTTTAGGATAGGGAGGTATTTTTTGAATGACTTGAGGCACATAATCCCTCTTCTCTTTCTTAGGATCTTCATTAGGATAAGGTGGATGGAAATATAGGAGAACCTTTCCCAACCTAACATTTATTTCTTGGATTTATATAGAATAGGTTTGATAAGCAATCTCTCCATTGTAAATAGGTTGAGTTTTCTTATTATTAGGATTGGTATTTGGTTGAGCAAGCATTTAGGGTTGTCTTCGAGGAACATTCTTTAGTACTTATTATTGATAAGGAGGAGGCATCAGAGAATGTGCTTATGCCACATGAGGCATCCATCCTTGTGTTGGATTACCTCATTAAGGAGTTTGGTTCGAATATGGGTGGAAGGGAGGAAGAAAAAGGTTTAGGAGGATATGTCCAAGGAGTGGGTATAGAAAAAGGTGAACGATTAAGAGGGACCTAAGGTTGATATTAAGAATTATAATTAGGATTTAAATAAGAAGTAAAGTTCATACCTTATTGAAATTGTATTAGAGATTGTGGTCTCTTCTGGTTGAAAAAACATAATTGCTCCATGTTCCCTTTCGTTCCTTAGTTAACAACCTTCAAACCCAGAGAAGATGGACACTTATCAGTGTAATTTTTTATTTTAACACATAACAAAATTCTCTGACATTCATTCATCTGCATAGAAAATCTGTGCAATATCAATATTCAATTGGAAAATATGTATTTGACCCCCTTTGATATGAGATAATGGGTTTCCATATCACTTGGTTGACTCTCAGTTTCTCATCGGAGTATTCACGACACTATTTGTTTCGATTTGGTAATTCCTCATCTAATTAAACAACACCATGTTTATGATTTTTTTATGTATGTGGTATTAATTTTAAGACTTAAAACACCATAGTCTTAATCCTTGTTAGGTTTTACATTAATCAACACTTTTGTAGGGTTCTAGGGTTATGCATGGACATTGTTTATAACACCACCTGTGTTCTGTTGACCTAATCCTTCAATAGTGGGATTTGTTTCAAGATCATCCAACAATGGAGATTGCATTAGGGTTTAGTGGTGGCATTAATGACTCAATGGTTTTTCGTTTACTACATATACTAAGGGTTTCTCGATCAACTTTAAAACTATGTGGCTAGGGTTTTTAATGACCACCTCTCACTAGGTGTTTCTTTCTGCGATTCTTGGTGTTAACCTTCTCCATTTTTCAGTTAAGATTCACATGGATTTATGTTATGTTGAGAAAAACTATGTTCAGCTCTCCAACGTGTCAATAGCGTTGACAGGGTAAGAACTAATTATTTCTTTCCTCTGTGTTAGAGATTTTCTATTAATGGAATATGTTCATATTTTCATTTGATGTTGAAAAACTTAAGATAACAATTTTCTTTTCGTTATTTTTCATTTTCTTGCAGATTTAAGAGGGTTTATTTTTTTCAAAACCCTTACCCTTGTTCTCTAATGGTGGTAATTTTCTCTCACAAGGTTTCTTTCAATACCTCTATTTTTAAATAGAGTCAAGTAGTTATCCCACCCTAAAAATGTAACATTTTATACTTTGCCTTCCAATTTTTGTTCTTGAGAACATATTCATACTCGGGATTCATATGTTGATAGTTAAACATCTGCTTAGTGGTCTAGTCTCTCTTAACTCCTTACTCGATATTTGGTTTTAAATATCAAAATACTTTTACTTTATTTGCTTCTTTTGTCTTAGGATTTGGAAATTTCCAACTATAAATTTTCATTGGTTAACATACTTGTATATGTGTGTAAGGTTTACGGGTTATTTCCTTTCTTTCAGGCTTCCATGACTAACTTGAGAACGATAGGAATCCTGTTCTCTCTTTCCGTAACTGGACTGTTTTAGCTACTTTCGGAAATTAGAAATGGATTTAAAGTTACATCTATACAACTTTATTATAAATTATAATAGGTCATTATGAGTAATATCAAGTCAACTGTACAATTTTTTTGCTTATTTTTTGAAATGACCATTGTAAAATTAATACCTGTTTTCCTTCCTACATTTTAACATCTCTGTTTTTATTTTTTAACTATTTCTCCATGTGTATGTATGATTCTACCTGAATCAAAGCATTAACTTAAGCCGGTATATTCATTAAAAGCTTCATTATATTCCTTCTCTTGATTAATTCTTACAATTGTTCATTTATGGCTAGCTAAATGCAACATGGTTTGTTCAAAGAGTTATTTATTTATTATAGCATTTTCTGACAAGTGGATTTCACTACACTTCATTTAAACTAATCGAGTTGTCTTATTCATGAGGTCGTCAAACTCTACCACTACTTTCGTTAGTCCGTGCATAGGAATCGGTTCATTTTCTTAAGAAAGCGACTTAGAAGAGTTTTAGCTTCCTATTGTTATATTATTTGTTTATAGCCCTTATATTGGGTTTTTCATTTACTTTTCCCCTACAAATGGAACAAAACTCTACTTATGGGCTCTATGCCTATACTATTTTTAATTATGTACTTGATATTCGGCAGAGAAACTTAAATTATAAACCAAACCCTTCGTGTTTTTTTTTATATTTCTCCTATTCTACATGTATATAGATTCTATTTTTTGTTTATTAAAAAGCCTTATGTGATATATGTTTATTTATATAACACTGTATTTACGGTAGTATCTTAGGATAAGATATAATTATTTTAGAGAATTATTATGAATCATTTGTGCTCTATTTCAACCAGTAGTACCCATATTCATGTGGGAAAATATGATTTTAAATAATTTAGGGGTTTTTATACCTCTAATTCCATCTAATAGTTTTTCATCTAGAAAATTACATTGTTTTTTTTTTTAACCATTTTCTCGGCTACTGTATGAGAATTCAAGCTTATGATGAGAAAAAGGTAGTCATATTTTTGTACATGAGTTTTCACTTAATTTTGTTTCTTGTTTTCCTTTGAAGGTCATATATATATATATTTATTTATTTATTCATTTTCATTTTTGTGCTATCGGTTAGAGACTGAATTCTAAATCTACCATTGCATAAACATTTATACCAGTTCTATTAATATTTCTACATAAGGTAGAAACACACAATCTTTCCTTACTATTATGCAAATGTTTTTTTTTTAAACTACTATACTTTCATTCTAACTTAGTTCATTCTGGTAGAGTTAAAATCCTCTAAGCATATTTAAAGAAGCTATGATTCTATTATTACTTTTGAATAACCCGGTATTAAATAATCCACATTCGAACATAAAATAAAATTAATATTTTTATTAAACTTCTTGCAATTTAGCTATGGAAATATAATACATTTACATGAACCTAACAATGTTTTAATCCACTAAATAACTTAAACAATAATAAGAGTTAGGAACAATGACTTGCAAAATTCGCTATGGAAAATTAAAGAATAAGTACTTGGATCCTCCCAACCTTGACATAACAATATGCTTGTCCCCCCGAGCAAATAGGTCTGCAATATTTTCTATCTATTACTTCTTATTCTCTTCAGTATCATTGATTCTTCTCTCAATAAATTGTGAGCCAAAAGCAAGTAAATTTACAAATATATTATCCATCTAACACTCTTTGGGTGGTTATTAAGTGCCTCCACCTCACCTACATGTGGTACGTAGTTAACTGTTCATTAATGAGCTCGTTTTTCCCACTCTTAAGGATAACTTCATGTCTTCTAGGAAATATTTAATTGGCCAATATCATAATTTCATAATTAAATCTAATGGCACCCAAATTAAATGCCTAGGACTTGTTGATAGATACTAATATTTTCCCAAATAAAATTGCATCCTTATTCATCTTTTAGCCATGTGTACTTAACCATTAATTTCCTAGTTTCTTATTTACTTATAAAATAAAAGCATAATTACAACTTTACAAATAGTTATCATCATCAATATTATTGATGATTAAATGTCTATTTATCTTTTAATGTAGAATACTTAACAAAAATTAAACTTATGCACATTTATTTACAAACACATCATTAAGCTAAGGGATATAACTTTCTCCCCCACTTAAATTTGACACTGTCTTAGTGTCCTAGTCAATACTTTGTTCCTCAAAAACATTTCAAAATTATTCTAAAAATACAGAAGTATAAGCTTCCTTAAAAGCATCCTATAGCTCCTACGTTTCTTCCTTTGGAGTGAAATGTTTCCATTGGAATTTAAAATACACTACATCTTTATCCCGGAGTGTAACCACACTTTGGTCTAGAATACACAACAGTTCTGCTAGGAACTCTCACTTTGGTCCTGCTTGTACAACACGCCAATCAATCACCTAAGATGGATCATGAACATAATTCTTCAATAATGAAAAACGAAATACATTATGAATATTAATATTGGTTGGTAGGGCTAGTTGATAAGGAACAATTCCAACTCTAGCTAAGACCTTAAAGGGTCAACAATAACTAGGAGATATTGTTGGAAACTAGCTCACTAATAAAGGGGGGGGGGGGGAGTGAATAAGTAGTGATGGAAATTAATAAATTTTCTCCAATTAATAATTGTTGTAAACGATGCATAATTGAAACACATAAAAAATATCAAAGCATAAAACATAAACTTGAAAGAATGAAAACATTCAATATGTGAGAACCGTGTAATTTACAGTATCACAAGGTGAATGTGTACTTTCTCTTTGCAATTTTTTCATATTGTACATAGATGTCAATATTCAAAGTATTTTCCAAAGAAAGATGAAGAGAAACAAAAGAAGAAGAAAATAGGGCATTTAAAAAGGAGAAATGCAAAGTTCATGCTATAAATATGTAGCCTAAAAACTACCTGATTATTTCCTGTAATCAAACTGAAGAGAAATCAAACTGAAGAGTTCAATTTTTTCTCTAAAGGTATGAAAAGGGATGATTTTTGTGAGGTTTGGGACCTTATGGCATGTTTTTATCCTAAGTCCTCGACCACATTGCATATCTTTTAACCCTGCCCCTTTTTTTATTCCTCTTATCCTAAGCTTCATTTTACTCCCTCGACTCTCATACCCTGACTCCACCTCACATCACCTGTCCCAACCCATCTGTATTAACCATCTCTGATCCCCACCTCCACATCCGACGGTTTTCGATGCATTCTGTACCCCCCCCCCTAGCCTTCGAACGTTAACCATGAAGGGGGGGTTCGAAATGGGCAGTTTCAAGTCCGGGCCCTACTCCCATGCATCAACTCACAATTATTTCACACTCCCCTTTCACAATACTGCCTACCACCTTAGGACCCCTCCGAAAACCAACTACAGATTTTATATAAAGGACCATCACAGTCAACCACTATCCCCCTTAAAATCTTTGCCTCTCATCGCATGCCGCAAGTTTCCAAAGGAAATATGCGATGAAGTACGACCCATTCACCCGCCAAACTTCCTTTTCATTTTATTTTCCTTTAAAAAACATTAAACTTCACCCTTTTCCACCTTTCCGCTTTATATTTCTACTTTACATTTTCATTACTATATCATTTTTTTACCTCTGCCTTCCCATTTCCACGATTGTGATTAAAGTGGGGCCATTCTCTCTGGCATGTCACCTTTTCCCCACCATCCATCACATTTCGCAAATTATAACTTATTCTATTTTTCCAACCCTTTAAACTTGCGATCGCCGATTTGCGATATATCACATCACACATTTTATAACTTACCATTAAGCGGTCGCAATGTATTTTGTTTAAGTTGTGATGCGGTTGGCCCCAAAGTAGCTCCGACCCCAACTTCAAGCCGCTTGAAATACATTAAAACCTCATAAAACTTACCTTACTGCAGAAACCTTTCACCGCTTTATAAAAAATCCATCGATGCAGTGGGCTCCATCTCCATTCTGCCACATCATCTTCTGATAGCGCAAATTGCACTTCGTGGATTTTAGCACTTACCGTATTTCCCAAACTGTAAGCTCAACGATATGTGGTAAAACATAAATATTCTGATGTGCAATGTGGGTGGGTCCCAATCGCATACCGCACTTTGAAATTTTTAGTATTTAATCCCCACACACATAAAAAAACCTAAGATTCATGATTTGCGATGCGGTCGGTCCCACCTTACTTGCCACGTCACTTCTCTCTCCTCGCACTTCACACTTCACATGTTTTAGAGTTTATCTTCTATTGCTTATAGAAAAACCTTTTGACTTGCAATTTGCGATGTGGTCAGGTCCCACGTCACCTACCATGTCGCCTCCCTCTTTGCATCGCATCGTTGATCCCTTTTCTCTTATCATAAATTGTAAAGCATGTGATGTGCGATTTTCTGTGGATGCGATAAAGTTCATAATTGAAATCTATGGAATTTGAAGTTCGAGTGATGATTTTTTATGAAATTTTGTGAATAATAGGCTAAAATATGGAAGAAAGACTTGGCCAAGACCCGACAAGGGGCAAAAGGCAGAGCGAGGTTGAACATATCGGTAGCAAGCAAATAGACCGAGGAGGTTGAGTCAAGCAAAGGGCGTTCATGCAGAATAGTTATGGTATACCAGAAGAAGAAGAAAAGGCAGTAGAACACATCAACACCATCACCGATCAATGAAAAGTGGCTAGCACTGCACCAGATTTGATTACCCAACGTCAGTTTTCTGCAAAAGAGAGCCAGATGTTAAAGCCACCATTCGTTGCCTTTTCGTGACCATCACAACCACCTCCAAGCCTAGTGTTTGATCTTATGAAGAGCCATTGAAGCATTTGGATCCATGAAAAGTAGCCCAAAATTAATTCTTGAGGTGGTGTTGTTGTCAGAGATCTCTGATCAGGCCTTGCATGGCCACACTTGTCCATTTTATGCTAAATTGTAATCAATGAAAGGTTGCCGAGTAAGGTAGAGAAATCGACTTAGTTTTTAGATAAATACTACATGCCATAGCAGTATCAAGGGTTGGAAAATTAGACCCTATTGAAGCTTGCATTGTAAAAAGTATTGGAACTCTATAACTGTTTGAGCTGGGCATTAATAATAAGAGACCATTCATAGGATTCTTGAGCTATGTTAATGGTGATGTTATTTCTTCTGTGTTAATTTTTTTCCTCTGTCTTTTCATGTGGTGCATCAATTTATTTGATTGAAAAATAGAAAATTTAGATTAAGATTTGCTAAGAGAGCACCTTAATTATGTCTCTGTTTTCTATATTAATGTTTTTCTCTGAGACCTAAATGTAGAATTTAGAGACAGTATGACTTTTATTTATGTTGAACCTTAATCTCCTCCTCCTTTCCCATTTCACACTGCTAGAAATATCCAGTCTGCATAGTTAGCTTGCCGTGTGAATGCCCTTGAAAAACTGATTCAAAATTAAGATTTTTATGGCTCCATAGCCCAATGGATTAGTTTCACAGCTCTATTTATTCACCACCCAATCAATCAAGCAAACAACCCCCCATTATTTCTATAGCTAGCCTAATATCATCACTTACAATTATCAAGCTAAATCATAAAACAGAGAGAGCCCTTTCTGAGTCTAGGAAGGCTAGGTCTTGGACTCCAAAGTGGTTTGATGTTTTTCCTCTGTTGTTTTTTCTTGCCAATATTAAAAATTACGGACTGATAACATAATGGTGACCATACTGGGGAATGCGTTATTGAAAAAGCTTAATATTTCATCAAAACTCAGAAACCCTGGTCAAAATATTGTATGATTCAAGTATGTTCCAAGATTGGTACCTGGTTGTTTATGGTGGAAAACAACCAGACACAAGAAAGTTGAAATCATGCACCTACCGACTCCACAGTTTTCAGTTGGCCTAAAGATTCCACTGGTAGAAGAATCCAGATTGGTTGTGAGTATACGCTGACCCCACTCTTTGACTGATTGACAAAATGGATCCAAGAATACAATGCAAGTATGCTCCAATGAACAGAGATCACATTCGTGGATTCCCACACAAAATTTCTCAGGTAAATTGGGACAAAAATATTCCTATTTTTCATGATGAGAAGGTTTATGAGGCTTTGTTACATCTCATTAAATTTCATATACACTCATGTGGAGGTTGAAAGTCAAATGGCATGAGGATTGCCTCATGAATATGTTCATGTTAACTTTAGAAGGGAAAGCAAGGGAATAGTATGAAGGTCTGAACCCTGGTAGTTTATTTTCTTTAAAATATTTTCACAAGGTGTTTTATGAGCATTGTATAGAAAATTATCCATCTTTATCATTAGCTGAAAATTGTTATGATCAATCTGAGGATCTCATGCAACACCTTGTAAATATTGATGAAGATTTAGGAAATTGGCATCTTGAGGATTTATTAGAAGCAATTTATGAATTTCATTCTCAAGTTAACTTTCATGACAACCAAGAGAAGTTAGTTGAAAATCAAAGAAATCAGAAAATGAAAGAAGATCCACAAGACATATCTGTGGGGACAAATGATAATTCATCTGCTCTTTTGTGTGAGGCTAAAGAAGAAATTTATCCTCATGATTAGTATTCACAAGGGAAAGAAAAAAATTGTTGTTCAATTCAATGAAAACAAATATTCCCTCCTACTTTAACTGAAGAAGAAATAAATCAGATTCTAAGAATGCAGCCAACCTCTAAAATTTTATGTAAGGAAGAGATTATTTCAATTTTTTGTACTGCTAATTTATGTACTAAATCATTTCCTCATGAAGAAACAATAGAGAGATTGGTACTGATGCTATTGTGCCTTCTCAAAAAGGCCTATTGCTAGAAAGTGCTCATATTAATCAAAATGGTGGCCTTCAAATAAAATTCAACCAACTCAGTCAAGACATATCAGGTTTTATTGAGGACAAGATAGTGGTATATAATGAGGATGCCACGTCAGATGACCATGAAGAATGTGTAGGTATTCTCTTTCAAAAGGATCCTGAGCATGAGAAAGTGGAAAAAGGAGCAACCCTAGATGAAGTTTTTTATTTAAATCCTCAGGGCCATGTATTGTTCCAAGACCCTTTTTCCAGTTTCTTAGAATCATATAAAAAGGAGTATGCTATGCCAAGAATGGTTTGTTGCAAAGTTTAAGGAAAATTTTGAGCACTGATGTTCAAAGGAAAGTAAAATTGGGGTGACCCTTTTTTTTTTCAGCCTACTCAAAAAAGTGAACAACAATCAATCATGTAGTCATTTAATTGATTGGTTGCATTGGAGAAAGGAGTGCACTTATTGTATGTATCACCTCCAAGTTAGATTAGGGTAGGTAGGTGTGAAAATAAGCTTAGCCTCTGAGCATATTTCCAATCTTACTTTTATATTTCTTATCATTTTCAGATTAGTGTGTTTTAGACTTTAGCTACAGCACAGTTCTGGTATCATCATTCAAGTTTTCAAGGTGCAACAATATGTTCAGCTTGATGGATTGTAGTGGATAAGTTCAATTGTAGTTTCAGTTTATATTTCAATATGATAATAAGCTGTCTGGACAATCATGTGGTCTATTTTTATCAGTCAAAGTCAGGAGGAACAATCAGCTAGTTTCCAATCACTAAGTTGCCTGATAGATCAAGATACAAGTTGTGGGATAAACTGAATGGATCAAGCTACTAGTCTGCAGTGTTCTTGACACCTTCTGAAGGAGCTTCAATCCCTAGCTAGAGCCACTGTTAGAACCCTATAATTTATAGTATAACAAGGTTACTGTGTACTTTCTCTTTTCAATTTTTACACATTGTACATAGATGTCAATATTCAAAGTCTTTTCCAAAGAAAGATGAAGAGAAAGAAAAGAATAAGAAAATAGGGTATTTAAAAAGGAGAAATGCAAATTTCATGCTATAAATATGCAACCTAAAAACTGTGTAATTGTTTCTTGTAATCAAAATGAAGAGAAACCAAACTGAAGAGTTCAAATTTTTCTCTAAAGGTCTAAAAGGGGATGATTTTTGTCAATTTTGGGACCTTATGGTATGTTTTTATCCTAGGTCCCCGACCACATTGCATATCTTTTAGTCTTGCCCCTTTTTTATTCCTCTTATCCTAAGTTTCATTTTACTCCCTCAACTCTCATGCCCCGACTCTACCTCACATCACCTGTCCTAACCCATCCGTGTTAACCATCTCTGATCTCCACCTCCACATCCGATGGTTTTCGATGCATTTCACGCCCCCCCCCCCCCCCCCTTAGCCTTCGAACTTTAACCATGAAAGGGGGTCCAAAATGGGCAGTTTCAATTCTAGGCCATACTCCAACGCATCAACTCACAATTATTTTTCACCTCCCTTTCACAATACCACATACCACCTTAGGACCCCTTCGAAAACCAACTTCGGATTTTATATAACGAACCGTCGCAGTCAACCCTTATCCCCCTTGAAACCTTTGCCTCTCATCGCATGCCGCAAGTTTCCAAAGGAGATATGTGATGAAGTGGGACCCACTCACCTGCCATAATTACTTTTCATTTTATTTTCTTTTAAAAAAATTAAACTTCACCCTTTTCCACTTTTCCACTTTATATTTGTACTTTACCTTTTCATCGCTATATCATTGTTTTACCTCTACCTTCCCATTTCCTTGATTGCAATTAAAGTGGGGCCATTCTCCCTGACATGTCACCTTTTCCCCCACCATCCATCGCATTTTGCAAATTATAACTTATTCCATTTCGCCAACCATTAAAACTTGTGATCACCGATTTGTGATATATTGCATCGCATATTTTATAACTTACCATTAAGCACCCACAATGTGTTTTGTTTAAGTTGCGATGCGGTTGGCCCCACAGCAGCTCCGCCCCCCACTTCAAGCCGCTTGAAATACATAGAAACCTTATAAACCTTACCTTACCAAAAAAACTTGTCGCCACTTTATAAACTCCGCCAATGCAGTGGGATCCATCTCCATTCTACCACATCATCCTCCAATAGCACAAATTTCACTTCACGAATTTTAGCGCTTACCGAATTTCCCAAACTCTAAACTCAACGATATGCAGTAAAACATAAATATTTCGATGTGTGATGCGGGTGGGTCCCAATTTCATACCGCACTTCGCAATTTTTAGTATTTAATCCCCTCTGAATGCCCTTGAAAATTTGATGCACAATTCATCCTTTTATGACTCCATATCCCAATGGATTAGTTTCACAGCTCTATTTTTCCAACCACCGAATCAATCAAACAAAAAGCCCCCCATAATTTCTATAACTAGCCTAATATCCACACTTATAATTATCAAGATAAATCATAAAATAGAGAGAGCCCTCTCTTAGTCTAGGAAGGCTAGGTCCTAGACTCCAAAGTGGTTTAATTTTTGTCCTCTTTTGTTTTTTCTTGCCAATCTTACAAATTACGAAGTGATAAAACAATACAAGGGACATAATTATTTCTAGTGGAAAACCATCCTCTAGGAAAAAACCACGCTTGCCGCTGTTGCGCTATTCAAATCATTTTATTATGTTAAGAAAATTATTTACATATAGATTCAATTGGATACTATCAAATGGATATCTCTTTCTCATATGGATATATGGACAACCATCTGCTGGAAGCCACCAAAACCAATGATCCTTGCCTGATCACTCCTGACTATCAAATGAATCTACATACCCCTATTTGCTAGAAGCCACCATGGCCAGTGAGCCTCACATAGTTTCTTCCGAACTATCCAACTACCATTGAATTGAGAAAACTGATCACTTATATGGATTTCACTGGATTGTCTCAACATGAACACCACAACAACCGAGAATTGCTCAACATGAACACCACAACAACATTTTCTATAAATAATAATATCAAAAATCTAAAATAAAGTGAATAAAAAAATGGATATGATAAATGCATAAACAAAAACCCTATCCACAATAATAAATTAACTCACAAAAAATGGTTGCAACCAACAAACAAAATGGAGAATAAACAAGTTGTTATGAATCACCAAATAGATCTGTAATCAAACTCTATTTCATCCCATTGCTCCATGCACAAAATGTTGGCTGAAACATACTTATACTATCTCTTGCTACACCTGCAAACTTCTTCAAAAAATATATGTCGAGACTCCTACAACTTGCACAATGTTCCTCCTCTCTCGCACTCACTCAACTCACAATACATCCCACCAAAATTTAAAAAAAAACTTCAATTGAATACTCACACACAAATATCTAACTATCCTCATCAATATTGAATCTAATATCAAGGGAAAATACCAAGGTAATACCAATACCAAGTGTATATACCAATGTAATTTTTTGCAAGAAAAAATACCGAGTGAAAATACCATGATAATACCAATACCAAGGGAACCTATACAATTTTCAAGCAACAAGCCAAAATACCATGTTCAAATACCATGGTAATACCAATACCAAGGGAACATGTACCGTGGTAATACCAATTAGTTGCCATACCAAATACCATGGCAACCATCCTTGGTAATGTTAGTTTTTGCAGCATCGTATGTGTTCTAGCCATGAAATTTTGTGGAGAGGTTAGAATACGTGAGATCTCTAAAACCCAGAAATTGTTTATGGAAATTCCACTTAGAAGTGTCTCAATTATATTATTAATCGATTTTTAAATATTTTATAAGTCTAAACTTAAGGAATATGGTTAATTAATCAAAATTAATTGAGATAAGGTGAGAATAGTCTAGAAACTCACGCAGATCGATCCAGAGATGATCCTAGACATTGATTAAGTTTTAATATTGGTCGTTGGTGATCCAATAGAGGATTATAAGAGGAGGTCGATGTGGTGATGGAGAACATATTTGCAGAGTTTTATTTCATTGGCAGATTGATTTCTAGAGTAGCAGAAGTTAGTTTCTAGAGAGAGAGTCAGAGAGATCGAAGCAGTGAAAGAGGGGCAGAGAGAGTGAGGCTATAGGAGGAATTCCAGATTCATCGAGTGCATTTGTAGAGAGTAAAAAGAGACATAAATAAGCTGACGTTGGGGAAACGTAATAGTCTCTAGAGGAAAAATCGATTTGCTGTGGAAGAGAGATTTGTTTTAGTTCTAGAGGCCAGGAAGGAGTCCGAGAGTGCCAGAGAATCATCTTTCTAGTCAGAAAAAGGAAGAACGACTTCATCAAATATTACTCTGAGGCTAGACGTCTAGCCATCTATGCAGAGCAATGTTGAGGTTGTCACAGAGGGTCAGAGGGCCTTACTTTTGAAGGCAAGTCATGCAAGGATATTTCCTGTGGGGTCAAGAAAATTCCTCACTAGATTTTTGCTATTTTTTTTGTTTGTAGGATTGATAGTATTTCGACATCCGTTTGTACTTATAATTTCTCACTACTACACAATAATAAAACCCTCACATGCTGCATCAGCTTTCCCGAGTCAGGTTTTTCCGGGGACTTGCGTCCAAAAATAATTTTGTTAATTTTATGTGTGCATGATAGAATTTCTTCTAATTTTTATTCTTTCGCATTTTAATTTGTGTAGATTGAAATTTGATTTATTCAGTATTTTTCGTAGAAAAAAACAAATAAATTGTTAAATAAAATTAACAATTAGGATAGTAATTTATAGTTGATGCAATAAGATTCTGGTTTAGGAATTTTCACATGGTATTAGAGCGCAGTTGATTAGTTGAAGAGCTCATAAGTGAAAGGAAGGAATTTTGCTATTCAGTGTGGGAAGAAGATCGAAAATCCCTAGGGAAACATGGTCACTTTACCAAGAGGGCGAGTTACTTGAGGAGATTTGATTTTTCTAAGTAAGGGGTAGAAAAATTAGGTCTCTGCAGATTGAGTGAATCTAGAGGCATAAGGAGTAGCTCAGTATTTTTCATTGGGAAAATCTATAGCTGGACGTAGAGGGTTTCTACAGCAATTTCCAGAGAAGAACTTGCATCGGGTGGAATAAGAGCACACACAGAGGGAGAAATTTTCATGGGGAACTTCTAGTCTTAGAAGCTCAAATTTACAGTTGAAAATCAGTGGTAGCATCTAAAAAATACACACATTCTAGGTGGGAGTGCAATTAGCATAGATGAAACCAAGCACAGGGTAAGAGGGAGTTTCAACATTTTCAGAGATGGCTACTGTTAGGCTTAGAGATTAGGACAAGTTGGATGGTGCTTCGAACTACATCATTTGGAAGGAAAGGATCTCCAACATTCTAGATGAATTTGGCCTGAAAGTGTACATTGATGATGTAATGGTGATTCCCACGGATGTAGATTAACTAAATGAGTATAGAAAGGAGATGGAAAAGGTGAAGCAATTGATCCTAGATGGATTCCAGGATCATGTAGTCTCACATATCGCTACCAAGGATACTGTCAAGCAGATGTGGGATTATCTCGCCACGTTTTATCAGGGTACTTACGAGTAGCAAAAGATGTATCTCGAGGAGAGGCTGAGATGAATAGAAATGTAAAAAGGGTAAGGCATAGACCCCTTATATACCATAATTCAAGAAGCCCAAGACCAACTATCATTTGTTGGGGCAGCGCCTCAACCCACGGAGCTATTGAGATTGAAACTTAATAGTGTTTCTAAGGAGTGGAAAGTTTTGTACAAATTATATTTGGTAGAGAAACACTACCAAGATGGGACAAGATGTGGGTTTACCTACAGTAGGAGGAGTTGAGATGATATCTTTTAAAGAGATCCAACAACGGCATCAATAACGGGCATAATAAAGTCAAAGAGGAGGAGAACGTGGCACTTGCATCTAACGGTCCTAGTCAAGGATAGGGGGAGCAGAGGAAGAAGAATAAGGACCTGTCAAAGTTAAAGTTCTTCAGATGTGGTGAGTTAGGCCACTACAATACCTAGTTTCCTCTCAAGAAGAAGGACAAGAAGGAGAAGAAGGACTAGCGAGAAGCTTCTACAGAGATGGATAGGCTTTCCTCCAAGATAGGGGAAGACATCGCTATGTTCGTCGATATACCTCTAGGAGTGAGGTGGGGTGACTTGGTGTTGTGGCCCCAGGGAGATACAAATGGGAAGGATGGTTGAGGAGTCCACCTCTTGGATCAATACCTATCTATAAGGGCCCAAAATATTTAGTAGCAGGATGGATCCATGACACTAGATGCAGTCAGATACCAGAGTGATAGATGTAGAGACTAGTAGTAGTCAGATGTTGGGGAGCATAGTGCAGAGTCGAAAACAGTACAAGTGGCATGGTGTAGGGTCAGTAACAATGCAAATACTTCAGATATAGGGCAGAGGTTATCAAATTTTTAGGATTTGGGTGACAAATGCATCATAATGAACGCAGTTGGTTTAGTTCTAGATATTTTTTAGTTGCAGATGTCGCAGTAGTAGAAAAAACAAGTTTGCAGTGTAGATGCAATGTTGGAAACAGTTCAATAGGGTCAGCAACAACACAATTGCAACACATAGAAGAGTTATGCAGTGGTTGGTGGGTAGTAGTATCCAAACATCAGCAACATTGTAGGAGATGATGCAGAGACAGGGTGTTGTGGCAGGATGGAGGAGCACTAGAACACATTCCTCACTAATATGGAGTGTTATTTTTTGTATCATCGGATGTGTTATATCCACAAAATTTTGCGAAGAGGCTAGAATACATGAGATCTACAAAACCCAGGAATCGTTTATAAAAAGTACGCCTATAAGTGTCTTAATTAGATTATTAACCGATTTTTAAATATTTCATAACTCTAAATGTAGGGAATATGGTTAATTAATCAATATTAATTGAGGTAAGGCAAGAATAGTATATAAAATCACACAGAGAAATCCAGAGATGATCCTATCCTTTGATTAAATTTTAATCTTGTACATTGGTGCTCCAACAAAGGATTATAAGAGGACGTTGATGTGGTGATGGAGAACATACTCACAAAGTTCGATTTCATTGGAAGATTGATTTCAAAAGTAGCAATAGTGAGCTATCGAAGAGAGATATTTAGAGAGATCAAAGCAGTAAGTGAGGGGAAAAGACAATGAGGCTAGAGAAGGAATTCCGGATCTAGCAAGTGCATTTGGAGAGAGGTATAATAGCCATAGAGAGTCCGACACTTGGGCAACATAGTAGTATTTAAAGGAAAAATCAATTTTTTGTGGAGGAGAGACATTTTCAATTCCAAAGGCTAGGAAGGAGTCCCAGAGTGATGAAGAAGAATGTTTCCATTTAGTTGAAGGAAAAAAAAAATCATCATAGATCAGTCTGAGGATAGACGTCCAACCATCTATGGAGAAAAAAACATAGGTTGACGTAGAGGGTCTGAGGGCTGTATTTCTAAAGGAAATTCATGCCAAGAGATTGCCTATGGGGTGAGGAAAATTACTCACTATATTTTTTCCAGTATTTTTCTCTATAGGATTTCTAGTATTTCGACATCGAGTTGTACTAATAATTTCTCACTGTTGCATAATAATAAAACCCTCAGATGGTGTACCAATTTTCCCATGTTTGGTTTTTCCAGGGAATTTCGTCCAAAAATATTTTTTTTAATTTTATGTGTGTGTGTTAGCATTTCTTCCAGCATTTATTCTTCCGCATTTTTATTTGTGTAGATTTCAATGTGATTTATTCAGTATTTTCCGTAGAAAATGGAAAATAAATTGTTTAATAAAATTAACAATGAGGATAATAATTTCCAGTTACTGCAATAAGATTCCAGTTTAGGAATTTTCACAGGTAACACTATATAACCAAATAATCATATGCATAACTAATGCATATCCAAACACCTCCAACACTTGTAGGAACATCATCAAGACATCAAGAAGTATCCAATACTTGTATAAACATCTCCAAAACATTTAGAAACATCTCCAATGCTTCTAACACTTGTATAAGCATCTCCAACACATGTAGCAACATCTACAACAAATGTAGCAACATCTCCAATGCTTCTAACAATTGTATAAGCATATCCAACATGTAACAACATCTCCAACACCTGAAACAACAACATTAAGTCATCCAACTACCTCCAACACTTGTAGAGGCACCTCCAATACTTGTAGCAACATCAAAATGTAACAATCCATCATAACATGCCCTGAAGTCATATCTAATCAACCTTCAAATACTGCACTAAGTCATGCCACAACCAAGTTGAAATCAATGCCAACCAACAATACCAACAAGATGATAATGGGAACAACTGAAAAAATCATTACACATAATGAGGAAGACTACCAACATCCTCAGATTTATATAAGACATATGACAAGAAACACCATGACCTCGTTGACATCAATGCCAATATAATAGTTCCAACAATATCCCCCTTGGCATTGATTTCAACCTCAACATGATCTCCAATATCATAGGTTGAACTCCATACACTCTCCATGCAACTCTGAAACTGAACTCCATCAATCCAAATTATATTCCCCTATGATATCAATGGAAAGGGGCCATACCAACACAAAATAACAACACCAATAATGTGTTAAATGAGAGAAATAATGTCATATAAGATAAGCATGTAGAACAAGGAAATAAATTGCAAAAAATTCTCTGTCCAATTCCATGCGATCTTTGAAACTAAACATTCTCCCCTTAAGCATGTAATGGAGCTACAAATACATTCTCTTTTTTGTTGTAGCAACACACCCACATGTTGCAATAAGCTTGATTTCCATGTGCAAGATACTACTCCTCATGAGCAAGACTCCAACTAACTTTGGACAACGATATGCAATGAAGTTCCATACACATACAAATCTCCATGGAGAAAATACATGGTTGTGACAAATACATAAAACTAACATATGGCTTCACTATAACAAACATGTCACCAACCAATGACTCTATTGACCCAATATTACATCATGAACTAAATTTAAAGGGGTTACATCAATTATATACAAAATAATACATGACGCCCATTAACCCATACATAGTTAATCGACACATTTTGCAATACATACTACACGCCATGGGTCTCTTAATGACCAAGCGGCACCCAAAAGATAAAGCAATGATAATACATGGATTTTACAATCGTATACAAAGGTCCTCTCTTCTATGCATGGCCAAAATATGAAACAACATGATTACATGGCATATTCATCAAATACAAAGCCTCCGTGAACAATGATTTAAGTTCCATATGTAGTAACAAATACATAACATCCACCACATATCACCATAATCCACATAGGAATATACAACATAATCATATAATAAAACCAACATGGAAATATGTCATAGAGGCAATAAAAAATTTGTCATCATCACAAAGCATCCATGAGGATCATTAATATAGTAGCATCAACATAATATCCGAGCAACAAATGAACAAGCAACAACAACATCACTAGTAACATATGAACCAATACATGAAATCTCTCCAACAACATAAAGGTATGGCCAATATGCAATGCATCCAAACAAAAAAATCAAAGAACTAATCTATGAAAAATAAATTAACTCATCATCTCCTCAACCTAAATCCATCAAATCACTCTCTCTCCCCATGAGAGCAGAATCCTCAAAACAACAACATAAAACCATCACATTATCAGAAATAACATACATACTCCATGCAACACCAACATCATGACTTAGCCATATATATGCATTATATCACATTACAAATGTACAACATACCAAAACATCATGAACATCAAAATGGCTGATCGCAATGTCTCACATAAAAGTTATCATATTTTGAAATCCCATGTAATATAATCTTTTTAACCAAATCATAAAATTCATCTTTAACTCCATTCTTTACTGATAGTAAAATATATTCATGAAGGGACATAAAATATGAATCCAATTGTGCCCTCCACATTTCAAATTTACTTTCGTGAATTATTGGAACTCCTTTCCGATCCATTTTCAAAAAAATTGAAAAATTTCGGCCAATACTCCTAAGATCAACTCTCTAGTGATCAAGATGAAATTGAGAGCTCCGACTCTAATACCAATTGTTGGAAACTGGATCACTAATAAGAGGGGGGGTGAATCAATAGTGATGGAACGTAATAATTTTCTCCTATTAATTATTATTTTAAACCATGCATAATTGAAAAACATAAATAGAGATCAGAGCATAAAACATAATAATGAAAGCAAGAAAACATTCAATACCAGGGGCATGAGTATTTCTAGTGGAAAACCCTCCTCTAGGAAGAAACTACCCTTGTTGTTATTGCATTTCTCAAAATATTTTATGATGTTAAGAAAATTATTTACATAGAGATTCATTTGGCTGCTATCAAATGAATATCTCTTTCTCCTAGATATATACGGAAAACCATTCGATGAAAGCCACCATGAACAATGATCCTTTCTCATTTTCTCATAACTAGAAAACAAATCTACAGACTCCTATTTATGGAAGTCACCATGACCAATGGGCCTTGCCCAATTTATTTCAAACTATCCAACTACCATTGGATTGAGAAAGCTTCTCACTTATATTGATTTCATCGGAGTCCTCCAACTACACTCCTCTATGTGGTTCTCGTTTCATACATTTTTCAGACTGGAATCGAGAAATACTCAACACAAAAATCAATATTTTTTTCTTCAAAGCATAATATCAAAGCTAAAAAAAATTCGAATCAACACAAATACTGCATGAAGTAATATGATAAATGCATCAACAAAAAACATCTTTACAATAAAACATTTTCTCACAAACAACTATTGCAACCAACAAACAAAATGGATAATAAAAAATTTGGTATGAATCACCAAATAGATTTGCAATAAAACTATATATCATCTCCTCTCCCACTGCACAAAATTCTGGTTGAAACATACTACCGCTATTTGCTGCTACACCTATAAACCTCTTCAGAACAACTACAACAAGAATCCTACAACTTGCACACTCTTCCTCCTTTCTCACACTCCCTCAACTCACAATATATCCAACCAAAGAAAAGAAAAACTTCAACTCAATACTCACACATAAATAAAAAAATATCGTCATCAATCTTGAACCCAGTATGAAGGGAAAATATAAGGTAAAACCAATACCAAGTGTAAATACCAAGGTAATGTTCTACAAGCCAAAACACCAAATGTAAATAACATGATCATACCAATACCAAGGGCACCTGTACCATGGTACCAATACCATGGCAATGCCAATAACAAGGGAACTTGTACCATGGTAATACAAATACCAAGTGCACTTGTACCATGGTAATACCAATACCAAGGGCACCTACACAACTGTTAAAAAATAAATCCAAAACACCGTGTGCGAATACCATGGTAATTTCAATACCAAGGGAACCTGTACCATGGTGATACCAATTAGCTTCCATACCAAGTACCATGGGAACCATCTTTGGTAACACTGTCTAACCACATAATCATATGCATAACCAATGCATAGTCAAACACTTCCATCACCTATAGCAAAATCATCAAGCCATCAAGCAGTCTCCAATACTTGTAGAAACATCTCCAACACATGTAGCAACATCTAAAAATCTTTCAACACTTGTAGAAGCATCTCTAGCATATGTAGCAACATCTCCAACACCTGCAACATCAACATCAAGTCATCCAACTACCTCCAACATCTGTAGAGCCACCTCCAATATAGCAACATCAACCTGTAACAAGGAATCATAACATGCCTTGGAACCATATCTACTCAACCTCCAAATATTGCACCAAGTCATGCGAAAAACAAGTGGACATCAATTCCAACCAACAAGACCAACAAATTGATCATTGTAACAACTGAAACACTCATCATACATCATGAGGAAGACTACCAACATCCTTAGGTTGGCATGAGACATATGAAAAGAAACACCATGACCTTGTTGACATCAATGCCAACACAACAATGGCAACATATGACTTAGAAAAATTTTCAAGTCTGAGTGTACTCTTCTTAGGATTGACCTTCAAATACACATGATCCCCCACATCGAATTCCTTCTGAGTTCTTTTTAGGTATGTATAGCTTTTCTGGTGGTCTTGGGCTATTTTCAAATTATGTTTAACCAGTTTAACTATCTCTTCCATTTCCTTTAATATGTCTGGTCCTAACACCAATCTATATCGAAGATGATCCCAATTTAATGGTACCTTACATCTTCTTCTATACATAAATTCAAAAGGGCTCATTTTTAGAGAGGCTTAATATCCATTGTTATAGGAAAATTTAGTTAAATGAAAATAGTCCTCCCATTTAGTTTTCTTTTATTTCACATACATCCTTAGCATGTCCTCTAATATATGATTGGTTCTTTGTATTTGATCATTGGTTTTAGGATGTGCTAAAGTTTAACTTAGTTCCCAAGATTTCTAATGACCCCTTCCAAAAACTAGAGGTGAATTTGCATCTTTGTATGAAATCACAACCCGAGGTACCCCATGTAGCCTAAAAATTTCCCACATGAATATTTCTACAATATTTATGGCCTTAAAAGTATATTTAACTGGAATGAAATGTGTTTCTTTGCTAAGCTTTAAAACCAAAAACATAATGGAATCATGTTGTTTCCTTGTTTTTGGTAACCCAATGATGAAATCCATTAAGATGGCCTCCCATTTCCATTATAGAATGGGTAGTGGTTGTAACAAACCAAAAAAGTATTGATGGGGTGCTTTAACTTGCTGGCATTCTGTTAGGTCCATATATTACTATTATATTCCCTTAATGTTGTTAGTGTAACCCCCTTATTTTTATTGTTGTACCCCTATAACCCAAAGTTTTTATGATTATGCCCTTACATTATTATTGTTAGGTCAGCTAGGATTATATTGTGACCCCATGGATTCCTATATATAGAAGGAGGTTTTTTCATTTCTATCATCCAATAATTGTCCATTTATGTAATGTAAAGGAGGTTCCCCCCTAGAAGTGGATTATTTATAAGGCATTGATCTCTCTTTTCTTCTATTTTTGGAGCTGGTTTCATAACATTTGGTATCAGAGCTTTGGATTCTAGGGTTTCATTGCTCCAAACAGGTAATCGTGGAATTTTCACTATAATGTTTTATTTACTAAGGTTAAGAAGCTGAAATTTTTAGCACGTGAAGCTAAAATCTGGAGGAACTTCATGTAAAATTTTTATATCTTGCTTCACAATATTTTCGGAGATATGATCTATGGAAGTAAGGGTCTTTTCAGGCTCTCGAATTTCATATCAAAGAGGTGACCATGGGAAAATTGTCATAACTCTCTC
Organism: Pinus albicaulis; assembly: GCA_034641835.2. Classification (NCBI taxonomy): domain Eukaryota; kingdom Viridiplantae; phylum Streptophyta; class Pinopsida; order Pinales; family Pinaceae; genus Pinus; species Pinus albicaulis. Next base: position 267,132,334 of record CM076573.1, read on the forward strand.
TCTGAGCATTGGATTGGAATTATGTAAATAGTGGCTGAAAGAAAATAGAATTTAGTTTCCTCTGTATCGAGTTCAGATCCGAAGGAAGAAACAATGACACATGGAACGTCATACAAGTTCTCTCTACTGAACTAGTCCATAATTAGGTCATTGTGGGAGATTGGGCATAAATTTGCCTTGAAGAATCAAAATCAGGTCAGAACTGTGGCACTTGAAAGAGGATTTAGAGGGCTATGATAGGGCTGGATTTCAGATATTGAAGATCTGAAATCACATAGATAATTTAGTTTCAATATAGAGCTCCACAAAAGCAAGAAAAAGGTGTGTATTTTTTTCGAATTGCATAAGTCTTGTGTGAAAAATAAGTTCGAATTGATTCCAAGGGCATATTCCAGAATAGATATTAGTATTGGGTTTTAAAATTCCCCCTAAAAATAATTCAACACCCATTAATAATTCAAAAGGCTCTACTATGACTCATGAAGACGAAGAAGTGCAACATGACATATCAAAATTACAAGAGAAAGTGCACCAAATTTCACTCTCACAAAGAGAAACAAAAAATGAAATGGAAGTTTTGAAGAAAGGTGTGGAAGCTAAGATGGATGGTTTGAAGAAAGGCATGGAAGCTAATATGGATGACATGGAAGCTTGCATGGAACAGGGAAAATTTTAAGGATGGAAAATTATTTTGAAGTTTAAAAAATTGGCGAATCTCAGTAGTCCCTAATATGAAAAATATAATTTTTTTATTGATGTATTTGTAAAATTATTCAAATTTATGATGATGTTATATATATTTTCTATATAATGTTGCCACTTTTTAAGGTAAAATAATTTTATATTGTAAAATTTGGGCAAATCACTTTTATAAAAAATGGAAATTGGCGAATCTATTTTTTGGGAAAACCATGGAAAATTAGCCCACCTGCGAATATTAGCCCCTAAAATTTTCCATGGCATGGAATCTGTTGTAGCTCCAAGAGAAAACCTTGAGTTGGAAAAGACGAGTGCCTAAGACATCCTAAAATCATAGGTTAAGTTTGGACAATTGCATAAATGCCTCTGACATAATATGGGTCAAGAGAATAATGGTTTTGGTGGTTCAAGAAAGGAGAAGACCATTTGATCCTGACTCATGTGAATTCCCCAAACTGTGAGAGGGCTCGAGAGGGTGTGAGTCTAGATGGCTTTTAAATGGAACAAGTATAAAAAAATGAGCATAAACTTTAAAAATATGTAGAGGCATTGAGAAAGAACAGATAAGGAACCCACAAGAGACAAGCTTAAGAGGATTAAGAATTTGTCCCCTGTGAAATCGGAGGAAAATAATATGAATGAGACATGGAAAACAACATAGGTTCGTGGAGCGTGAATTAAGGGAGTGCAACAAGTTTAATACAATAGCATTAACACCTGAGCATTATACAGACATGAATTCATGAATAATGTTGCAGACTACCGATAGCTACATTACACAAACCATCAAAGAAGCATAGCATGAAAGATGATTACACATAAAAACGAGATTACTAATAATAGAAGGAAACATATACATATTATTCGTTGCTCTGTTTGGAATCCAAATAATAGCTCAGTATCATATTAATTTTAAACAACTCTCCCAAATATGTGTCTGAGAGCACAGGGAGCACAATCATACAAAACTATAGCAGATTTATCCAAAATTCCAGAACCTTTATTTCATCTTAGAACTCACTACATATAGAGTTCTCCTTGAGTGTTTACGATCAAATATTCTGTCCTGATTGACCCTCGTAAGTGAAACGAAAAATATCCTAACAAATTATCAGAGCGTGCAACAAGCAATCACTCTTGAAAAAGAAAAATCAAAACAAAATTGGGTAAAATTGAGATTTTACCAGCAAAACATCACTATCTAATCAGTAAAAAGAACAAAACAGTTGGCCATGGAGGCCGAATTCTAAAATCTTCAAAGGAGTGGCGAGGAATGGTTGAGAACAAGTGAGCAGTTTGGCCTTCATCACATGATTTCACTTGTTGTTTGAAGACCTCCACTCTTTAATGCTCATGATTTCCACTTCTCGTTTTTGAATAGCCACTTGTGCTGTGTGTGCTAAACTCTTTAGCAGAGTTTATCTTGTGGAAACTGAATAAACCATACTACAATTTCCACCCAAAATCCCATGTTGTGTTTTAAATTGCAATCTGGAACCAGATTTCAAAGGGGGCATGAATGGCGGAAGTGGAAATGAATTTGGTGGGACTTTTTTATCACTGAAATGGGAAAAAGACAAGCCAAAGGAGGGCTATAATTTACGTGGCAATGTGGTGGGATCCGTGACTGCAAATCGTATATTGCAAGTTTTATAAGCGTGCAACGAAAGGAAAAAAGTAAAGAATGTGATGCATGAAGTGCGGGGAAGGTGAAGTGGCACGAACAGTGGTGGGACCATGCCCGCAAATTGCAAGTCTCAAGTTTTATGTGGGATTAGGTGGAGGTTAAATGTTAAAGCCTGCAAAGTGTGAAGTGTGGGAGTGGGGAAGGTGACATGGAAGATGGAGGTGGAGCCCCGCATCACAATTTAAACAAAATACTTTGTGGGTGCTTAAAAGGTAAGTTACAAAGTGTGTGAAGCACAAAAAGTTATAATCGCTGATCTGCGAAGTTTATATTTAGCGATGTGTGATGGATGGTGGGGGAAAGGGTGACATGTCAGGGAGAAATGGCCCCACCTTAAGTGAAATCGGGGAATCGGGAAGGCGGATGGTAAGTGAAAACAATGATATGGTGATGAAAAAGGTAAGGTAGAAAGATGAAGCAGAAAGGCGGAAAGGTAAGGTTTAACAATTTTTAAGGGAAATGAAATGAAATGAAGTGTGGTGGGTGAATGGGTCCCACTTCATCATATATCGCATTTTGGAAGGTTTGTAGGAGACAATAATTAAAGGATTTTGGGATTTGGCTGATGCGAAAAGAAATTTGAGTGTGTGGTCATGAAATAAAAGGGGAATGACTTAGAGAAAATAAAAATGAAAATGGATAAATGGTATTTAGAGTGTTGGAGTTCAAAACTAGGATAAATAAAGGGTAGGAAGGGGGTAAATGGAATGAATGAGGGCAGTATGGATTTTTTTCACCATCACACTTAATCAGTGACACTTTCCTCTTTCAACTAAATTAAAAGGCAGATAGATTCATTTGAAGCTCTTTGACAGTTAGGGTTTCCTTTTCTTTCTCCTTCTCCACTTTGTGTGTGGTCATAGGCCAACATTGGCTCCATCTAGGGACAACGTGCTGTTCTAAGTGTGTTGAGAACCTATAAACCTGAATTCCTGTGCCTTATTGGGCTTATGGAGTCACAAATGCATATTGTAAGCCTAAAGTGAAACTACAACTGATTTGTGCACTGCCAACTGTGTAAAACAGAAATCAGTGTTTCACCTTGGAAATTTTGAATGTTGAAAACTGAACTATGCTAAAACTGGAAGCTGAAACACACTTGAAATGAAAACTGCAAAGAAATATGAAACTAAATTGGAAATATGCTCATAGTACTAAGCTTATTGGCACTCCTGCCTACACCTAGTCTGATAAAAAATTATCCCATCAAATAATAATCAGACTTCCAATGTAACCAGTTAAGCAAATGAGTGCTTAACTAAAATTGGCATCCCATTTCTGTAGATAGAGAAATGGGTTTAAAACATGGCAACTTATCTCTTCCACTGAATTCCATAGATTCAATGATGAACCTGGAAAACCCTTCCTTCACTGATGGCTACAGTATACTAACCAAAGGATCATGGTAAACATGAAATATGAGTTTTTCTGGAGGATTTGTAACCATAAAACAAACCTCATTCCAAATTGTTGCTTTGCTTCCATATTGCCATTGATTTTCTTCAAGCAAAAAGGATGACTCTTGTTTATTCTCCTTTTCCATTATAATCAACTGCTTTTTGTGCTCTTCATCATTTCCTTTGTCATATGGAGGGTTGCAAGGGAGCTGTAATCTCTCAATCATATCAGGTAAAGGATATTGACTAATGACAATATGTTGTGTTTCCTCCTTAACATCCCATGAAGAAATTAATGAAAAAGAACCTTTATGATCTTCTTCAAGGTCTGCACACTCAGAAAGAATATTTGAGTGGTATTCAATCAACAAACCTGGTTGGTTTTCTTTTGGCAAGATTTCTTGGCTTTCATAGGGCACACTTGATTGGTGTTCAATATCTGAATACAACACTACTGGCTCAAGGTGCTCTTGTCGATCTAGACAATTAAAATCTGATGCCCCTGCTTTGAGATCACCAAACTACTGTTGATTTATAGTGTTTTCCCCTAGGAAACACTCCAGCTCTTCCCCTTCTTCATGGAGGGTAAGCTCGCCTCCCTCTTCTTCAACATAGGCTACAAACTGGTTTTCTATATTCAGTCCAAAAACCACCTTGGGTTGTTATTCTTGGAGATTGAAGAGCATGGGCCCTTTTTTGGTAATGGCTTCTTCGAACTACTCTTTAGGAGGGTTGGGCGGTTTCAAGGGTATAGATGAGGGCTTCTTATCATTGGGAGGATTAGCTTCTCGCTATGTGGAAGAGGATGTAGTGGCCTTATGAGGGGATGATTCTTCTAATGGCTTCTTCCCTTTACTAGTAGGAATAGGAGGGGTTTGTTCTCTTGAAATCGACTCTTCATTTTGTTCTTTCCCTCGGGTTCTCTTTCTGGAGGACCTGAGGTCATACTTCTTGTGGAGTTGAGCCTACGTGAAATCTACAAACTGTCTATAGTAACTGTCAATATCTTGATCCTCTGGAGGGACATATTATTCTTATTGTTTGCCTTTTAGGATGAGTTCACCCTCCTCATCATCAGAGTAGGTGAGGAATTTATCTTCTTGGTTGTCTGTGACTTCCTCAACCTGTTGCAACATCTACAGAGGGGGCCTCCGATATTGAGGATTAAAACCCCAGTTAGGAATCATTTGGTTGGAATGAGGAGGGGAATTCTTGGCCTCCGATTCAAGATTAACTAGCTTATTTGATAGGTTTTTTATCAGCTTATTCATCTATTCGATTCTATGCTCCTGTAATTCCCTCTCCTGATTTGAGATAGAAGCCTCCTCCCCCTTCTTTTTTCTAGCTTCATGTTCTGTCTTCCCGTTGAACTTACCAGTAGAATCAAATTTTTCTGCTACCTCTAACGCATCAGTCTGGATCTGATCCAGAGATGTGGATCTTCTTTCTCTTAAGGTGAACCCAAAATCAGGCTCGAAAGCTCCTACGAAAACCACCTTAGCAGCTCCTTCGAGAGGCTTTATATCGACAGGGATATTATTATAGAGCTTATTGAACCTCTTTATAAATTCTGTTACATCCTCATTTTGTCTCTTCTTGAGAGCACTGAAATTTGTGAGAAAATATCCATGGTCCCTCATTTCTCCCCATTTCAATGTGAAGAAATTTTCCATTTCTTCCCAAGTGTGGATTGTGTTGTTGGCTAGAGACTTAAACCATTTCCAAGATTCTCTCTCCAAGGATTGGACGAAAAGCCTTAATACCACATCTAAGTGCTCTATATTTACATTTTGAGAAAAAGCACAAAATTTTTCAAGATGTTTCTCCACAGAATTACTATCTTCCCAAGTAAAACGAGGCAACCGCTCTAGACAGTCTTGCATCATATGATTTAGAGGCCAAGGGAGGGCCAAGGGGGCATACTTGTTCAAGAGGAAAATTAGGACATCCATCTGATTTAGAGGTGGAGGTAGATCTGAATCTGGAGTGAGGCCTAATGAAATCCGTGATTACTTCTGATTAGAACTATTTTACAATGGAGTTGTTAAGGTGTAATATACCAAAAGGGAGAATGAAGTAATACTGAAAAAAAATATAAGAACTGAAAAAAATTAAATAATAAATCTAAACACATTTCAGAATGCACAGGAATAACTTAACATTTTATTATATAGGAGGTGGAAAAGCAAGTACAAAAATGCTCAAAATATGAGACACTCAAGCCAAAGCGATGGCTTGGAATGACCCTGCAATGATCCCACAAGAGGGACTATGTAACTAATGAAATATTGGAAGATAAACGGTGTTGTCCCTGCTTTAATTGTTGGGAATACAACTACTTGAAAGATAGAAAGTCAGATCTAGGTGGAATGGGAGCTCCGATGATGCTGAAAATAGAGATCTGGGCTCTATGATCGATACCCCAGATAACCCAGAAAGGGTTTCTCAGATATGTCAATCTAAGAAAACCACCCTCTTAAGGCTTCACATATACACTACTGGGTATGCAGATTTGAAGCTAGATATGATGATATGATGGCTGCAATGATGCAAAATCAGACCTATGCAAGAAGGGTTGATCCCTCCACTAGATCCTTGGGCTAAAACCTCAAGATCTAGCTCCTCCAAATTCCTCCACTGAAAATAGTTTTTGGATGAACAACAACTTCAGAAAACCATTCTATCAGAGAGGGAGGCTCAATAGCCTACTACTAGATGTGTCAAATCAGCTCCTGAATGATGGAAACAATATATCTAATGGGATGAGATTATTTCTCACAAGATTTCCAGCTGAAATACTAGAAACTTCCTTCCTCCAATAGATCTACAGGACTGGACTGCGCAATCCTCGAAGGGAATGCTACTACATGGAGATAAACCCCAATGGCCTGAATGATGGATATAGATCTGTTGCTTCTTGAAGGTTAAATGTGAAGAACAAAGTGGTAGGATGAATCCTCCACCGGTTCCCTAGCTGAATGCTAGAAACAACCCTCTTTCAAGAGCTACCCAATGAAAGAGGAGGGATTCCAACTAGTAAACAACCTATGCTAAACAGCACTACAACCTTAGCTAAACAGCTCAAGAATGCATAGAAATGTCCTAAGAAAAATCTAGATCTAAACATATCAAGAAATGAATAATCCAAATCATGCCTTCCATTGTGCCTTCATCTTCATTTTATAGATATGAGCCTTCCATAGCCTAGGCCCACTCCAAAACTACATTGTACATGTGGACATAAGTCTCTGTGGTTGACTACGTTGTTTCTCCATGTCCTCCATAATGTGTGCATTAAATGCATCACTTGCTCCACTAACTTACCATATGTTCTCTATGATCTTCTTTGAATGCACTATGATCTCAGTTGGCGTTATCAAATATCCTCATGATTTTATATTTAAGATTCATGATCTTATTTGAATATTTCATCCTCCATAATCTATCTCCTAAATGAGACATGATATCCATTAATGGAGCTGCTCCACTACTCCATGATTTTATATCTAGATCTATAATATCCACATACACACATAAAAGTGGATTTTATTAATATTTGAGGATTATGGGTCCCTCCACCCTTTTATTTACTTAATAAATTAAGTTTATTAATAACTCTAATATTCCAAATATCATGTGAAAATTTGGGAATATTATAGTCCTCCCCGGAAAAATGTTGCTTGTCCTCAAGCAACTACAAAAGTAGATGCTAGAGAAATATGTTCCCCTCAAGATGGCATCCACACAAGGAAGGTCTCCCCATTTGCTGCAATGAGTTATACATGACCATCACCAAAGTTTCCTCTCTAGAATTTCTAGAGTGATTTCTAATTGTGTAGCTAGATACCCCTCATCAATTATGAAGCTCCCAGTGACAACCACAAGCTATCCACCACCCTCCACAATACATGAGATACATAAAGATAGATGGTTCCTTCCACAAGAGGAAAGCTCCAAATCAAAAAGAATACCTCCATCCCATGCTACATATAGTAAAGAGAGGCTTTTCATGCCTCCATCCTCAACCCTATTGGCCTTGTTGGATCTAAGCATCATCCCAACATTGTACAAAAGAAGAAGTAGAGATATATGGGTAGACAAAGATGTCAAACCATATTATCCCAATAGTAGCCAACGCAACAATGCTCCTTGCTGCCACACCACACCATCAAGATACCAAGTATGGTGTCCATACTCTCCAAGTAATATTCATTGGAGGAGTGCCTCTTGCTACCATCCTACAACACTATCATAAAATGTAGGGGAGTATGTAGGACCAAAGTCCCCCAATAAGAGCCACAGCAACAAGATCTTTTGTGTCCTCTTCACATCATCATGTGAATCATGGAGCAAAAACAACATATTGAAGGAAATTTGGAATGTCATATCATCCCAATACAAACAAACTCCATTATCACACATCATGAGAGTATTATGCCATATTACAAACAATATTAAACACATAAACATGGGAGATTTCATGTGATGGAAAAAATATCTCAACCAAAATAAACATGCCTTCTTTTGCTGCATTCTATCATTGATACACAAGGCATGAATAAGAAAAACATGTGCTATTGGGTGGTAACCATACTCATGCAAGAGAAACCAGCGCAGCCATGCCTCCTTCTTCATTTTGTGAGTGTTTTTAAAGGCATGGATAAAAGAAATAGGAGCCTTTGGGTAGTAACAAAACTCTCCCAAGAGAAACCAACGTAACCAAGCTTGCTAGCCCATGTCATATATCTACAAGTGGTCATGCAACCCCTTGCTTATCATCCACACCCACTCATCCCAAAGTGGATGATGAATGATGTACTGCATAATAATGGTATCCTCCCTTTGCAGAATACCATCCTCCCCAAAATGATCAAGAAATTTGCAGTCCATGAAATATTGAAGTGCACCTCTAATAAGATCTCTCAATGAGATTCTCTTTTCACCAAAGGCCCTCCAAAACCAAAGAGGTTTCGGATTTTCTGCAGGTAGAAGTTTCTCTTTGAGCTGTGAGATGCTCATTGAGAAAGTGTCATCTAGAAAGGAGAAAAGATTCCTTATCTCAAGATGTCTACCATTTGTCATATTTACCTCCATTGCTTCATGAGTGAAGCTACCTTCAAAATTCTCCAACAATAATACACATCTGCATGGTAATACATATGCTGTATCAAAGCAAGGCACAATGCTGATCTCATAACTAGTCATTGTACATAGGATCATGCTCATCCCATTTTCTAAAACTCTACACTTCAACTCAAAGTGGTGAATGTAGTTCATCAATGACAAATTGGGATAGATTTTCATTTTTTCCTTGATTAGATCAATGGTCCTCTACGCTATGATATATTGCTTCTTCAAATTAGCATTTTTTTCTAACCCTTGGTTATGCATTGGCCCTGATGGCATGTCCCCATAAGTTTGAATAAGAGGTATTGAAACAATATGAGATGAATGTGTATGCATACCTTGGATCAACTGATGTTTGGTAACCTCTTGCAAGAACACAAGAGTTCCTCCAACTGGGTCAATAATGTCTCTAGCTCCTAGTAAGAGTGATGGATGCTTTTGTCCAAGTGTACCAGTGATGGAATCTTCCTCCTCCTCCTCATGCATCTCTTGGATCATGCATGGGTATCTATATGTCAAGAGCTCAAGGCTATCTTGCAAAGTTGCAAGTGTCTCTTCACCGGATGCAAGTACTTCTGCAGCTCGTGGTGAATGTAGTGACCCCTTATCTAGAGTGACAAGAATGACATCCTCCTTTGTTTTCTCTCATCAAACTTCTTTCTCATATTGTGAAAGAAATATGAATATTTAGTCACCTTTAAATGCTCCATGTGACCAAACCACCAATCATTTTCTTCACCTAGAAGATGAAGTGTTGCAATCTGGAGAGCCACTTTTTTAGCCACGGGATGCAGCTTGAAAAATATATCTAACTCTTTCCTACAAGCCTTAACAGTGCTTGAGGAAGATCCATCAAATGTAGGAAAATAGAACCTATCGTGCTTCTTTATTCTATTGCTTCTATAGGATCCTCTTTCTTCTTTGATTTGGAAGAATTCTTGGAGAGTTAGACTCTCTTTGAATGCTCTAGATTGTGCTTTGTACTCTTAAAGATATAGATTGAGAGTCATATGAGCCTGAGGTTTTCTTCTTTCTTCATTGCTATACCCTTCACCCTCTTCAAAGAAAGTGGGTATAGTAGATCTATGAGGAGATCTATGATCCTCTGATTTTATTTTTTGTTGATAGGAAGTTCTTGGACCTTCCTCGTCAAATTTTCTTCTTGGATCATCCTTTTTCCTTTCACTCTTCATTTGATTGACCTCCTTGGAGAGATATTGCATGGATCTAAGGAGAGGAGTGGCAACACTATAATCCTCCTTCTGTTGGGTATGTGTTATATTCTTTCCACGACTAAGCACGCGCAGGGTAGTCCGCGTCCATGGTTTTGTGCATGGTTTTGCACATGGTATTGGGGTACGATGGTTTTCGGCCCCTGGTATTTTTGTAGATTTGGTCAAGGGAACTACAGTTATGTTCTAATCCAAGGTTTATGGATTGGGATTTATGTATGCTTCGACATGTATATATATGTGTGTGTTGTAACACTAAAAGGAATATAATGAAAAATCAAGCTGGTCGTCTCGATTTGGGATCCAGTGGAAAATCTCTAAGTTGATCTGTTTTATGTTTTATGCTCTCGCTATTGTTTATTTTCTGTTATAAGATTCGTGTGTAGATAATTGTTGTTCAGGGTTAAAACCTACATTTGGTATCAGAGTTGTTTCGGCTTCAAGGGGACGCCATTGCTGCTAAGGGTTTTTAGTTCGGGCCTGAGGTAAACCCTGTTCAGTGGGAGATCTGCGAGATCGATTCTTGTGGTGAGAGAAGATGGCGAGCGGCGGAAAGATAGAGATCAAGAAATTTAATGGTCAGAGTTTTGAGTTGTGGAAGCTCAAGATGGAGGATCTGCTGGTGGATAAAGATCAGTGGATCGTGGTAGATCCAGGTACTAAGCCAACAGGAATGTCAGATGAAGACTGGAAGAAACTAGATCGGAAGGCTAAAAGCACAATACGGTTGTGTGTCTCAGATTCAGTATTTTTGAATGTATCTGGGGAAGCTACGGTGAAGACCTTGTGGGAAAAGCTAGGGACTTTGTAACAATCTAAGTCTCTGGTGAATAAGTTGTTCCTGTGCAAAAAGATGTATAACCTGAGGATGAAGGATGGAGATTCGGTGACAAAGCATATGAACGCCTTCAATACTGTGGTAAGTCAACTGTCATCTGTTGATATTAAAATATCAGATGAAGATAAGTGCATCAGTTTGTTGTGTTCTCTACCAGACTCGTGGGACAGTCTGGTTATTGCAATAGGTAGCAATACAACTACCTTGAACTTTGATGACATTGTCTCAGCCTTGCTGTCGGAGGAAATGAGACGGAGAAATATGGAGGGTCATAATGGAGATGCCTTATCTGTAAGAGGAAGGTCCCATAACAGAAACAAGAATAATGTTTCGAGTGGGAGATCCAAATCTAGAGGGAAATCTAAATCTTTTGGAACGTTTGTAAAGTTGTGCTGGAAATGCGGAAAGGAAGGGCACTACAAAAAAGACTGCAGATCTAAAGCTCCTGAGAAAGGAAAGGGATTTGATGATGCTCCTTCTGCAGAGGAAAAAACCACCTCGGATGAAGGTGGGGATGTGTATTTGGCTTCTTCTTCAAATACACATGTAGATCATAAGTCATGGTTGATTGACTCAGGTGCATCCTTTCACTTCACTCCCCATAGGGAGTGGTTCTGCGAGTATGAGAAATATGATGGTGGTGATGTCTTCCTAGGGGATGATAGGAAGGCGAGAATCATCGGACGTGGAAAAGTCAAGCTGAAGCTGCAAGGTGGAAGGATTAGAACACTTCCTAGTGTTACTTGCATATTCAAAGGGGCGGAAATGCGATTTTTGTGGTGAAGATGGATGATTCGGAGTGTAAAAATAGTGTTCGAGAAAGATGCACGAATTTAATGGTTCGGGGAGGCTTATTGTAAGTTAATGCGAGGGGAGTTTGGTGGAACTCTATACAAGCTACAAGGTAACCTGAGTTATTGATAGATTGTAACGAGTTTGCCGGTTCTGAAAGTGGGTGACCTAGGCGTAATGCAGGAGAAAAGACCATGTGATGGCATCAAAGGCTTGGACATATTGGAGAGAAGGGCCTTCGAATATTGCATAGAAATGCTATGGTAGAAGGTATGTCTAATTTCTCTCTGGATTTCGATTTCTGTGAACATTGTGTATATGGGAAGCAGAATCGGGTGAGTTTTCCTTCTGGTGCTAAGAGGGCGAACAAGATATTAGAACTTGTGCACAGTGATGTGTTTGGACCTGTGTCAGTTCCATCATTGGGAAAGTCTGTGTACTATGTTTCATTCATAGATGAATTCTCAAGGAATACATGGATATATTTCTTGAGGAAGAAATCTGAAGTCTTTGACAAATTTAAAGAATTTAAGGCTCTGGTGGAAAACCAGACAGAGAAGAAGATAAAGGTACTGAGGATAGATAATAGTGGGGAGTTCTGCAAGAAGGAATTTGAAGAGTTCTGTAGGAAGTGTGGTATAGCACGACAGAAGACTACTCCATACACACCGTAGCAAAATGGAGTTGCAGAAAGAATGAACAGAACACTTATGGAAAAGGCAAGAAGCATGCTTAGTGGTATCGGGTTAGGGAAAGAATTCTGGGCAGAGGCAGTGGAGACTGCATGCTATCTGGTTAACAGATCACCTTCATCAGTGTTTGAGGATAAGACCCCACATGAGGTATGAACTGGTAAGAAACCTTCTCTTTCACATCTAAGGGTATTTGGATGTGATGCATATGTACATGTTCCAAAGGAGAAAAGGACCAAGTTGGACAATAAATCCGAAAGGTGCATCTTTATTGGGTATAAGGATGGTTTAAAGGGTTACAAGCTTTGGAACCCAAAAACAAGGAAGGTTGTGTACAACCGAGATGTGGTGTTTAGAGAAGTGAAAGATGTTGTTAAACATGAAGTCCTACCAAAGGAACCTAAGAAGATAGAGTTTGAGCTAAAGGAGGATGAATCAGACTCTACAACAGAAGAAGACTTAGAAGATGAAGAGCTACAAACTCCAACTTTGAGAAGATCAGTTCGGGAAAGAAGGAAACTAGGAAGGTATAGTCCATCTGATTTCTATTCAGGTTTTGCCTTAACTATAACTGATGATGAACCCAGAACTGTCAGGGAGGTAGTAGATTCAGAGGATGGAAAACTATGGAAGGAGGCCATGGTTGATGAAATGGCATCCTTGCACAAAAATGATGCATGGGATTTGGTGGAGTTGCCGGCTGGAAGGAAGCCCATCGGGAGAAAATGGGTGTTTAAGAAGAAGATGAATGTAGAAGGCAAGGTGGAGAAATACAAATATTGGTTGGTAGCAAAAGGTTATTCCCAGGTGCCGGGAATTGATTTTGGTGATATTTTTTCTCCTGTTGCCAAGGTTACTTCTATTAGATTACTTTTATCTGTTGCTGCTGCATTTGATTTTGAGATAGAACAGATGGATGTGAAGACAAATTTTCTTCACGGGGATCTAGAAGAGGAGATCTACATGAAGCAACCTGAAGGCTTTATGGTGAAGGGTAAGAAAGAACTGGTATGCAGGTTGAAGAAGTCTCTGTATGGGTTAAAACGGTCACCAAGGATGTGGTATCAGAAATTTGATACCTATATACGGGGACTTGGCTTCACCAGAAGCAAGGAGGATCACTGTGTTTATTTTAAATTAATTGGTGACCGTGTTATTTATTCGGTCTTGTATGTGGATGATATGTTGTTGATTGGAAATGACAAAGAAATTATCCAAGATTTGAAGACCCAACTGTTCTCCAAATTCGACATGAAGGATCTGGGTGCTGCAAACTATATTTTGGGCATGGAAATTAAGAGAGATCGGGCAAAGAGGAAGCTCTGGTTAAACCATAGGAAGTATGTTGAGACTATATTGCAGAGGTTCAATATGCAGGATAGTAAACCGGTGAATTTTCCTATTCCTGTAGGTGTAAATATGTCTGCTGAACAGTGTCCCAAGACACAAGAAGAAGAGGAGGATATGTCCCGTGTTCCATATGCAAGTGCAGTGGGTAGCCTGATGTATGCAATGGTCTGTACTAGACCAGACATTGCACATGCAGTGGGAGTATTGAGCAGGTTTATGTCAAACCCAGGGAAGGAGCATTGGACAGCAGTGAAGCGGGTTTTCAGATATTTACGTGGCACTAGTGATTATGGCTTGTGCTACCAGGGAAGACCGGGATTGGAAAGAATGTTGGACATTCGTGGTTTTTTTGATGCAGACTGGGCTGGAGATCTGGACCAAAGAAGATCTACAAGTGGGTATGTGTTTAGCCTATTTGGAGGCGCAGTCAGTTGGATGAGTAAAAGACAGTCTGAAGTGGCTCTTTCAACTACAGAGGCAGAATACATAGCAGCCACTCATGCAAGCAAGGAAGCAGTTTGGTTGCAGAGATTGTGTTCAAGTATGGGGTTGGTATAACAAGCTATAAGGATAGACTGTGATAGCCAAAGTGCAATTTTCTTGGCTAATAACCCTGCTTATCATTCAAAGACAAAGCACATTGATGTTCAATATCACTTTTTTAGAGATATGGTTGAGGCTAAAAGGGTGTTGCTGGTAAAGGTGGACACTTTGAAGAATGTTGCAGATGCATTAACAAAGTCTGTGAGCACTTAGAAGTTCTCTTGGTGTAGAGAAACAATGGGTGTTGAAGAATTGGGCCAATGACTAAGCCCTCTTATGGCCCCCTGTGGAAAGAAAACAACAAGTGGGAGAATGTTGGGTATGTGTTATATGCTACTGACTAAGCACGCGGGTGATCAGGTGTCCATGGTTTTGTTCATGGTTTTGCACACATGGTATTGGGAGTACGATGGTTTCGGCTGGTATTTTTGTAGATCCGGTCAAGGGAACTACGGTTATGTTCTAATCCGGGGTTTATGGATTGGGGTTTTATGTATGTGACATGTATATATATGTGTGTTGTAACACTAAAAGGAATATAATGAAAAATCAAGCTGGTCGTCCCGATTTGGGATCCAGGGGAAAATATCTGTGTTGATCTGTTTTATGTTTTATGCTCTCGCTATTGTTTATTTTCTGTTATAAGATTCGTGTGTAGATAATTGATGTTCAGGGTTAAAACCTACACCTTCATGATAGATCTCATCTATCTGCTTCTTCTTTTGATGCAAAAGATGAAGTGTCCACAATTTGAGCCAAAGATCATGCTATGATACCACTGTAATATCCCAAAAGGGAGACTGCAGTAATATTGAAACACAGTATAAGAATTGTAGGAAAGTGAAAAAATAAATCTAAATAAACATAAGAATGCACAGAAATAATTGAGCCATTTTATTATATAGGAGGTGGAAAATAAAGTACAACAATGCTCAAAATATGAGACACTCAAGCAAAAGGGGTGGCCTGGAATTACCCTGCAATGATCCCATAAGAGGGACTACGTAACTGCTGAACTGCTGGAAGGTAAACTGCATTGTCCCTGCTGCAAATGTTGGGACTGAAACTACCTAAAAGATAGAAATTCAGATCTAGGCAGAATGGGAGCTCTGATGATGCTGAAAATAGGGATCCAGGCTCTATGATGGATACCCAAGATAACCCATAAAGGGTTTCTCAGATCTGTCAGTCTAAGAAAACCACCCTCTTAGAGCTTCACATATACACTATTGGATATGCAGATCTGAAGCTATATCTGATGATATGATGGTTGCAATGATGCACAATCTGATCTATGCAAGAAGGGTTGATCCCTCCACTAGATCCTTGGGCTAAAAGCTCAAGATATAGCTCCTCCAATCTCCTCCACTGAAAATAGCTGCTGGATGAATAAAAACTTCAGAAAATTGCGCTGTCAGAGAGGGAGGCTCAATAGCCTACTACTAGATGTGTCAAATCAACTCTTGAATGATGGAAACAATATATCCAATGTGAGGAGATGATTCCTCATAGGATTTCTAGCCAAAATAATGGAAAATTCCTTCCTCCAATAGATCTACAGGACTGAACTATGCAATCCTTGAAGGGAATGTTGCTGCATGGAGGTAAACCCCAATGACTTGAATTCCGGATATAGATATGCTACTCCTAGAAGGCTAAATGTGAATAACAAAGTGGTAGGATGAATCCTCCACCAGTTTCCTAGCTGAATGATAGAAACAACCTCCTGAATATGGCATCAATGCCTGATAAGGAATGAAGTACAACCCTCTTTCAAGAGCTAGTCAATGAAAGAGGAGGGTTTCCCTCTTGGGAAAACCTTATGCTAAACAACACTGCAATCTTAGATAAAAAACTCAAGAATGCATAGAAATATCCTAATACAAATCTAGATCTAAATAGATCAAGAAATGAATAATCCAAATCATTCCTTCGATTGTGCCTTCATCTTCATTATATAGATATGAGCCTTCCATAGCCTAGGCCCACTCCAAAACTGTGTTGTACATGTGGAAATAAGTCTCTATGGTTGACTACGTTGTTTCTCCATGTCCTCCATCATGTTCATATGGGGTGATCACCCTCTCCATCATGAGTGCATTAAATGCATCACTTCCTCCAGTAACTTATCATAAGTGCTCCATGTTCTTCTTTGAATGTACTATGATCTCAGTTGACCATATCAAATATCCTCATGATTTTATATTTAAGATCCATGACCTTATTTTATTGTTTCATCCTCCATAATCTATCTCATAAATGCGTCATGATCTCCATTAATGGAGCTGCTCCATTACTCCACGATTTTAGATCTAGATCTAGAATATCCACATACACACATAAAATTGGATTTAATTAATCTTTGAGGATTATGGGTCCCTCCACCCTTTTATTTACTTAATTAATTAAGTTTATTAAGAACTCTAATATTCCAAATATCATGTGAAAATTTTGGAATATTACAGTCCTCCCTAGAAAAATGTTGTTTGTCCTCAAGCAACTACAAAAGTAGATGCTAGAGCAATCTGTTCCCCTCCAAATGGCATCCACACAATGAAGGTCTCCCCATTTGTTGTAATGAGTTATGCATGCCCAACACCAAAGTTGCCTCTCTAAAATGTCTAAAGTGATTTCTAACTATGTAGCTAGATACCCCTCATCAATCATGAAGCTCCCAATGACAACCACAAGCTATCCAACACCCTTCACAATACATGAGATACATAAAGGTAGATGGTTCCTTCCACAAGTGGAAAGCTCCAACTCACAAATTATACCTCCATCCCATGCTACATGTAGTAAAGAGAGGCTTTTCATGCCTCCATCCTCAACC
The DNA here is from genome assembly GCA_034641835.2 of Pinus albicaulis. Taxonomy (NCBI): domain Eukaryota; kingdom Viridiplantae; phylum Streptophyta; class Pinopsida; order Pinales; family Pinaceae; genus Pinus; species Pinus albicaulis. The sequence continues at coordinate 267,149,524 of CM076573.1, forward strand.
CTGTTGGCCTTGTTGGATCTAAGCATCATCCCAACATTGTACAAAAGAAGAAGTAGAGATATATGGGTAGACAAATATGTTAAACCATATTCTCCCAATAGTAGCCAATTCAACAATGCTCCCTACTACCACACCACACCATCAAGATACCAAGTATGGTTTCCATACTCTACAAGTAAGAGCCATTGGAGGAGTGCCTCTTGCTGCCATCCTCCAACACTATCATAAAAAGTAGGGGAGTATATAGGACCAAAGGCCCCCATTAAGAGCCACAACAACAAGATGTCTTGCTGCCTCTTCACATCATCATGTGAATCATGGAGCAAAAACAACATACTGAAGGACATGTGGAATTTCATATCAGCCCAATAAAAACAAACTCCATCATCACACATCATGAGAGTATTGGGCCATATTAAAAACAATAATAAACACATAAACGTGGGAGATGTCATGTGATGGCCAAAATATCTCAACCAAAATGAACATGCCTTCTTCTATTGCATTCTATCATTGATACACAAGGCATGAATCAGAAAAACATGAGCTATTCGGTGGTAACCATACTCACGCAAGAGCAGCCAACGCAACCATGCCTCCTTCTTCATTTCATGAGTGTTTTTCAAGGCATGGATAAAAGAAATAGGAGCCTTTGGGTAGTAACAAAAATATCCCAAGAGAAATCAACGTAACCAAGCATGCTAGCCCATGTCATATATCTACAAATGGTCATGCAACGCCTTGCTTATCATGCGCACCCACACATCCCAATGTGGAATATGAATGATGTATTGCATAATCATGGTATCCTCCCTTTGTAGAATGCCATCCTCCCCAAACTGATCAAGAACTTTTCACTCCATGAAATATTGAAGTGCACCTCCAATAAGATCTCTCAATGAGATTCTCTTTTCACCAAAGGCCCTCCAAAACCAAAGAGGTTATGGATTTGCTGTAGGTAGAAGTTTCTCTTTGAGGTGTGAGATCCTCATTGAGAAAGTGTCATCTAGAAAGGAGAAAAGATTCCTGATTTCAAGATGTCTACCATTTTTCATATTTACCTCCATTGCTTCATGAGTGAAGCTACCTTCAAAATGGTCCAACAATAATGTGACCCTTCCATTATCACTTCTCCAAAGTGAAAACGTTGTAGATTAGCATGGTAATACATATGTTGTCTCAAAGCAAGGCACAATGCTAATCTCATAACTAGTCATTGTACATAGGATCACGCTCATCCCATTTTCTGAAACTCTAGACTTCAACTAAAACTGATGAATGAAGTTCATCAATGAAAAAATAGGATATATTTTCATTTCTTCCTTGATTAGATCAAGCGTCCTCTACGATGTGATATATTGCTGCTTCAAATCATAATTTTGTTCTAACCCTTGATTATGCATTGGCCCTGATGGCATGTCTCCATAAGTTTCAATAAGAGGTACTAAAACAATATGAGATGAAGGTTTATGCATACCTTGGATCAACTGATGTGTGGGAACCTCTTGAAAGAACACAATAGTTCCTCCAACTGGGTCAATAGTGTCTCCAACTACTGGTAAGAGTGATGGATGCTCTTCTCCAAGTGTACCAGCATTGGAATCTTCCTCCTATTCCTCATGCATCTCCTGAATCATGCATGGGACTCTATATGTCAAGAGATCAAGGCTATCTTGAAAAGTTGCAAGTGTCTCTTATCCGAATGAAAATACTTCTGCAACTGGTGGTGAATGCAGCGACCCTTTTTCTAGTGTGACAAGAATGACATCCTCCTTTGTTTCCTTACGGAAATGTATTTTTGTGACACATATATGGTTTTCTCACATCAAACTTCTTTCTCAAATTGTGAAAGAAATCTGAATATTTATTCACCTTTGCATGCTCCATGTGACCAAACCAACAATCATTTTCTTCACCTAGAAGATGAAGTGCTGCAATCTGGACAACGTCTTTTTCAGCCATAGGATGTAGCCTGAAAAATATATCTAACTCTTTCATCCAAGCCTTAACAGTGCTTGAGGAACATCTATCAAATGTAGGCAAATATAACCTATTGTGCCTCTTTCTTCTATTGCTGCTATATGATCCTCTTTATTCTTTGATTTGGAAGAATTCTTGGAGAGTTAAACTCTTTTTGAATGCTCTAGACTGTGCTTTGTACTCTTCAAGATACAGACTAAGAGTCTCATGAGCCTTAGGTTTTATTCTTTCTTCATTGCTATACCCTTCACCCTCTTCAAAGAAAGTGGGTATAGTAGATCTATGAGGATATCTATGATCCTCCAGTTTTCTTCTTTGTTGATAGGAAGTACTTGGACCTTCCTCATCAAATTTTCTTCTTAGATCCTCCATTTTCCTTTTCCTCTTCATTTGATTGACCTCCTTGGAGAGATCTTGCATGGATCTAAAGAGAGGAGTGGCAACACTATAATCCTCCTTCATGATAGATCTCATCTATCTGCTTCTTCTTTTGATGCAAAAGATGAAGTGTCCACAAGCTGAGCCAAAGATCATGCTATGATACCATTGTAATATCCCCAAAGGGAGAATGAATTAATACTAAAACACAATATAAGAACTAGAGAAAATTAAACAATAAATCTAAATACACATCAGAATGCACAAAAATAACTGAGCCATTTTATTATATAGGAGGTGGAAAATTAAGTACAACATTTCTCAAAATATGAGACACTCAAACCAAAGGGATGGTCTAGAATGACCCTACAATGATCCCACAAGAGGGATTGCGTAACTGCTGAACTACTCAAAGGTAAACTGCGTTGTCCCTGCTGTAACTCTTGGGACTGCAACTGCCTGAAAGAGAGAAAGTCAGATCTAGGCATAATGGGAGCTCTGATGATGCTAAAAATAGAGATCCAGGCTCTATGATGGATACCCAAGATAACCCAGAAAGAGTTTCTCAAATCTGTTAATCTAGGAAAACCGCCCTCTTAGGGCTTCACATATACACTGCTGGATATGTAGATCTGAAGCTAGATCTGATGATATGATGGCCGCAATGATGCATAATCAAATATATGCAAGAAGGGTTGATCCCTCCACTAGATCCTTGGGCGAAAAGATCAATATCTAGCTCCTCCAATCTCCTTCATTGAAAATAGCTATCGGATGAACAAAAGCTTCAGAAAATTGCACTATCAAAGAGGGAGGCTCAATAGCCTACTATTAGATGTCTTAAATCAGCTCCTAAATGATGGAAACAATAGATCCAATGTGAGGAGATGATTCCTCATAGGATTTCTAGCTAAAATATTGGAAACTTCTTTCCTCCAATAGATATACAGAACTAGACTGCGCAATCCTTGAAGGGACTGCTACTGCATGGAGGTAAACCCTAATGGCCTGAATGCCAGATATAGATCTGCTGCTCTTGGAAGGCTGAATGTGAAGAACAAAGTGGTAGGATGAATCCTCCACCAATTTCCTAGCTGAATGCTACAAACAACCTCCTGAAGATGCAACCAATGTCTGATAAGAAATGAAGTACAAGCCTCTTTCAAGAGCTACTCAATGAAAGAGGAGGGATTCCCACTCAGGAACACCTTGTTCTAACTAGCACTGCAATCTTAGCTAAACAAGTCAAGAATGCATTGAAGTGTCCTAAGACAAATCTAGATCTAAATAGATCAAGAAATGAACAATCCAAATCATGCCTTCCATTGTGCCTTCATCTTCATTATATAGATATGAGCCTTCCATAGCCTAGGCCTACTCCAAAACTACGTTGTACATGTGGACATAAGTCTCCATGGTTGACTATGTTGTTTCTCCATGTCCTCCATCATGTTCATATGGGGTGATCACCCTCTCAATCATGTGTGCATTAAATGCATCACTTCCTCCACTAACTTATCATAAGTGCTCTATTGTCTTCTTTGAATGCACTATGATCTGAGTTGACCTTATCAAATATCCTCATGATTTTATATTTAAGATCCATGATCTTATTTGACTGATTCATCCTCCATAATCTATCTCATAAACGAGACATGATCTCCATTAATGGAGCTGCTCCACTACTACATGATTTTAGATATAGATCTAGAATATCCACATACACACACAAAAGCGGATTTTATTCATCTTTGAGGATTATGGGTCCCTCCACCCTTTTATTTACTTACTTAATTAAGTTTATTAAGAACTCTAATATTCCAAATATCATGTGAAAATTTGGGAATATTACAAAAGGTTAGGAAAGTGCAGCTCTCAACCCTTCTTGCTCGCATATTTGAAGGGTGAAGATAATGTCGTATCCCAGGGAAAATATTTCTTCATTTGTTTCCCTGCTAATGGCACCAAAAATATGTTGTAGCTCCTAAAGACAGCCTTGAGTTGCAAAATACCGGTGCCTAGGACATCTTAAAATTAGAGGTTTAGTGTGAAAAACTGCATAAATGCCTCTGACATAATATGGGTAAAGAGAATAATGGTTTTTGTGGTTCAAGAAAGGAGAAGACCATTTGAGCCTGATTCATGTGAATTCCACAAACTATGAGAGGGCTCAGGAGGCTTTGAGGCTAGATGGATTTTAAATGGGACAAGTATAAAACAATGAGAAAAAACTTTAAAAATATGCAGAGGCATTGAGAAAGAACAAAGAAGGAACCCAGAAGAGACAAGCTTAAGAGGATTAAGAATCTGTCCCCTGTGAACTCTGAGGAAACGGATATGAATGAGATATGGACAACAACAGAGGTTCGTGGAGTGCGAATTGAGGGATTATAGTAAGTTTAATACATGAGCGTTAACACCTGAGCGTTATACAAACACAAATTCATGAATAAGATTGCAGACTACCGACAGCTACATTACACGAACCATCAAAGTAGCATAACGTGAAATATGATTACACATAAAAAGGAGATTACTGATAACAGAAGGAAACATATACATACTACTCATTGCACCATTTGGAATCCAAATAACACCCCTGTATCATATTAAGTTCAGAAAACACTCCAAAATATGTGTCTTAGAGCATAGGTAGCATAATCATACAGAACTACAACATATATCTTCAAAATTCCAGAACCTTTCTTTCATCTTAGAACTCACTACATATAGATTTCTGCTTGAGGATTTACGATCGAATATTCTGTCATGATCGACCCCCATAGGTGAAAACAAAAATATCCTAACAATCTATTAGAGCGTGCATCAAGCAATCACTCCTGCAATAGAAAAATCAAAACAGAATTGGGTAAAATTGTGATTTAACCACCAAAACATCATTATGTTATCAGTAAAAAGAAGAAAACAGCTAGCGAGGGAGGCCAATTTCTAGAATCTTCAAAGGAGTGGTGAGGAATGGCTGAGAATAGGTGAGCGGTCCGACCTTCATTATATGATTTCACATGTTGTTTGAAGACCTCCACTCTCTAATGCTCATGATTTCCACTTCTCGTTGTGGAATAACCAGTTGTGTTGTGCATACTGAACTCTTTAACAGAGGTTAGCCTATGGAAACTGAATAAACCATACTGCAAGTTCCACCCAAAATCCCATGTTGTGCTTTAAATTACAAACTGAAACCAGATTTCGGAGGGGTCATAAATGGCGGAAGAGGAAATGAATTTAGCAGGACTTTTTATTAGTGAAATGGGTGAAAGACTAGCCATATGAGGGCCATTAATGACATGGCAAGGTGGTGGGACCTATGCCCAAAAATTGCAGATCCTAAGTTTTATATGCGTGAAGCGAAAGGAAAACGGAAAAGAGTGCAATGCGTGAAGTGCGAGGAAGGTGACGTGGCACGGATAGTGGTGGGACCGTGCCCGTAGATCGCAGGTCACAAGTTTTATGTGGGAGCAGGCAGAGGTTAAACGTTAAAACCTGTGAAGTGTAAAGTGCGAGAGTGGGGAAGGTGACGTGGCAGATGGAGGTGGAGCCTCACATCACAATTTAAACATAATACTTTGTGGGCACTTAAAAGGTAAGTTAAAAAATGTGCAAAGTGGAAAAATTTATAATCACCCATCTGCGAAGTTTATATTTAGTGATGTGCGATGGATGGTGGGGGAATGGGTGACATGTTAGGCAGAAATGGCCCCAATATAATCACAATCTGGGAATCGGGAAGGTGGATGGTTTGTGAAAACAATGACATGGCAATGAAAAAGGTAAGGTAGAAAGATGAAGTGGAAAGGTGGAAAGGTAAGTTTTAATGATTTTTAAGGGAAATGAAATGAAAGGAAGTGTGGCGGGTGAATGGGTCCCACTTCATCACATATCTCTTTTCGGAACATTTGTAGGAGACAAAAATTAAAGGATTTTTGGATTTGGCCGATGCGAAAAGAAATTTGAGTGTGCGGTCATGAAATAAAATGGTAATGACTTAGGGAAAATAAAAATGAAAATGGATAAATGATATTTAGAGCGTTGGAGTTCAAAATTAGGATAAATGAAGGGTAGGAAGGGGGTATATGGAATGAATGAGGGCAATATGGATTTTTCTCACCGTCACACTTAATCAACGACACTTTCCTCTTTCAACTGAATTAAAAGGAAAATAGATTCATTTGAAGCTCTTTAATAGTTAGTATTTCCTTTCCTTCTTCCTTCTCCACTTTGTGTGCAGTCACAAGCCAACGGAATCTAAGATGGATGACATGAAAGAAAACATGGAAAACATGAAGAATGATCTAAAAGCAGACATGGAAGTTTTGACAAAGTTGATACAAGAAATGTTTCCTAATGGAAAAAAGGTATAGAGGAAACTCATGATGAGAACAAAATAAATGTTAATTATGATTTCATAAAATCCAATGTTGGAGGGAAGAACCACCATATTCCAAAGATGGATATGAGGAAGTTTGATGGCAAGGATCTCGTAACATGGATACTATAGATGGAGCAATATTTTGATCTCAATAATGTGTAAAACACACAAAAGGTATGCGTTGCAACTTTACATTTAGAATAGAAAACATTTGTATGGTATTGATGGCTTTCCTCCCGTAAACAAATTGTCACTTGGTCAATTTTTACGGAGGAAATGATAGAAAATTATGAGGATACAAAGAGAAACACCTTCTTTAGCCAATTGATAAATCTCAAACAAAAGGGTTCAGTGGCAGAGCACATTCAGGACTTCCAAAAATTGAATATAAGGGTAACTAATATTCTAGAGGAACACATGATTGATTTCTTCATAGGGAATTTAAAGGATAACATCCAACATGAGGTTCGCCTTTGGGAACCTGATTCATTAGAGAAGGCATTTGGGTTGGAAATAAAAATTGAAATTAAATTTATGGCGACAAGGAAGCCTACCACTAACAATATAAAGATGGAAGTGTTTCTACTCCTAGACTTCCACAACCTACAAGGTTGACACCATGTGAGAGAAAGAATCCTCCCAAGGTTGATACCCCATGGACTCACATTCAAGACATCTTACTATATATTTTGTTGCTTTATTTTTCATGTTTGGAAAATATAAATCCTTTCTTCATCCAATGATTAGCTTTTTGTAACCGGGATGACAAGATGTTGGTATTTTATGCAACTCATCTAATACATTTTTTTTCATATTTATGTCATTAGGTATGTAAATTATGCATTTAAACAACAATAAATCTTGGTTTTTAACTGAAAAATCATCTTCCTCCTCATCCAATTTATCAAAATTTATACAAATTTTCTTTAATTTTAAGATATTATAAATAAGAGTTTATAGTTTTTTGACCTTTTATAAAAAATTTGTTGACCAATTGATTGCTAATGTAGCACAAATCTGGTTAAATTTTTTACTTAAGGCATCTAATATTTTGTTTTCCTTTCCTTTGATATGTGGAATCTCAAAATCCTACTCACTAATAAATTCTAACAATCTTTCTTGTCTCGCATTTAAATTAGGATAATCAAATAGGTATTTGAGACTAACATTGTCTGTCCTTAGCTGAAATCTTCTCCCTATTAAATAATGTATTAACATTATTGCTGGTAGTTCTAGATCACGAGTAGCATAATTATTTTCATTTTATTTCATTTTTCTGGACTCATAACAAACAACATGACCATCCTACATCAAAACTCCCCCTAGACATTTCTTACTTGCATTTGTATATACCATGAATTCCTTATAGGGATTAGCTGATTTTAGAATTGGAGTTGTAGTCAAAATATGTTTTAGTTTGTCAAAACTATCTTGACACTTTTCACTCCACTCAAATTTGATCCCCTTCTTCTATATATTAGTAATTGGATAGGTAAATTTAGAGAATACCTCTATAAATATCCTATAACAGCTTGTGATTCCCATAGATGATCTAATTTTTTCCACATTCTTGGTTGTTGGTCACTCAATAATTGTTTTTATCCTCTTAGGGTCTACAACAATTCCTTCTTTTGATTTTACATGTCATAGATAATGATTTTTTTGTTGGTAGAATGAACACCTGCTAAATTTAACATGTAGCTCATTTTAACTTAGATTTTGGAGGACCATCTTCAGATGTTCGCCATCCTCTTCCTTACTCTTTGAGTATACCAGAATATCCTCTACAAATAAAATTATAAAATTATCTAAGAATGACCTTAGTACACTATGCATGAGGCACATGAATGTAGCACATGGATTATGTTGGAAATGTTGTCATTGATGGCAAAGGAGAAGATCAGGATCAACAAAGGTATAAATGAACAACAAGGAAAAGAAGACAAAAGTGGAGTGAAACTGCTACATTGAAGATATTGTAATAATGTGAATTTTTTTATTAGCTAAATTTTTGTGATGCAAAGGAAAGTCTCTAAGCCAAAGGAAAGAATCCAAGGCAAAGAAAAAGATGCATTATGCTGAATTGTTGTGATACATTATTATTTGATGTTGGCATTAAGTTGATCTATTAAATAATTACATGTGGCTAAAATTAATATTGAATTATTTATGTAGTTTGTGGAATAATATTCAAGATACGAAGTATGTGGAAATTGTTGGGGTCCTGTGTTTTGATAGATTGGTTAACCAAAAGACAAGGCAACATCAGAACCAATCTTTAGAGTTCCAGGATCTAGTCCTCCTGTTCTCAGAGAGGAATCTCGCAAATTGTTTGCAAAGATATGTCTTGTTTGCTTTTAAGTATTGATTTTAGACTAGTTATTAAGTGCAGATGTTTATTTGGTTTGTTTGTTTATTTTCTTGAATTGGTACAGTAGAATATGAAAGGTCTAGGTAGTATAGATAGAAATAAGAAGTGTCAGTTTCATTGGGAAATGGAGTCAAAATGAAGTTGGTAATGGGTTCATAAGTGGATATGGGATATCAAAGGGAAAATCTAACTTGGCCACAAGATCCTTTAGTTTTTGTGAGTGAGATGGACATCAATGATTTAAGAAGAGAGTTTGAATTCTCAACAAAGGGAACTTAGAACATAACTTGAACATAAAGAGGTATTTGATAGACAGGGCTAACCATGAATTCTACAAACCACACTTTAAGCAATTGATGAATTTAAGACAACTTTTAAAATGAAATCTAAGATTCGGGAGCATATCCTATTTCCTCAAAGATTTTATTTCAAAGGACTTAGAAAACATAAAAGATTCACTGATAATTGCAGTCATAGAAGAGGGAACACCTAACACATCTATGATCACAACTATAAAGACCTTTAAAACAATTTTTCAAGTAGGGAAAAAGGGTATGATCAAAACAAACCTCCTTGGCTAACTATAAACAATGGTACTTCAAAGGGAGACTTCAAAAATAGTTTTCAAGTGGCAGCAGACAAGCAGGGAAAACCATAAATCATGTTGGAACCAACTATTTGAACTATTTGATAAATAAAAAAACATAAGGGTTCAAGATAATGATTAAAGACTCTAGAATGCCTTAGCAGAAGAAAACATAAAACAATGAAGGATAAACAGGTCTAAGGTGCTTCCAAGAGTCATTTCTTAGCCTAAACTTTTCATCCTACTGTAGTAAGAATTTATGAAACATAATGAAAATAGGAAAGAAAACAGACAGTTTACAATACATCACCAACAGCCAAGCTCAGGGATCCAATGATAGAGCCTTATCAAGAAAAAGCATGTTAAAACATCATCAAGCTTCCAAGATATCAATTTCTTCTTCAACTTCAAACAGACTATGTATTATTTCAGAGAGTTTCAGTATTACAACTAGTGACCAACCAACCCTTTACAATGTGCTCCTCAAGGATATTTTATAAGAAAATGAGGAGGTAGAAGAGTTCCTAGGGTGGAAGTGTAATTAATTCTATACTAAATGCAAGTCTTAGCCTTGAAAACCATGCAAGGCATAAGGCAGGAATGAATTGAATTACAAATCTGTTTCATTTACTCTTTTTTTTATTTTTTAGGCTTAGTGGGTGAAAAGATTGACTTTAAGGCTCTTCTTATCTTTACAATAACTTCTACTGACAGTTGGGATATTTTTTTTGCTTGTAATAACTGTTCAGCTGTCTTTGGCCTTAATGTTTTGGACTGAGATTTTATCTGGGTATTCCTTTGAGGCAGAGAGGCTGCAGGTGGAAATTTTGGTAGCTGGGGATTCAATTAGCCTCTCTATATTAGGTCCCTATATTACTAGAATAGTACCTTATTGTTGTTAGTGTAACCCCTTTATTATTATTATTGTACCCTTGTAACCCCCATTTTGTTAGTATTGTGCCCCTAAATTATTATTGTTAGGTCGGCTAGGATTACATTGTGGCCCACTGGGATTACATTCATGGCCCCATGGACTCCTATATAGGACGTTTTATGGGTGAATCTCCAGTTTCTGTTCATTTCTGTAATGTATTGGAGGTTGCCCCTCGAAGAGAGAAGCTCATTTATAAGGCGTTGATACTTCTTTTCTACTCTTTTGAAGGCAGGTTAACCTTTGTGTGAGCCTTCCCAGGGATTCTAGGGTTTATTTGCTCAAGAAACGAGGTCATCGTGGCATTTTAAGCTAACGTTTTTCTGAAGCTTGGAAAATTTGAAAGTTTGAGGTGCAGAAGAAATCTTGAGGAAGGTTGTCTAAAAATTTCAGATCTTGGTTCGCAATATTTGAGGAGATATCATCTGTGGAAGTTAGGTATCTTTTCAGGCTCATAAACAGGTCATCGTGGCATTTGCGCTATAAATTTGTTTTTACGAAGGTTCAGAGTCTGAAATTCATATGGTGCGAAGCTGAAATCCTGAGGAAATTCGTCAAAAAAATTTCAGATCTTGATTCGCAATATTTTTGGAGATATGATCTGTGAAAGGTAGTGCTTTTTCAGGCTTCTGAATTGCATCTCAAAGAGGTGATCGTGGGAAAACTTCAATAACTCTCTCTCTGGGCATCGGATTGAAGTGCCGTAAAAAGTGGTCGCAAGTACACAGACTGAAGTTTCTGGGCTATCAATTTCAGAGACAAAGGACAAAACAGTGACACGTGGCAAGTCGTACAAGTTCGCTCTACTGAACCAGTCCAGAATTAGGTCATTGTGGAAGATTGGACACAAATTTGTCTTGGAGAATCCAAATCAGGTCAGACCTGTGGCATTCAAAAGAGAATTGAAAGGGCTACTTCAGTGCTGAATTTCAGATATTGAAGATCTGCAATCACAGAGATAATACAATTTCAATATCGAGCTCCTCAAAGCAAGTAAAAGGTGTGTATTTTTTTTTCCGAATTGCATAAGTCTTGTTTGAAGAATCAAATTGAATTGATTGCAAGGGCCTATTGTAGAATATATATCCATATTGGATTCTAAAATGGCACCTAAAAAGAATTCAACACCCATTAAGCCTTCAGAAGGCTCTACCATGACTCATGAAGATGAAGAATTGCAACATGATCTATCAAAATTACAAGAGGAAGTGCAACAAATTTCACTCTCGCAAAGAGCAACAAAAAATGAAATGGAAGTTTTGAAGAAAGGCGTGGAAGTGAAGATGGATGGTTTGAAGAAAGGCATGGAAACTAAGATGGATGGCGTGGAAGTGAAGATGGACGGTTTGAAGAAAGGCATGGAAGCTAAGATGGATGACATGGAAGTGGGCATCGAAGCTAAGATGGATGACATGAAAGACAACATGGAAAACATGAAGAATGATCTAAAAGCATACATGGAAGGCTTGATGACAAGCATAAAACCAGAAATGATTCCTAATGGCGGAAATATAGTAGAAGAACCTCATGATGAGAACAAAATAAATGTTAATCGTGATTTCATAAACTCTAATGTTGGCGGGAAGAACCACCATATTCCAAAAATGGATATGAGGAAGTTTGATGGAAATGATCCTGTAACATGGATACTACGGATGGAGCAATATTTTGATCTCCATAATGTGAAAAACACACAAAAGGTACGCATTGCAACTTTACATTTAGAACAAAATACATTTGTATGGTATCGATGGCTTTGATCCAGTAAAAAAATTGTCACTTGGTCAATTTTTACGGAGGAAATGATAGCACATTATGAGGATACAAAGAGCAACACCTTCTTTAGCCAATTGATAAATCTCAAACAAGAGGGTTTAGTGGGGCAGCACATTGAGGACTTCCAAAAATTGAATATAAGGGTAACTGATATTCCAGAGGAACACAGGATTGATCTCTTCATAGGCACTTTAAAGGATAACATCCAACATGAAGTTCGCGTTTTGGAACCTGATTCATTGGAGAAGGCATTCGGGTTGGCAAGAAAAGTTGAATGTAAAATTATGGCGACAAGGAAGCCTACCACTCAATTCTATAAAGAAGGAAGTGTTGCTACGCCTAGATTTCCACAACCTACAAGGTTGACACCACAACAATTGGAAGAAAAAAGAGCAAAAGGGCTTTGCTACGGTTGTGATAGCAAATACACTAAAGGTCATAAGTGTGCTGAGAAGAAATTATTTTACATAGATTGTGAAGAGGAAGAAGAAAATGAACAAGAAGAGGATATACACGAGGAACCAGCCCTAGAAGAGGAAGAAATGAATCCGACCATATCGTGTAATGCACTGGCAGGAATTACCACTCCTCAAACTCTCAAGATAGAAGGACAAATCAAGAAGAAAAAGGTAATAGTGTTGGTTGATTCAGGTAGCACCCATAATTTTATTCATTGTAAGGTAGCCAAGGAATTAAATTGTTTCCTATACCCAGCACCAGAATGTCAAGTGATGGTTGCAAATGGAGGAACTATAAGTTTCTCTGGAAAATGCCATAATATCAAGCTAACCATGGGGGAATATGTATTGACTAGTCCAATGCTTTCCATTCCTATGGGAGGTGCTGATGTTGTACTAGGAGTACAATGGTTACAATCATTAGGGACGGTAGCTTTTAATTTTCAAGAACTTTTCTTGAAATTTTTTTCAGAAGGAAAGGAAGTCGAATTACGGGGTATTGAAGGGAAGCCAGGAAGGATAATAAGCTCTAATGGCATGACAAAGCTTCTAAAAAAAGAACAACGAGGCGTAATTGCACAATTATGCTCACTAGAAGTTCCAACATCAAAATCATCTATTTCTGCAGATCTCCAACAAGTCTTGGACAATCATTCCAAGGTGTTAGAAACTCCCAAAGGACTCCCACCTATTCGTGATCATGATCATGCTATTCATTTGATTCCAGGAAGTGTTCCTCCAAACATCAGGCCTTATAGATATCCTTACTTCCAAAAGAGCGAAATTGAACGTATGATTGCAGAAATGTTAGAGGCGGTATAATTCAACCTAGTCAAAGTTCTTTCTCTGCTCCTGTAGTATTGGTACACAAGAAGGATGGATCATGGCGAATGTGTCCGGATTATAGGGAGCTGAATAAGCTCACCATTAAAGATAAATTTCCCATTCCTGTGATTGATGAATTATTGGATGAATTACATGGAGCAATTTATTTTACCAAGTTGGATCTTCGTTCAGGATATCATCAAATTAGAATGAAGACTGAAGATATTCCAAAAACGGCATTTCGAACTCATGAGGGTCATTATGAATTTTTGGTCATGCCTTTTGGCCTTACCAATGCACCTTCTACATTTCAAGGGTTGATGAATTCCATTTTCAAACCCTTCCTTAGAAAATTTGTACTAGTATTTTTTGATGATATACTAATCTACAGCAGGTCTTGGAAGGATCATGTTGAACATGTTGACAGGGTGCTCAAACTATTGCGGGAGAAACAATTATATGCAAAAACATCCAAATGTTTCTTTGGAGTACAAGAGGTGGAATATCTGGGTCATATTGTATCTCACGAGGGTGTTAAAGTAGACCCTAACAAAATTAAAGCCATTAAGGAATGGAAAGTCCCACGACCATAAAGCAGTTGCGAGTATTTCTCGGGTTAACAAGGTATTATCGCAAGTTTGTTAAGAATTATGGGAGAATAGCAGCACCTCTAACAACATTATTGAAGAAATATGCATTTTCATGGACTCCTGAAGCAACTAAGGCCTTTGAACGTCTTAAAGAGGCAATGTGCCTAGCACCGGTCTTAGCTACACCAGACTTCACAAAAACCTTTATTGTGGAATGTGATGCCTCAGGAAATGGAATTGGTGGAGTTTTAATGCAGGAAGGAAGACCCATTGCTTTTGAAAGTCATCCAATCAAAGGAAAGTATTTACAGAAACCTATTTATGAGAAGGAAATGTTAGCAATGTTGCATGCACTAAAGAAATGGCGAACTTACCTAATGGGAAGACACTTCAAGGTAAAAAATGATCATGATAGTCTTAAACACTTTTTGGAACAAAGACTATCTTCAGAAGAGCAGCAAAAATGGGTCACAAAGATGTTGGGTTATGACTTTGAAATAATCTACAAAAGGGAAAGCTTAATGTTGTTGCAGATGCACTCTCAAGAAAGAATGAAGAGGTGGAAGCATTGCTTTGTGCCATTTCTATTATCCAACCAGATTGGATAACTGAAGCAAGAGATGAATGGAAGAAGGATAAAGATGTATGGACACTCATTCAAAAGTTGCAGCAAGATCCTAGTACATTTGATACATTTAGTTGGAAAAATGATTCCTTATGGTACAAAGATCGCTTATATGTTTGTAAGAATTCCCAACTAAAACAAAAGATTCTTCTGGAATTGCACACTTCTCCTTTAGGAGGACACTCAGGATTTTTAAAAACTTACCACAGGGTGAAGAAATATTTTTTTTGGGATGGCCTTAAATCTGATATTCAAAAGTTTGTGGCCGAATGTTTGGTTTGCCAGCAGAATAAAGTGGAGACAATTAAGACCCCGGGACTTCTACAACCTTTATCCATTCCAAGTCAGCGTTGGGAGGAGATTTCAATGGATTTTATCACGGGTTTACCTAAGTCTGAAGGAAAGAATGTCATCATGGTGGTAGTTGATAGACTTACCAAGTATGCACACTTTTGTGCATTATCTCATCCATTTAAAGCAAGTACAGTTGCTACTACATTTGTGGACAAAATTAAAAAGCTACATGGAAGCCCAAGGGTTATTGTGAGCGACAGAGATCCCATTTTTACGGGAAATTTTTGGACGGAGTTATTTTCTTGTTTGGGTACTCAATTAGCTCATAGCTCATCTTATCATCCTCAATCTGATGGTCAAACTGAGATAGTAAATAAATGTTTGAAGGATATCTTCGTTGTTTTGTATTTGATAAACAAACACAATGGGTCAAGTGGTTACCTCTAGCTGAATGGTGGTATAACACTTCCTTCCATACTGCAACAAAAATGACCGCATTTATGGCACCTTATGGATATCATCCACCATCCATCACATCATCTTTAAGGGAAAATTCGAAGGTTCAAGCAGTGGAAGATCACATCGAGCATCAGCAAGAAGTTCTCCAACTCTTAAAGAATAACCTGAATTTGGCACAAAATCGAATGAAACAACAGGCAGATCAACATCGCAGCGAGAGAAGTTTTGATGTAGGAGATTGGGTGTTTTTACGGCTACAACCATATAAACAAATGTCCCTCAAGCAAGCTAAGAAGGATAATAAATTATCGCCAAAGTACTATGGTCCTTACAAGGTGTTGCAAAAGATTGGCACTATGGCATACAAATTGGAGCTTCCTGCTTCTTCGCGAGTACATCCAGTTTTCCATGTTTCATGCTTAAAGAAGGTTATAGGTGAAAATCTTCCAGTTCAAACAATATTTCCAGAACTTGATGAGGAAGGAAAAATGATATTGGAACCTGAAGCGGTCACAGAAACAAGAACTCGAAAATTACGGAATCGATCAATTTCAGAGTATCTCATCAAGTGGAAGAACTTACCCACTGAAGATTCTACATGGGAGGATGAAAAATTTATACAGAAGCACCCAGAGCTACTCAAGCGTTGAGGACAATGCTTTTTTGAAGGAGAGGGGCATGTTAGGTCCCTATATTACTAGAATAGTACCTTATTGTTGTTAGTGTAACCCCTTTATTATTATTATTGTACCCTTGTAACCCCCATTTTGTTAGTATTGTGCCCCTAAATTATTATTGTTAGGTCGGCTAGGATTACATTGTGGCCCACTGGGATTACATTATGGCCCCATGGACTCCTATATATAGAAAGGAGGTTTTGTAAATTGAATCATCCAAGAATTGTTCATTTATGTAATGTATTGGAGGTTGCCCCCTCGAAGAGGCTCATTTATAAGGCGTTGATATCTCTTTTCTACTCTTTTTGAAGCTGGTTACACAACAGAATGAATTGAATTACAAATCTGTTTCATTTACTCTTTTTTTTATTTTTTAGGCTTAGTGGGTGAAAAGATTGACTTTAAGGCTCTTCTTATCTTTACAATAACTTCTACTGACAGTTGGGATATTTTTTTTGCTTGTAATAACTGTTCAGCTGTCTTTGGCCTTAATGTTTCGGACTGAGATTTTATCTGGGTATTCCTTTGAGGCAGAGAGGCTGCAGGTGGAAATTTTGGTAGCTGGGGATTCAATTAGCCTCTCTTATGTGGCATTTGAGGTCTCCTGACTCTGATTTTTGGATTAGGCCTTTGATTCTGGAGTTCATGCCTTGATCCTTTAAGCTTTTATTAACATATTCAAACCTTTGATTATGCTTTGATCTTCATCTTGACATTGATATTATTTAATTTATTTGATGCTGATTGTGTTTTGCTGCTTGCAGGTGCGCAGAGGGTTTGTTAAAGAATTTGTTCAAAAATCCGATAATCACGACTTATCGACCTTCTTAAAACATGTAATTATTACTTCAAAACCCTTTAATTTGTACCAAAGGTCATAAAGATCGTCATCCTTAGCCAATAACACTATAATTATCTGCTGGAGGGTTTTAACCTTAATCTTCATTAAACTTGCATAAAAACAAACAAAATTATTTAAATCCTGCGAATTTTGGTTTAGAACTGCTTGGGAGGGTTCATGGAAGCATTTAGGAGCTGTGAGGATGGTGATTGAAACGGAAAATTGGAAAGAAAACCCTGGCAGAGTAGCTAACCAGGTGCAAATGGAGGTTTGGGCGCGACGACGAACAAGAGCCGTTGGATTAGGACAATCAACACTCAGGATTACTCAGTGAAACATTTCGGGAGTATGTTAGGTGGAACATGAATGGGGGCGAGATTAAATCAAGACCGTCCGATCTCAGAGATCAATGGCTAGGATTAGAAACAAAAGTGACGCTATAGAGGGCAGTGGTATGGTGGGAAATTGGGGGTGGTTTTCGCAAAATAAAATGGGGGAAGATGGTTTTTCAGAAAAAAAATGCGATTCCATACAACGTCTGACGCGTGTCCCTTCCAATACCGTCCATTTCAAAAAAAAAATTAGCGTTAACCTTTGGGCACAAAAAAATTGCAATACGCATCATCGACCATTAGATCGGAGGCTCCAGATCCAATGGCGTGGAATGAGCGTGATGGGAAAGTTTGGAAAACAAGGAATGTACTGGGCTCGACGATGACGTGTTCTTCTTTGTCGCGGAGCGGGTGGGTTGTCAAGAGTGTTTGAATGGTCGGAATAGATCCTGGCCATTGGATTTATAGAATGGACGGTTAGGATTTAAAGATGAGGCAAAGGATTTTGAAGGGGGAAAAGGGACAAGAAATAAATGGGCGCCCGATGGCCATTGATCTGTAGAGATCAACGATCCACATTTTTTTGGGACTATAACATCAGGAAATGAAATAAAGGCAAAGGAAAGGCTTTTTGCATGTGGGTTTAATGTTTTAAGCGCCTGATTGCGAGGCTTAGTCATCTGAGACAGAGGGCTAACAGACATAAGCCCTTGGGGGCTTAACACTTTATAGTGGAAAGACTGTTTTTAGGCCAGAATAAAGGGTTTTTAAGGCCAAACGCGGGTTTTCGGTAGGCTAGAAAAAGGATTTTTAAACCAAATAAAAGGATGATATAAGGTTTAAAAGAGGGTTTTAATGGTTTGGAGGTTAACATGAAAGGATGAAAAGGGGAAATTTGTACAGGAAAAGAGGGATGAAAAGGGAGAATTGAAATGATGGAAAATGGAGTTTTTTAAGCAGTTTTTCTCTTGGTAAACAACAGGTACTCTAGGACTAACAAGGAAACAATAGTGAAGATTAACTCAAAGGGTAATAATCATCATAAAACTTCAAAAGATCATAAGTTTTTAGAGGGAACTATCTCTTGAAGGTTTTTAAAAGACAATCTTAGCCACCATTAAGTATAACATAATTTATAGGTGGCTAACAGTGGCTCCACTTGGGGAGGACAGCTAGTTCTTTAGGTGTCCAGAACCTCAGCTAGTGATCTCTGGCATTTCAGTAAACCAGTGCCTTCTCCATCGGGCAACAATTTTCTTTTCGTTTAACTGACCTTTCTTTGATTTGATGATCTCTGCAGCAATCTGAAACAATGGAATTCTATCAAAACAGCACCTCTACCTACCCATTCCTAATGATCCTAACATTTTTTCTTCTTTCAGAGTGCATTTGGACTAGCAAACTCTCTTCATCAACATTTTATTCTTTTGAAAAAGAGGAAAATAATCTATTTCTACTCTTATTTCTCCATGGACTCAGTTTAAACTGTTGAGTTGATAAATTCTCTACCTAACTACTATCTGTCAGGATTAGACTGTCTGACAGACCTTTATTCTCTAAATTCTAAATATTTTTTTTTAAAAGCAGCCAAGTTAGGATTAAACAGTCTGACTTGCTACAGATCTATGGCATAAAAATAAGCTACACATAGATTTTATGAAAATTAAAACAAAATTTGTGAAGGCTTAAGATCTGAAAACTAAAACATCCTTCATTATTTCTTCAGCTCTGTTTTGAATCTTGTTTGAGTTGTGTTTCTCTCTTATCTGGTTCCAGTTTTGAGTATATTGGAACCAGTTTGTTTTCTATATTTGGCTCAAGATTTAATCTAATTAGAGCCATTATTCTTTTGAGATTCATAAGTTCAGATATTGAATTTGTTTGAACCTTTGTTTCCTCTATCCTAATTTACCTTACTGATAAGCCAAGATTGTGTTGTTTGGAAGATCTAATTCACTAACCTATCAGCAATAATTGAAAAGCTAATTAGTCATGATTAGGCTGTATGACTAACTAGAAGTGTGTTTTTAGGAATGGTATTTGAGCTTGCACACTTTTAGACTTTGTCTCTCTTTTTTGGTATGGGGCTATACCTTTCTTGTTTTTATCTGCCCTCTTTTCTTTTCTATTGTTTTTGTATTTTTTATTTTTCTAAATTTGAATGCAATGTTGAGACAATGATAATTTAGAATGGAAAGTAAAAATCTTTGGAACTCATGAATCTTGATAGAAGTAATGCTTGAGCATCCTGCCATTGACAGGACCTCCACATAGATCTTCTCCATTCAAATCTTTCAGAAAAAATGCATTGTGACCCCTCTCAGCATGAATAATATAGGGTCCTTTCCATAGGTTCTCAAAATTGCCATGTTTTCCCTTTTCTTCCCTTCTTGAATCCCATTTGAGAACCACATTTCCAACTTGGAAATTTTTTGCCTTAGTCATTTTATCAAATAGTTTCTTGATATTTTCTTGGACTCGTTGTGTTCTTTCATAGACTTCTTCTCTGGACTGTTGTAAGTGAAATTGTTGGTTGATTCTTCTCTGCATATCATTATCTTCAGTTTGCACTTCTTGGAGGAGTTTCATGACTAGGACTCCCAATGAGGTTGGGAAGACTACATCCATGCCATAGACCAGCAGATAGGGGGACATGTTTATTGACTTCTTAGCAGTTAATCAACCCATAAGGCATGAACCAACTTACTATGCCATGACTTCTGATTTTTCTCCAATAGCTTTTTGATGATATTGATGAGGCTCTTGTTGGAGGATTCAACTAATCCATTTCCTTGGGGATAGTAGGCAGTATAATGGCCCAAGGTGATGTGGTATTTGTAACAGAAATCAGCCATTCTTTTAGACTTGAAGATAGTAGCATTATCTGTGATGATTTTTCTAGGACAACGAAATCTGGATAGGATGTTTGTTTCAAGGAACTTGATAATGACAGAGTCAGTAGCATTCCTAGATGGTATGGCTTCTATCCACTTGGTAAAATAATCAGTGGTAGTGAGGATCCACTTATGCTGGGCTGATGAAGATTGGTGAATTTATCCAATGAAGTCCAAGCCCCATTGTTGAAAGGGTGAATCAACACTGATGGGATGTAAGGGTAAGGGAAGGAGATGTCTTTTGCCATCAAAATTTTGACACTTATGGCAAGACATGACTAAATTTTGAGTGTCTTAGAAAAGGGTGGGCCAATAGTAACCAGATCTAAGGATTTTGTTTGTTGTGGTCTTCTAGTAGAGGTGTCCTCCACATTCTCCTTCATGCAGCTCATGCATGATTTTTTCTGCATCATCCTCAAGTAAACATTTAAGCAAAATTCCAACAACATTTTTCCAATATAATACCCCATCTAATATGAAATAATTCAAAGCTTTCTGTTTCAAAAATCTAGATTTAGTTTTAGACAAAGAAGGAGGGACATTTAGATATAAAAGCACATAAATGATGTTAGCATACCAAGGATAATTAAAAAATGTTTCTTCAATGAAAGGAGCAGAGAATTATTCTATTTCTTCCAACGCATCCACCATATTCATATCTAGAAATTGGAAGTTTGACTCAGCCATGAGTTTTGCTAATCCCCGCCCTTTAATTAGTTTGGTGGGCCTGATTTCTAAGTCATATTCAAGAATAGTAGCAATCCATTTTACAATTTTACCATCAGGGTCTTGACTTAGAATATCCTTGACAACAGTATGTGGAACAAAAGAAATTATGTGAGAGTGTAAAATATAGAATCTAAAGTCTTTTAACGCTTTCACTAATACTAAGGCTTGCTTCTCCATGATGTTATATTTGAGAAAAGCATCTCTTAAGGCCCTACTAAAAAAGGATATTTGTTTTTCTTTCCCCAAATCATTCTTTTGAAGTGATATTGCAGCTATTGTATGTTCTGATGCAAAAGAAAAGAAATTCTTTGGTGAAATCTGGACTAATCAAGACTGGTGTTTGAGTGAGAGATTATTTAACGAGTTCAAATGATTGTTTAGCTTGTGTAGTCCATTTCACACC
The DNA here is from genome assembly GCA_034641835.2 of Pinus albicaulis. Taxonomy (NCBI): domain Eukaryota; kingdom Viridiplantae; phylum Streptophyta; class Pinopsida; order Pinales; family Pinaceae; genus Pinus; species Pinus albicaulis. Next base: position 267,171,060 of record CM076573.1, read on the forward strand.
TACCTCTTTCTTAAGCATGTCTCTTATGTTTCTTAATATCTCAGTAAGGTTGGGGATAAACCTCCTCAAAAAATTAATATTTCCAATGAAAGATTGTAATTCTTTGAGGCTTCTTGGATGACTGATTTTTAATATGCCATCAATCCTTTTAGGGTCTAATTTGATTCCCTCTTCTGAAATTATGTGACCAAGAAGTTTACCTTATTGGAGACCAAAGAGTGTCTTTTTGGGGTTCAAAGATAAGCCAAATTTCCTAAATTTTTCAAAAACTTTTCTTAAATGAATCAAATGTTCCTCATCATTTTTAGAGAAAACGGTTATGTCATCAAGGTAAATGATTATAAAATAGCCAATATCTTTTGAGAACGCTATGTCCATGGCCCTTTGGAAGGTGGCCCCTTCATTCATCAAACCAAATGGCATTTTGACATACATAAAGGTGCCCCAAGGTGTAGTAAAAGCAGTTCTGTGTTGATCACTTGGGAGCACTAACATCTAATTGTAACCTGAGAACCCATCCAATAGTGATATTCTTTTAGAACCAACTACATTTTGAAGTATATGGTCCATCTTGGGCAAGGGGTAGTTTTCTTTCAGGGAGGCTCTATTTAGATTTCTAAAGTCAATGCGGAGCCCGATTTCCCCTTTTTTCTTCCTAACAGAAAATAGGTTTGACACCCATTCTGAATATCTAAGGGGTACTATAATCCCAGCATCATACATCTTTTCAATTTCTTTCTTGACTAAAGGTAATAAAACAGGGTTTATCCTTCTTAGTTTTTGTTTGAAAGGTTTCTGATTTTCCTTAAGAGGAATTTTGTGTTGAATGATGCTAGTGTCATAAGATTTCAGATCTTTGTATCCCCAAGCAAACACATCTCTAAATTCTTTGAACAACTCTATGTATTGCAGTTTTATATGAGCTGGGAGTGTGCTAGATAGTTTGATCATCTTGGGTTCTGCTAGGCTGCCTATGCTATGTTCTATATCTATTTTCATAGGCTCCATTCTTGGTTCTTTGGCTACATCGTTAAAGTCAAAAAGGTGTTCTAAAGGTGTGAGACCTCTTGGAATTGTATCATTCTTTCATTGTAAAACTTTCAAGTCTTTCTGGTCTGCGTTATCAATTAATTCTTCTTCAAAAATATTTTCACAGTGATTTATATCAGCAGAATATGTCATTTCTGTTTATGGGATTTGTTCATTATCCAAACAGTTTTCTTCATGGCTGATTTCTAATGCTCGTATGGAAAAATCATTTTCTGATTTTAGGAAATCATCTATGTGTTTGTCAGTGTCAAACACTTTCCAGTGGTCCTCATTTTCAGGCACTGCAGGCCTGTTTTTTACCTTTATGTTAAGATGTTCATTTATTTGAGGTACTTGGCAATTGTTGGCATTGAAGGCAAGTTCATTTTCTAGATGATTTTGTGCTCTTGGAATGAAAATTATTTCATATTTTTCAAAGGTCTTTTATAAATCAAGGGCAACGTTTCGATATTCTCTAAGTCTTGGGTTTTTAGCTGAATATTCTCCTTTTATTTGTCTAATGATGAGTTCAGAATCTCCCAGGACTGGTATTTTCTGGGCTTCTAGTTGTTTAAGCAACTACAATCCAAGGAGCAGGGCTTCATATTCAACAATATTGTTGGTGCATGGAAAATCTAGTTTATATGAATAACCCTGATTTGTATTTTGAATCCATACACCTGCCCCTGCACTTGTTTTATTACAAGACCCATCAAAGTTTATTTTCCAAAGTATTTCTGTCTCATTTTCATTTTCTTGCTACTGAGAATTGCTAATGTTTTGTATTTGAGTTGATGGTAGCTTAGATTTTTCTGGTGAATTGATCTCTTCTTTATTTTCCTTTTCTTGTTGAGTGATTTCATCTTCATTGTACAAGATGAAGGAATCTAAACTTGAATGAATGGAATATATTGGAGAGTTGTTTGGTTTATCTATGTTGCTCACCATGTATTTCATGTGTGATTCTCTGTATAATCTTGTATTTTGGTTAAATACTGGGATGGTGGCATAAGACATGTCCATTTGAAGGCGCCCTTGAAGTTTGGCTCCCCATGATCTTGATAAAAGAATGCCATATTTTGGGGGAATGTCAGCTACCACTATGTCCATTGCTAGACTCTTAGCAGGGATCTGAGATAAGTTTACACATAAATCTTTGATTAAACCCAAGAATTTGACTCTGCTTGAATCAAAGGAATATAGATCCTTGTATGGTTTAGTAATTTCTAAGCTTAAGCTTTCCATTACTACTTTGGGCATAAGATTATGTGAAGCTCCAGAGTCTAACATGGCATTGTGTAATATCCTATCATGTATATTTAAACTATCATAGAAGGGAGGGACAACTCCTTCCTGGTATTTTCCTTCAACTTCTGGACCAAACAAAAACTCAGGTTTGTCATCTGTCAATTTTAACGTATCAGTGTCACTTCCTAGGTTCAAAGCTTTCAAAAATTGGTTTTTGTACACTTCTTGGGTTACTAGTTCAGCTAGAGGTATAGTAATTTTTATCTTTGCAATCTCTCCCTCTAGGCTGAAAGGAACTATTGATTTTGTCATATTTACATCTATTTTTTCAATTGAATTCCTTTCAGCAATTCTGATTTTCTGAACTTTGTTTGGACTGCTATTTGGGACAATTTTGTTAGGGCCACTAGCTGAAGTGCCAGGGCTGCTTTGTTCAACATTTGGCTGGCTTCTTTTCTCTTTGTTTAAATATGTTTGCTTAGCAAAAATGTTGGGTTTCTCTATTGTTTTCTTAGGCTGATTTTCTGCATTTTTCCTAACAGTAGTGCTAGTGTTTTTGTCATTTGAATTATCTATGTTCCCTCTGCTCCTAAGATCATATTGTTTGTGCACCTCCATGATTGCATTTTCAAAATCCAATCTATAATAATTAGAATCCTCATATGTATCTTCATTTTGTTCTAGGGAGAAGAAACCTTGTTCTTCCTCAGTGAGGTACATCATCCCCACTGTTTGATCCAATCAAGCTTACATGATTTTCTCCCAACCTTTCAATATCCCTTTGTTCCTCTTGATCTACATAGTTTTGTTGGAAGGGAGGTCTAATTTGTTTGTCATTGTCTCTCTGCCTATCTTGATTGTTTTCTTTTCTAAAGTTATGATTTCTATTTCTATTTTGGAGGTTGTTTTGGTTTTCTCTTAGTGGTACTCTATCATTCAAGTTTATCTTTTCAAGCATTCTCTCCATTACCTTCACTAGGTTGTCAATTTTGGTATCAGAGGATGAGGTTGAGGGTGCATAATCATATTTATAAGTTACCCTCTTCTCTGATCTTAGCCTAGCTCTTTTCTCAATTAAGTTTTCTTCTACACTCACAGCTCCCTTCTACATGTATTCTAGAGTTAAATAATCTCTTTCCCATAGTTGATAGGCCATATCAGCATTGAAGCCTTCAGGATATTTTACTAAGGCCATGCCTTGGGGGGGTTTCATGTGAGGTGGAAGAGCATTGTAGACACTGCTAAACCTGGTGGAGTAATCATGAACACTCTCTCTCTGATTTATTTTAAGACTATTATACTCTGCTAATATTTGGAGAGGGTTGCTTTTGTGTTCCCATTTGTTTATGAAAGCTTGATGTAAAGAGGGAAGGTCATTGATTCTACTAGGAGTTAAGCCTTTAAACCACTTCTTTACTTCTCCTCCTAAACTTTGAGCAAAGATTCTCATATTTATGGTCTCATCTTCTATTTGCATATAATAAAAAGATTTTTCCATCCTATCTACATGTTGTTGAGTCGTGGTAGATTCTTTTCCAGTGAAATGGATAATTTTAGACTGATAGTCATTTGGTAAGGGAACCAAAGGTTGTGGTAACACTAATGGGGCATACCATGCTGCCATGGCTGGAAAGAAAGGTGGATTTACAACGGGTGGATTGAAAAGAGGGAAAATGGGCTGAAACAGAGTGTTTTGGATAGTGGTGGTATGGATTGGAGTGGAAGAAACACTTGGGCCAACAAACTGGTTTTGAGCAGATTGTTTATGAAAAAGGATAAAGTGGTGAAGAAGCTGTGTATTAGGAGGAGTAGAAGGTGAAAATTCTCTACTAAAGCTCTATTGCAAACCTACAGTTTCAAGATCATTTTGGTTTAAATCACTTTGATATCTCATTCTAAAGATTTTCTTAGTATGATGTAAGTGAAAGTGTAAATACTCCAAGACAACAAGGTTTTCAGGGAGAGATTTTTTTCTCAAGAGGCTCCTATCAGCAGCTGATTTTCCAGAATTAGAAGTCTGCCACAAAATATTCTCTAGATTGTCAAATATTGTAGGAGGATTAGGGTCTAGATGATATCTAGTGTTGATCCTATGTGAAGCCAGACTATTTTTTTCAAAAATGAGAGAGGCTGAAGTTTTTTAGGACTGTTTTGAAAGTATTGCCTCTCACAATGCCTTATCTAGTATGGGACTAGGCTTCTAAACTTCTTTAAGGCTGGTTAACACAATCTTAAGGAAATCTGGAGACCTACATGAGTAGTAAGCCTACTGGGGCCAATGGAGTCACCAGGTGGAAACTTTTTAGCTTTTGTGAAGGTAAAATGTTTTATGGTTCCACCACCATGTGTATTATGAAGACAATATGAAATATTTTTTGGTTTTTTTTGAGTTTCTATGGTTGTTTGAAAGAATAATGAGTCTATAAGAGCTTGCTAGGCAACTCTGAACTTAGTGGTCCCACCGTGATCTCCATTATGTTGGTGATGAGGTGGGTTAACAATTCCCAGGGCATTCTTTGTCAAATTAAGGGCCTAAAGAGTTTTAAGAGGTATTCAAGAAACTATATACTCAATAGGTCCCACCGTGATCACCATTATGTTGGGGTTCTATGTTTTCATAGATTAGCTAACCAAAAGATAAGGCAACATCAGAACCAATCTTTAGAGTTCCAGGATCTAGTCCTCCTGTTCTCAGAGAGGTATCTCTCAAATTGTTTGCAATGATATGTCTTTCTTGCTTTTAAGTATTGATTTTAGACTAGTTATTAATTGCAGATGTTTGTTTGGTTGAATTGGTACAGCAGAATATGAAAGGTCTAGGTAGTATAGATAGAAAGAAGAAGTGTCAGTTTCATTCGGCAATGGAGTCAAAATGAAGTTGGTAACAGGTTCATAAGTGGATATGGGATATCAAAGGGAAAATCTAACTCGGCCACAATATCCTTTAGCTTTTGTGAGTGAGATGGACATTAATGATTTGAGAAGAGAGTTTGAATTATAAACAAAGGGAAATTAAAACATAACTTGAACATAAAGAGGTATTTGATAGACAAGGCTAACCATGAATTCTACAAACCACAGTTTAAGCAAATGATGATTTTAAGACAACTTTTAAAATGAAATCTAAGATTCAGGAGCACATTCTATTTCCTCAAAGATTTTATTTCAAAGGACTTAGAAAACATAAAAGATTCACTGATAATTGCAGTCATAGAAGAGGGAACACCTAACACATCTATGATCACAACTATGAAGACCTTTAAAACAATTGTTCAAGCAAGGACAAAGGGTATGATCAAAAAAGACCTCCTTGGCTAACTATAAACAATGGTACTTCAAATGGAGAATTCAAAAACAATTTTCAAGTGGTAGTAGACAAGCAGGGAAAACCATAAATCGAACCAACTGTTTGAACTATTTGAGAAATAAACAAGAATAAGGGTTCAAGAGAATGATTAAAGACTCTAGAATGCCTTAGCAGAAGAAAACATAAAAGAGTGAAGGATAAATAGGTCTAAGGTGCTTCCAGGAGTCATTTCTTAGCCTAAACTTTTCATCCTACTGTAGTAAGAATTTATGAAACATAATGAAAACAGGAAAGACAATAGACAGTTCAGAATACATCACCAACATCCATGCTCAGGGATCCAATGATAGAGCCTTCTCAAGAACAAGCATGTCAAAACATCATCAAGCTTCCAAGACTTCAATTTCTTCTTCAACTTCAAAAAGACTATGTATTATTTCAGAGAGTTTCAGTATTACAACTAGTGACCAACCAACCCTTTACAATGTGCTCCTCAAAGAGATTTTATAAGAAAATGAGGAGGTAGAAGAGTTCCTAGGGTTGAAGTGTAATTAATTCTATACTAAATGCAAGTCTTAGCCTTGAAAACCATGCAAGGCATAAGGCAGGAATGCATTGAATTACAACTCTATTTCATTTACTATGTTTCTGATTTTTTAGGCTTAGTGGGTAAAGAGATTGACTTTAAGGCTCTTCTTATCTTTACAATAACTTCTACTGACAGTTGGGATATTTGTTTTTCTTGTAATAATTTTTCAGTTGTCTTTGGCCTTAATGTTTCAGACTGAGATTTGATCTGGGTATTCCTTTGAGGCAGAGGGGCTGCAGGTGGAAATTTCGGTAGATGGGGATACAATTAGCCCTTCTGATGTGGCATTCGAGGTCTCCTAGATCTGATTTGTGGATTAGGCCTTTGATTCTAGAGTTCATGCCTTGATCCTTTAAGCTTCGATTGACATCTTTAAACATTTGATTATGCTCTGATCTTCATCTTCACACTGATATTATTTCATTTATTTGATGATGACTGTGTTTTGCTACTTGCAGGTGTTCAGAGGGTTTGTTAGAGAATTTGTTCAAAAATATGATAATCATGACTTATTGACCTTCTTAGAACATGTAATTAGTACTTCAAAACCATTTAATTTGAACCAAAGGTCATAAAGATCGTCATCCTTAGCCAATAACACTGTAATTATCTGTTGGAGGGTTTTAACCTTAATCTTCATTAAACATGCATAAAAAAAAATTATTTAAATCTTGCGAATTTTGGTTTAGAACTTCTTAGGAGGGTTCATGGAAGCGTTTAGGAGCTGTGAGGATGGTGATTGCAGCATAAAATTGGAAAGAAAACCCTGGCAGAGTAGCTAACCAGGTGTAAATGGAGGTTTGGGCGCGACGACAAACATAAGCCGTTGGATTTGGACAATCAACGCTAGGGATTACTCGGTGAAACATTTCGAGAGTAATTTAGGTGGAACATCAATGGGGGCTGTAGGTTTTAACCCTGAACAAAAATTATCTACACATGAATCTTATAACAGAAAATAAACAATAGCGAGAGCATAAAACATAAAATAGATAAATACAGAGATTTTCCCCTGGATCCCAAATTGGGACGACTAGCTTGATTTTTCATTATATTCCTTTTAGTGTTACAACACATATAGATACATGTCGAAGCATACATAAACCCTAATCCATTAACCCTGGATTAGAACATAACCGTAGTTCCCTTGACCCGATCTACAAAATACCAGGGGTCGAAAACCATCGTACCCCAAAACCATGTGCAAACTCATGCACAAAATATGGGTGGGTCCGCATATGAGTGGGACTGCATACCAAAAAATTTTTCGCCGGGGCGCTGCCCCAGACCCCGACAGGGGGGGCTGCCGCCCCCCATGTGACCCCCCTGCTGCGCCCGGCACAACGTACATCTCATGGGGCTAGTCATGGAAAGAATATAACACATACCCAACATTCTCCCACTTGTTGTTTTCTTTCCACGAGGGGCCACAGGAGAGCTTAGTCATTTGGCCAATTCTTCAACACCCATTGTTTCTCTACACCAAGAGAACTTCTAAGTGCTCACAGACTTCGTCAATGCATCTGCAACATTCTTCAAAGTGTCCACCTTTACCAGTAACACCCTTTTAGCCTCAACCATATCTCTAACAAAATGATATTGAACATCAATGTGCTTTGTCTTTGAATGATAAGCAGGGTTCTTAGCCAAGAAAATTGCACTTTGGCTATCACAGTCTATCCTTATAGCTTGTTGTACCAACCCCATACTTGAACAAAATCTCTGCAACCAAATTGCTTCCTTGCTTGCATGAGTGGCTGCTATGTATTCTACCTCTGTAGTTGAAAGCGCCACTACAGACTGTCTTTTACTCATCCAACTGACTGCACCTCCAAATAGGCTAAACACATACCCACTTGTAGATATTCTTTGGTCCAGATCTCCAGCCCAGTCTGCATCAAAAAAACCATGAATTTCCAACATTATTTCCAATCCCGGTCTTCCCTGGTAGCACAAGCCATAATCACTAGTGCCACGTAAATATCAGAAAACCCGCTTCATTGTTGTCCAATGCTCCTTCCTTGGGTTTGACATAAACCTACTCAATACTCCCACTGCATGTGCAATGTCTAGTCTAGTACATACCATTGCATACATCATGCTACCCACTACACTTGCATATGGAACACAGGACATATCCTCCTCTTCTTCTTGTGTCTTGGGACACTGTTCAGCAGACAGCTTTGCACCTACAGGAATAGGAACACTCACCGGTTTACTATCCTGCATATTGAACCTCTGCAATATAGTCTCGACATACTTCCTATGGTTTAACCAGAGCTTCCTCTTTGCCCGATCTCTCTTAATTTCCATGCCCAAAATATAATTTGCAGCACCCAGATCCTTCATGTCGAATTTGGAGAACAGTTGGGTCTTCAAATCTTGGATAATTTCTTTGTCATTTCCAATCAACAACATATCATCCACATACAAGACCAAATAAATAACACTATCACCAATTAATTTAAAATAAACACAGTGATCCTCCTTGCTTCTGGTGAAGCCAAGTCCCCGTATATAGGTATCAAATTTCTGATACCACATCCTTGGTGACTGTTTTAACCCATACAGAGACTTCTTAAACCTGCATACCAGTTCTTTCTTACCCTTCACCATAAAGCCTTCAGGTTGCTTCATGTAGATATCCTCTTCTAGATCCCCGTGAAGAAAATATGTCTTCACATCCATCTGTTCTATCTCAAAATCAAATGCAACAGCAACAGATAAAAGTAATCTAATAGAAGTAACCTTGGCAACAGGAGAAAAAATATCACCAAAATCAATTCCCGGCACCTGGGAATAACCTTTCGCTACCAATCGAGCTTTGTATTTCTCCACCTTGCCTTCTACATTCATCTTCTTCTTAAACACCCATTTGCTCCCAATGGGCTTCCTTCCAGCTAGCAACTCCACCAGATCCCATGCATCGTTTTTGTGCAAGGATGCCATTTCATCAACCATGGCCTCCTTCCAGAGTTTTCCATCCTCTGAATCTACTGTCTCCCTGACAGTTATGGGTTCATCATCAGTTATAGTTAAGGAAAAACCTGAACAAAAAGTAGATGGAATGTACCTTTCTGGTTGCCTTCTTTCTCGAACTGATCTTCTCAAAGCTGGAGTTTGTGGCTCTTCATTTTCTGAGTCTTCTTCTGTTGTAGAGTCTGATTCATCCTCCTTTAGCTCAAACTCTATCTTCTCAGGTTCCTTTGGTAGGACTTCATGTTTAACAACATATTTCACTTCTCTAAACACCACATCTCGAATGTACGCAACCTTCCTTGTTTTTGGGTTCCAAAGCTTGTAACCCTTTAAACCATCCTTATACCCAATAAAGATGCACCTTTCAGATTTATTATCCAACTTGGTCCTTTTCTCCTTTGGAACATGTACATATGCATCACATCCAAATACCCTTAGATGTGAAATAGAGGATTTCTTACCAGTCCGTACCTCATGTGGGATCTCATCCTCCAACGCTAATGAAGGTGATCTGTTAACTAAGTAACATGCAGTCTCCACTGCCTTTGCCCAGAATTATTGTCCTAACCCGGTACCACTGAGCATGCTTCTTGCCTTTTCCATCAGTGTTCTATTCATTCTTTCTGCAACTCCATTTTGCTGAGGTGTGTATGGATTAGTCTTCTGTCGTGCTATACCACACTTCTTACAGAACTCTTCAAATTCCTTCTTGCAGAACTCCCCACCATTATCTGTCCTCAACGCCTTTATCTTCTTCTCTGTCTGGTTTTCCACCAGAGCCTTAAATTTTTTAAATTTGTCAAAGACTTCAGATTTCTTCCTCAAGAAATATATCCATGTATTCCTTGAGAAGTCATCTATGAATGAAACATAGTACACAGACTTTCCCAGTGATGGAACTGACACAGGCCCAAACACATCACCGTGCACAATTTCTAATATCTTGTTTGCCCTCTTAGCACCAGAAGGAAAACTCACCCGATTCTGCTTCCCATATACACAATGTTCACAGAAATCGAAATCCAGAGAACAATTAGACATACCTTCTACCATACCATCTCTATGCAGTATCCGAAGGCCCTTTTCTCCAATATGTCCAAGCCTTTGATGCCATAGCATGGTCTTTTCTCCAGAGACAGCTAGGCTTTCCGTCCCACTTTCAGGAACCACAGAACTGTTACACCCATCAATAACAGTACTACCTTGTAGCTTGTACAGAGTTCCAGTCTGAACTCCCCGCATTAATACCAATGCTCCCCGAACCATCTTGCAGGCATCTTTCTCGAACACTGTTTTTACACCTGCATCATCCATCTTGCTTACAGAAATTAGATTTCTGGCCAATGTAGGAATATGCAGAACACCAGGAAGTGTTCTAATCCTTCCACCTTGTAGCTTCATCTTCACCTTTCCACGTCCGACGATTTTGGCCTTCCTATCATCCCCTAGGAAGACATCATCATCATATTTCTCATACTTGCAGAACCACTCCCTATGGGGAGTGAAGTGAAAGGATGCACCTGAGTCAATCAACCATGAATCATGATCTACATGTGTATTTGAAGAAGAAGCCAAATACACATCCCCACCTTCATCCGAGGTGGTTTTTGCCTCCGCAGAAGGACCTTCATCAGATCCCTTTCCTTTCTCAGGAGCTTTAGATCTGCATTCCTTTTTGTAGTGCCCTTCCTTTCCGCATTTCCAGCACACCTTTACAAACTTTCCAGGAGATTTAGATCTCCCTCTAGATTTATATCTCCCACTCGAAACCTTATTCTTGTTTCTGTTCTGGGACCTTCCTCGTACAGATAAGGCATCTCCATTCTGACCCTCCATATTTCTCCGTCTCATTTCCTCTGACAGCAAGGCTGAGACAATGTCATCAAAATTCAAGGTAGTTGTATTGCTACCTATTGTAATAACCAGACTATCCCATGAATCTAGTAGAGAACACAACAAGCTGAAGCACTTATTTTCATCTGAGATTTTAATATCAACAGATGACAGTTGACTTACCACAATATTGAAGGCGTTCAGATGCTCTGTCACTGAGTCTCCATCCTTCATCCTCAGGTTATACAACTTTTTCCGTAGGAACAATTTATTCACCAGAGACTTAGATTGGTACAAATTCCCTAGCTTGTCCCACAAGGTATTCGCCGTAGCTTCCCCAGATACATTCAACAATACTGAATCTGAGACACACAACCGTATTGTGCTCTTAGCCTTCTGATCCAGTTTCTTCCAGTCTTCATCTGACATTGCCATTGGTTTAGTACCTAGATCTTCCGCGATCCACTGATCTTTATCCACCAGCAGATCCTCCATCTTGAGCTTCCAAAACTCAAAACTCTGACCATTAAATTTCTCGATCTTTATCTTTCCGCCGCTCGCCATCTTCTTTCACTGCAAGAATCGATCCCGCAGATCTCCCACTGAACAGGGTCTACCATAGGCCCGAGCAAAAAACCCTCAACAACAAAGGCATCCCCTTGAAGCCGAAACAGCTCTGATCCCAAATGTAGGTTTTAACCATGAACAAAAATTATCTACACACGAATCTTATAACAGAAAATAAACAATAGCGAGAGCATAAAACATAAAACAGATAAACAGAGAGATTTTCCCCTGGATCCAAAATTGGGATGACCAGCTTGATTTTTCATTATATTCCTTTTAGTGTTACAACACATATATATACATGCCGAAGCATACATAAACCCCAATCCATTAACCTTGGATTAGAACATAACCGTAGTTCCCTTGACCGGATCTACAAAATACCAGGGTTTGAAAACCATCGTACCCCAAAACCATGTGCAAAATCATGCACAAAACATGGGTGGGTCTGCATATGAGTGGGACCGCATACAAATTTTTTTTTACAAGGGCGCTGCCGCCCCCCTGTGACCCCCCTGCTGCACCCGGCACAACGTACAGTGCATGGGGCTAGTCGTTGAAAGAATATAAAACATACCCAACAAGGGCAAGATTGAATCAGGACTGCCCGATCTCAGAGATCGACAGCTGGGATTAAAAATGAAAGTGACGTTGTGGAGGGCAATAGTATGGTCAAAAACCGGGGGTGGTTTTCACAAAATAAAATGGGGTAAGATGGTTTTGCAGAAAAAAAATGTGATTTGATATAGCGTCTGACACATGTCCCTTCCAATATCGCCCATTTTGCAAAAAAAATTATCTTTAACCTTTGGGCACAAAAATTTTGCGATACGCATCATCAACCGTTTGATCAGAGGCTCCAGATCCAATGGCATGGAATGAGTGTGATGGGAAAGTTGAGCGGACAAAGATTGTAGTGGGCCTGGCGATGACGTGTTCTTCTTTGTCGCGGAGCAGGTGGGTTTTCGGGAGTGTTTGAATGGTCGGGATAGATCTTGGCCATTAGATTTATAGAATGGACGGTTAGGATTTAAAGATGAGGTAGAGGATTTTGAAAGGGGAAAAGCGACACGAAATAAATGGGTGCCCGATGGCCGTTGATCTCTAGATATCAACGGTCCACATTTGTTCGGGACTATAATGTCGGGAAATGCAATAAAGTCAAAGGAAAGGCTTTTTTGCATGGGGGTTTAATGTTTTAGGCGCTCGATTATGAGGCTTATTCATATGATACGGAGGGCTAATGGACATAAGCCCTCGGGGCTTAACACTTTATAGTGCAAACACTGTTTTTAGGCTAGAATAAAGGGGTTTTAAGGCCAAATGAGGGTTTTCGGTAGGCTAGAAAAAGGATTTTTAAACCAAATAAAAGGATGATATAAGGTTTAAAAGAGGGTTTTAATGGTTTGGAGGTTAATATGAAAGGATGAAAAGGGGAAATTTGTAAAGGAAAAGAGGGGTGAAAAGGGAGAATTGAAATGATGGAAAATGGAGTTTTTCAAGAAGTTTTTCTCTTGGTAAACAACAGGTACTTTAGGACTAACAGTGAAACATCAGTGAAGATTAACTCAAAGGGTAATAATCATCATAAAACTTCAAAATATGATAAGTTTTCAAAGGGAACTATCTCTTGAAGGTTTTTAAAAGACAATCTTAGCCACCATTAACTATAATAGAATTTATAGGTGGCTAACAGAAACAAATGAGTGGAAGGCAAATAGTCAAGCCTATTCTCTTCTTATTCCTATGTGGAATACAAAAAACAACCAAATTATCTCTATAAAATATGTCATTTTGGAGTGTATAAGGTGGTTAGAGTGTTGAAACTAAGTTTGTATGTGCATTGTAGCATTTCTCAAATGAGATGGAGAACCCCTGCGAATTTGCCCTAGGGTTTCAAACACCAAGAGCCGCCGCCGCAAGTCGGTCTGCGCAGGACTGGTTCTGCCGCCTTCTCTCTGAATACAGGCAAACCCCTGCGAGGAGAAGGATAGGATTTTTTACTATTCGCAATAATGCAGAGGGCGCGGCGATGTCTGAAGACGGAGGTCGATTTCTTGAGGGGAAATGGAGCGTCCCTCAGCACGCAATAGGCCTTATGGGCCTGGCCGCCGCCGCCAATGAAAATCGCCCTGCCTCTGCGCTGTTCGGTTCTGCAACAGTCGCCGACCTCATATTAGGCTCTACGCCTCCCTCTGCGGCGGCTCCAAGCGGCCATATTAACCTGAATCGCAGTTTGCCAAGGAACGCTGGCAAAATTCCTGCAACCACCGACTCCACAGTGTACTCCGCGCCCTTCATCGTGGATGCATCCGGAGGTTTTCTTAGTCCAGGTCGCAGATCTACTGAGAAAGCTCTCTCATTTTGTGCAGATCTGCTCTACAAGCGCCCTCTAGTTCCTGTTGCCTCCTTTCACCTGGATTCAAATGGAGAAGGGGACGAAATTGTTGGCCAAACTACAGAGGTGGGCTCCAACAAGCTTACCGCCTCGATCACTGCAAAGCCCTTGCAAAGGCTCAACAACAGCCTCCCGAACAAGCAAGGCAATCCTGATAGGAGGCTGTCGCAGGAGGGTTTCGATTTTCAGCCGGCTGCTCTTAAGGCCAATCACCTCTCTTCTTTCCAGATCCAGATCACGCTTCTATCCGGCAGAACCTTGCTGCATTGGGTGCAAGCTACGGATTTAGTGCAAGATCTCTTAAACAATCTCGAACGCAGATTGGGGATTCCATCGGAGCTTCAAAGGTTGCTAAAAAAAGGTAAACAACTTGAAAACCCTTATCCCCTCTCCCATTACAGCATTAATAGAGATGCTTCGATTGTGCTTTCACTGAGACTTAGAGGAGGAGCACCTGGGCAGCCGTCCTCCACTCCCGCCTTCTCCTATAAGGATGCGGTTCATGCACAGCTGCCCAAGAAATCTGCTACTCCAGCTGAGGCTCCCAAGCCTTTCCTTGTGGACAAGAGGGAGGAAGTCCCCTCTATTGAAATCTCCAATCCATCGCTGGACGAACAAATTCAGATATATGCAGAATCCGCCATCATTTGCAGGTTCAATGGCCTTTGGCCTCGAACTACAGATCTATATCAATGGATCCACGCCAATTGGATAGACAGCTGCCAAGTCATCCTTTGTTCAAAGGGTTTCTTCATAGTAGTGTTTGCATTCAGCAAAGATTATCAGAAAGCCTTAACAGAAGGCCCATGGTTCTGGGGAGCAGCCGGACTATTTCTCACTCCTTGGTTCCCAGATTTCGACCCTTCTTCAGCAGTTATCACCAAGCTTCCCATATGGGTCCGTCTTCCGAACCTTCCAGCTCACCTCTGGCACATCTCGGTTTTCCAAGGGATTGGAAATGCCTTGGGCCACTTCTTGGCTACTGATACCTCTCGAGCGGACAAAGGAATCTATACTTATGGTAGAATTTGTGCGGAAATAGATTTAAGCAAAGGACTGCCTGATCAGATTAGCCTCAAGATTGGGGACTTTCACTAGACACAAACCTTGGATTATGAGAACACTGCATTCCGGTGCAGAAATTGTCATCAGACGGGGCATCTTCAGAACACATGCTCCAGCTTCCCCGGCAGAAAAAAGAAAACCAACAGCAAATCGAAGTCCAAGAGCTGGAAACCATGCGATCCACCCCCCATGAATGATCTAGAGTCCTCCAGCTCGGATGAGGAAGATTTGGAAGAGGAAGGAGAGAAAGATGTGCACCCGCAGGTCACGCCTTCAGCCGGCCCTGAGGATCCCTCTGCCCCTCCGATCCCTCAGAAACGTTTGCATGAGTCTTCTTCCTCCGATTCATACAAGGAGACTCATTCTACAGTGCAAAATAATCTACAATTGGTTCCTGCCCAGCCAAATCATAACGGCTGGGTCAAAGTCATTAAAAAGAAAGGGAAAAAAGTTCGACTGGAAGTCTCTGCCCACTCTGGGTAGCTTCCTTTGTTTCGCTCTCCTTTTTATGTCATCCTTGTTCTCTTTTGTTCATTCCATGGTCACTTTTGGGGTCCGAGGTTGATAATGTTTCATTGCCGGCCCCTTGCTTCTATGCTTAGCTTTTTGCAAGCTCTGATTGTACAATATGGTTTTCTCTTAATAGAATTAGACTTATTTAAAAAAAAAAAAAAAAAAAAAAAAAAAAAAAAAGGTGGTTAGAGTGTTGGAAAATGTGGGAGATGATTGAAATATTATGCGCATATGGAGCTGATGTGAAGAATATTTGAAGGGGGAAGAGGCAGAAGTAAATATGGAGATATGCTGAGTTTATAACCATGTAAACCAACATATATTTTTCATGTTATGTGAGGATATTGTGGTCTCCTCTCAAGTTGTGTGTTGATAAAATGTTAAGTTGGAGTTGGTTAAGGTAGAAGCCTCCTGTGGGTGGTAGCCCGCAGAAAACACATGTGGGAGTTGGAGCTTCCTTGCATGTTGTAGCTTGTAGAAAAAAGTGCATTCTGCTCCTAAATATGAGGACATGAAGCCTACAAGAATTAAAAAGAGTAGTGTTGCATGCCTCCATTTCCATAAACTTGGCCAGACAACAACACACTTTTGGAGAAACCAAACCAAATATTATCAGCAAGAGATGCAACAGACAAAGAAGCTACATCAACTAAGAAATCAAATGAGACCTCTATCTACTAGAAAATCATATGCCATGAGGTACATAAATTTGTTCGATGGATATTGTTTCTTATACTATGCATTTTAGACATAAGGTTTCTAATTGCAAACATGTTGAAACAAAAATAGAAAATACAAACATTTTCTGGGCAACATAAGGTGTTATAAGAGTAATAATCTAGGCTACATAGCCAAAGACCAGAATTTGTCTTTCACCCTAAAGAACTCTAAACAAAATTGCAAGAAAAACAAACAAGGTGACAAAAGGAAATAAAGACAGTAGAAGGGTGTCTACTAAAGTTTGGAAAAAGAAGGAAAATGAACAACCTATAACTTCAATAACTAAATGAATTCATCCTGAGCCTAAGGGGGAGCTACTCAGGGAGGTTATAATTAATATTTTATCAATGAATGTTAGAGTTTCAATCGCTAAGGGGGAGCTACTCACGGAGGTTATAATGAATATTTTATCAATTAATGTTAGAGTTTCAATCGCTAAGGGGGAGAGAAGTCCCACTAATGTGCATCAGAAATATGACAATCAAGCATATAGAAATCATTTGGAGGCACATAGGGCTTTTGTTACAATCAGGAATAATATGCATTGCATGCATTTGGGAGATCATCCCTCTACTTAAAGGGAGATAAATATGACCATCCTAAATAACTAATCCTATGATAGAACAACATCATTGTAGGAAGGAAGAAGTATAAGCAGTCTTGAGGCTCAAGAATTTTTTCCATGGAAGAAGGTCTTGGAAATTTCACCTAGAAACCACTTTGTTTTCATGTAGTGTTTGGGCCAAGAATTAATAGAGGCTTGTGGGTTGTGCCAAATTCATTTGATTCGTTTGGTTTTTCTTCGATATCGTTAGTTTAATTATGAGGGGTGGTTTTCCTGCTCCTCGTAGGCCTCATAGTGCTTTCAAGGAATCCTCCCAAGAGGATGTTGTGTCATTGAGAGCACCGCATGAGAGATCCAGGAAGGAAAAACCTTCTTTGGGTTACTCAACTTATCCTTCTTTCCAGAGCCGAAATAAAAAGAAAAAATGAAATGCATTGTCCGAGGTTCAATTCCCCGGTAGTGATCATGATCGAGAAGAAGATGGGTATGAGACCATGGAATGACTTAGCCCTTTCCCATCTCACAGTTCCCATGCTTTTCTGACGAGGATAACGAACATCCATAGTGCAGATGGAGGAGGGAGTCCTCATCCTCGGCTCCTAAGCTTAAGCTACCAAATAAGGTTCCTAAGAGCAAAATTATTGTTGTAGGGCTGGGTTCGTTTCCATGGAAGGCTCACCCATCATTTGTGAAGAGAGCTCATGAAGGGACATCGTCAGCACCGCCCATTCTAGATGCTACCTCCACAGCTCTTCACTTATTTTATGGAGAAAAGGTACCATATCCTTCTAATTTTGATGGAAGGATTCGAAGTGTTTTACCCTCCCCATCAATGGCTAAATCAACCAAAAGAATGAAACCCATTAGACCAAAGCCCCTCGATGCAAAATTTCTAAAGGTGTCAGCAGCGTTTTCAAAGCAAGAGGTCGAAGTTGCAGAGATGTGTTTTGGATATGCAAGGAAAATTACTAGCACAGAAGAAAATTTAAATTATTTGAAGGCGGCCTCATCATATTCTCCTTCTTTTCCTCCAAATGTTTCATCTCCTATGCGTGTCTCATCTCCTATTTCTTGGCTGAAAGGAATAAAAATATGGAGAGCTTGGAATTTTGATCTTCTGAAATGGATTTTTCTATAGTATAGCATTCAATACTAATGTTCCTCATCGTGAAAAACTGGGAATTATAGGTTTCAACATCATAGATAGGATGCTGAATTTTTTCTCACTACCATTTGAGACGTTGGACCTTGCACGCATGGGGTCGCCTCAGATTCTCACCTGTGGATTGAGGGTTCTACTCACCAGACTCTCAATTACCTATGGGAGTGGAGAATTGTTAATGTTTCATAATGTAGAAAGACAAACCAGAAAACAAAGGAGGGGATTGTTGTAGTTGTTTACATCTTGAATCAAAATTCATGGGGTCTGGAATATGAAGCATTATGAAGAAAGAAAATCAACCAAGTTGAAACGTTACTTATTCTGCACCTACAGTACACATAGAACCTGTGATATGCAGTGTGTTGGAGGTCGATGTATTGCAGGGGTATTTGCTACATTGCAGATCATTCTAAAATGGTGGTAAAGTGTAACAAATGTCTTATTGCAGGCTTTAGAGATGCATTATTACAGCGAAAATTACAGATGAGTGTAATTAGAAATCATGCATTGGTAGAACACATGGGAGTACACAATAATGGTTATGCAGTAATGAGTGACAGAGGTGCCAAACACTAGACCTGAGAAGTGCCAGTCATCAGAGACCACCTAACATAGATACAGGGATGCAGTGAAGACATAAGAGCCACATAGAAATTATTTCACATATGTGCGTTGAATGAATTCTACTTACCCTGCATTAAATCAGTGGCTGAACCATTATCATATCGCATGCATTACCAGTGATCCATCTGTTAGATAATAATTGGATTTTTTTTTTTGTGTGTTGAAATATTAAAGTCACCTACCAACCTTGGACAGGAAGAAGAAAGTACAAAGACAATAGAAGCTTTGAGTGCACAACACTCTGTATTTAAGAAGAATGAAAAATCCGTAGGGATGAATTTAATTTTTGATGGGCCGCAGCCACAAATGACAGAGGAGAATTAATTTTGTATGGGCGAAGTCATTTTTTTGCAGAGGGAACGAAGATTTTCCCGTAGACCTGAACTACGGAGGAGCAGAAGTTATTAAAACAGTCATTTTGGGCTTTCAAGCCCTCAACAACCAAATATGAAGAGAAATTGATTAAAACAACCAAAGAATTAAAGTTTTCTGAAAAGGGAGGACAAGTGGTCCCTACCACTTATGCGCAAATTGCAGATCGCAGTTTTAAGTCAAGTTTCTCTTTGATATGGAAGTTTGCGATGTGCGATCGTCACGCCATCGCAACATCGCACATCGCATATTACATAGATTTCCCTCTGCCCATGCCAGAGTTCCGTTGATTGTTTGCGATGCGATCGTCGCACCATCGCACGATCACAGATCACAACATTCATGCTTGAACCGCCGTTGATAGCCGCGATGCGATCGCGCCATCGCGCCATCGCAAATTGCAATATCGCACCATCGCAATTTTTTGTTTGATCTGCCGATCACCAATGGACAACTGCGAACTGGTCCCCACTCGTACGTCATGCCTATGTTAAATTTTCATGTCTGGGAGTGAATTTCCTTTGTCATTTGTTTTATTTCCTTGTTTTGGGTTTTGTTCCCGCCGCGCCATATAAAAGGTGAAAAAGCCCATGAGGCTAGTATGTAATTGTAATGTTATTTGTTTTGTTTGTACAACAGTGCGGGAGAAGAAATACACAACAGTGTTGGTTTTCAAGTGACAGGTAGTATTGTTTTGAAAGGCAGAGAGTTATTTTGTGCACTGCATCTGTAGCAGTCACTCTTTGTGTTATCCCTCTGTATTGAGGAAGACTTTTGTAATAGTTTTCAGTTCTGTTAATGAAATAGAAAGCATTTTCATGCCATCTCTATCTGTCTGCAAGCAAATTCTTGTTTTAAGTTTCTCTGTGTTAGAAGGGGAGTATTATTCTCTCCATTTCTATTGTTTGGAATTTCCCAAAATTCCAACATGGTATCAGAGCTAGTTTAGGCTCTTTGAAGGTTTCAAAGAAGCTGAAGAAGAATAAGACTTGTTGCAGTGTTTTCTCTAGCAGTGTGAAAGCTCAACATAAGTCAAAGTTCAAGTGTTTCTCAAAAATAACAGAGCTGTTGTTTATTGTTTAAAAGAGTTTGTTCTTTCAGAGAAGGAAAGACAGTTTGTTTAAGCTTAAAGTTTAGTTTAAGAGCAATGGCTGGACCAAGTACATGAATGAGTATTGGAAATACTCAGCTTCCACAGTTTAGTGGAAAGAAATATGATTATTGGGCCATTACCATGAGAGACCTGTTTGTTTTACAAGACTTATGGGAATTTGTAGAATATGGTTTTGTTGAACCAACTGATGAGTAGGATTTTAATGCCCTAACTCAAGCAGAGAAGGAACTATTGAAGAACAATAGAAAGAAGGACTCTAAAGCCCTCTTCTATTTGCATCAGGTAGTAAATGAGAGTGTGTTTCCAAGGATAGCAGCAGCTAAGAGATCCAAGGATGCATGGGAAACTATGAAAGTAGCCTATGAAGGTATGGAGAAAGTTAAGACAACAAAACTTCAATTGATGAGAAGAGATTTTGAAACTCTTTGCATGAATGAGTCAGATAATGTAGACACATTTTTTACACATGTGATTGGGATTGTAAATCAGATAAGATCCCATGGAGAAACTCTTGAAGAAAGAAGGATTGTAGAGAAACTTTTGAGGAGCTTACCCTCAAAGTTTGATGTTATTGTTACCACCATAGAAGAGACCAAAGATCTCTCAAAGTTCACAGTGGATGAACTTCATGCCTCAATGATATCTCATGAACAGAGATTAAGCAGAGATGAACATTCATCTCTCGAGCATGCATTCAAGACCCAGATGCCTTCAGGAAGAGGAAGAGGTGAAGGCAAAGGAAGAGGAAGAGGTAGAAGCCAAAACAGAGGTGGAAGGAACAACACTTCACATTCACATGGAAGGAGCAATAGTCAAAGTCAGAGCCACGACCAATGCAACAACCAGTAAGGTGGACATCAACACCAATATGCTCATGGACAAAGGTATGACAAAACCAATTTCCAATGTCATTATTGCAAGAAATATGGGCACTATGCCAATGAATGTAGAAAGAAGCAAAATGACATGAAAAATAGGCAGAATGCTAATGTAGCAAAAGAAGAAAAGAACCCAAGTAATGTGATGTTAACATGTTATGTAGCACAAGATAGAGAAGATGATGTTTGGTTCTTAGATTCAGGTTGTAGTAATCATATGACTGGAAACAAAGCAATGTTTGCCAATCTAGATGAAAAAGTAAAATCAGAAGTGACCACAGGGACTGATACTAAGATCTCTGTCAAAGGAAAAGGCAGAGTTAGTATTCGAGCAAGAAATGGGGAGCAGAAATTTGTTCCTGATGTGTATTATGTTCCAGGTTTGAAGTGTATTATTTTGAGCATTGGGCAGCTCATAAATAAAGGTTACAATGTAATTTTCAAGGATGATGTGTGCACAATAAAAGATATACCTCCAAGCAAGAAAATCATTGCTGAAATACAAATGACCAGCAATAGAATGTTTCCACTCAAGCTCAACACTCACTTGAAGGGAAAAAGAAAAAGCATAGCAGCTATAACACAAGAAGCCTTTCAGAAGGAAGCAAAAGATGAGAATTGGTTATGGCACCTGAGATTTGGACATCTCAATTTCGGAGGATTAAATTTGCTACACAGTAAATGAATGGTAAGAGGTTTACCATTGATTGAGAAGCCTGACAGTCTATGTGAAGATTGCATCTTGGGAAAGCAACATAGAGAAAATTTTCCATTAGGGAAAAGCATAAGGGCGAAAGCACCCTTAGAAATCATCCACTCAGATTTATGTGGGCCGATGCAAACAACATCAGTTTCAGGCAGCAACTACATGCTGACCTTCATAGATGATTTCACAAGAAAAGTGTGGGTTTATTTTCTGAAATATAAGAGTGAAGTCTTTCAAAAATTTTGCCACTTTAAAGCTCTTGTAGAGAAACAGAGTGTACAGTTATCAAAGTTCTCAGAACCGATAGAGGAGGAGAATATATATCAAAGGAATTTCTGTGTTTTTGCAGAGAGAACAACATACACAAGCAGTTTACCCGGAGGCACACACCGCAACAGAATGGAGTTGCTGAACGGAAGAATCGAACCATAATGGAAATGGTGAGAAGTATGCTAAAGGCAAAACACTTGCCGAATGAATATTGGGCAGAAGAAACAAACTATGATGTGTACATTTTAAATAGATGCCCCACAAAAGCTGTGATGAACAAAGTTCCAGAAGAAGCGTGGAGTGGCAGAAAACAGGGAGTCACCTACATGAGAGTTTTTGGATGTGTTGCATATGCACACATTCCTGATAAGTTGAGAAAGAAGTTGGATAGTAAGGGGGAGAAGTGTATTTTCCTTGGATATTGTGAAGACTCCAAAGGATACAAATTGTATAACCCATCCACAAAGAAATTTACGATAAGAAGAGATGTGCAATTTATTGAAGAGGAAGCATGGGATGGAAGCATTGAGAAAATAGTCAATGTTAAAAATTGTTTGTCTGATGATGAAAATGAGGAAGATGTGGTTGAAATTAACAACTCATCTGCTATACAACCTCCACCAACACAAGCATAGCAAGGAACGCCTCAAGCGGCAGCAAGAACACCCTTGAGAAGAACTGGGAGTGCATCTCCGAGCACACAACATGGAGCAGGTTCGAGTGCTTCTTCAAGCACGACTACACCAAGTGAAAGTGGAACAAAGCTCAGAAATATTAATGAAATCTATGAGCATGGAGTAGCAAATGAAGGTATGAATTCCTTATTTGCTTTGTATTGTCAAGTTGATGATCTGATTCATTTTGAAGATGCTATTAAAGATAGAAAATGGATAGAAGCTATGGATGAGGAAATTAATGCCATAGAGAAGAACAAAACATGGGAGTTGGTTGATCTCCCAGAAGGTAAAAAAGTCATTGGAGTTAAATGGGTCTATAAGACCAAAATCAATGCTGAAGGGAAGATAGAAAGACACAAGGCCAGACTTGTTTTCAAGGGATATAAGTAGAAGCAAGGGATTGATTATGAAGAAAATTTTGCACCAGTTGCAAGAATGGAGACAGTAAGAGCAGTGCTGTCAATAGCAACACAAAAAAAATGGAAAGTATACCAGATGGATGTAAAATCTGCATTTTTAAATGGAATTTTAATGGAAGAGGTATATGTGGAACAACCTCTTGGTTATGAGAAAAAGGGTCAAGAGCACAAAGTCTGCAAATTGAAGAAAGCTCTTTATGGGCTGAAGCAAGCACCAAGAGCATGGTACAGTAGGATAGACTCCTATCTACTGGAAAATGGATTTGAAAAGTGTGAGGGAGAACCCACCCTCTACATCAAAGAAAATGATGGTAAAATGCTAATTGTTGTTTTATATGTTGATGATTTAATTTTTATAGGTAATGATGATTACCTTGTTGAAAATATTAAAACAGTCATGAAAGATGAATTTGAAATGACTGACATGGGCTTGTTGAGATACTTCTTAGGAATAGAAGTAGAGAAAAGTGAAAAAGGGATTTTTATTTCTCAAGCAAAATATGTGAATCAAGTTTTAGAAAAATTTAATATGCAGGAGTGTAAAGCTGTAATTACTCCCACAGTAATGGGATTGAAGTTGAGTAAAGATGACAACAGCAAGGATTTTGATCCAAGTTTGTATAAAAGCATAGCTGGCAGCCTCATGTATTTGAATGCAACTAGGCCGGATATTATGCATAATGTTAGTCTAATTTCCAGATTTATGGAGAAGCCAAAAGAAGCACATTGGCAGGCAGCAAAGAGAATTTTGAGGTATGTGAAAGGAACTAAAAGATTTGACATTTTATATACTGCTTCAGAAAATTCAGAATTAGTTGGATACACTGACAGTGATTGGGATGGAAGTGTAGATGATCGGAAGAGCACTTCCGATTATGTTTTTCATATGGGTTCAGGAGCCATTTCATGGGCTTCTAAGAAACAGCCTATTGTAGCATTATCTACAGCAGAGGCAGAATATGTGGCAGCTACAGTAACAGCGTGTCAAACAATTTGGATGAGAAGAGTGTTGAGAAGTTTATGTCAAGAATAGGTAAAAGAGAGTGATTTATTGTGACAATAGCTCAGCTATTGCATTGTCAAAGCATTAAGTGTTTCATAAGAGAACGAAGCACATAGATACAAAGTTTCATTATATCAGAGAATTGGTGAACAATGGAGAAATTGTTTTACAGCGTTGTAAAACAGAGGAGCAATATGCAGATATTTTAACAAAGCCATTGGGACAGAAGACCTTTGAATTTTTAAGAAAATGTTTGGGTATGATTGATAACCCAGCAGCTGACTTTAAGGGGGAGTGTTGAAATATTAAAGTCACCTACCAGCCTTGGGCAGGAAGAAGAAAGTACAAAGGCAGCAGAAGTTTTGAATGCACAACACTCTATATTTAAGAAGAATGAAAAATCCGTAAGGATGAATTTAATTTTGGATGGGCCGTAGCCACAAATGAGAGAGGAGAATTAATTTTGTATGGGCGAAGTCATTTTTTTGCAGAAGGAACGAAGATTTTCCTGTAGATCTGAACTACGGAGGAGCAGAAGTTATTAAAACAATCATTTCGGGATTTTAAGCCCTCAACAACCAAATATGAAGAGAAATTGATTAAAATAGCCAAAAACTTAAAGTTTTCTGAAAAGGGAGGACAAGTGGTCTCTACCACTTATGCGCAAATCACAGATTGCAGTTTTAAGTCAAGTGTCTTGTTGATATGTAAGTTTGCGATGTGCGATCGTCGTGTCATCGCAACATCGCACATCGCATATTACATAGATCGCCCTCTGCCCATGCCAGAGTTCCGTTGATTTTTTGCGATGCGATCGTCAGACCATCGCACGATTGCAGATCGCAACATTCATGCTTGAACCGCCGTTGATAGCCAAGATGCGATCGCACCATCGCAAATCGCAATATCGCACCATCACAATTTTTTGTTTGATGCGCCGATCGCGGATGGCCGACTGTGAAGTGGTCCCCACTCGTACGTCGCGCCTATGTTAAAGTTTCATGTTCGGGAGTGAATTTCCTTTGTAATTTGTTTTATTTCCTTGTTTTGGGTTTTGTTCTTGCCGCGCCATATGAAAGGTGAAAAAGCCCATGAGGCTAGTATGTAATTGTAATGTTATTTGTTTTGTTTGCACAGGGGTGCGTGAGAAGAAATACACAACAGTTTTGGTTTTCAAGTGATAGGTAGTATTGTTTTGAAAGACAGAGAGTTATTTTGTGCACTGCGTCTGTAGCAGTCACTCTTTGTGTTATCCCTCTATATTGAGGAAGACTTTTGTAATAGTTTTCAGTTCTGTTAATGAAATAGAAAAAATTTTCATGCCATCTCTATCTGTCTGCAAACAAATTCTTGTTTTAAGTTTCTCTGTGTTAGAAGGAGAGTATTATTCTCTCCATTTCTATTGTTTGGAATTTCCCAAAATTCCAACAGAGTGGCATTGGTGTTGATATTATGAATTTTCCTTATGGAATTTACAACTTCAATGCTCGAGAAATGCTATAATATTACAATTTGTGTTATACAATGAGTTACAATTTTTGTTATGCAATGATTATATCACAGCATCATACCAGTTGAGAGGAAGGAAACATGTTCTCGTCATTTCCAAAAATTCACTATCAAACTTGTAGTGAGCTCCTCATGGGTCATTGTGGTTACGGTGTTGTATCTGTTCATCTCAAAAACCAGAAGAGGGTCGTGAACGTAATGACTGTTGGGCAGGTTGTTGACGTATTCCTGGATGGTATAAAGATATGTCAGTAGAAGCAGTAGTAGCGCTTAAGCTGGTAATATCGGTTTGGTGATTTTTATGCACATACAGTTGATAAAAACATTTAGAATTATGATCTAGAACTTGCATCATAATGTACATGGAATGTCTTTTGTTCAACATATTCCTTTGAATGGAGGTTGATATATTCACTAGTTTATGGTGTCGGATGCATATGAATCCAATCGACAAGGATGCATAAAGCTCATCATATTTTTTTTAACTTATTATCATTCTAATAAGAAAGTCTAGGTTATTATATTGATGTGCTCCAAGATCTCTTTAAAGGTTTCTCGTCGACTAGCTTCAGAGGCATCAAGAAACTTCTTCAGTGTACGTGAAATGAAGACTGACGCCATAAGCCCACTCATCTTTATCACCTTCGCATCACTTTATGTTATTGCCACAAAATTTTCTGCCTATTTCATTGCGTCCATGGAAGTGCAATTCGGTTGCTGAGATTTCACGGCTACTATTCCTAGCTTTCTTCCTTTGTAAACAATCACCATGTTTAGTTTCATGGAAGATCGCCTCAAACCCTCATAATTATAGTCCTAATAGTTCCAACTCAACAGGCCTGTAGAAGATAATAACGTTGAAGAAATGATATTATAATACAAATTCGACTGCTAATACATGGAAGCAGTGATATATAACTTAGAATGGAAGCATCTATATTATACGAAGTCGAATGCTAATGAAAATACGAGAAAAGCGACTTGATCCAGAAACTTTTTGTAAAACGCCTCTGACCTATCAATAAACGCAATGAATCATTTGTGTCAGATTGTTTCTTTTGCATTCTAAAAGCTAAAGAAAGCATGGTTGCACCTAGTGCTACCACTCAAAGAAACATTTTGTCTCCTAAGCTATGCTCTTCACAACGAACATAAAATTATGTTACAAATGGCAAGGGGGAGGACAAATCATGCATGCATCGATTTTTATATGCTGGAGCAGAATTTTTTTTTTTGAGTTTGACTAGCCACCATTGCTGGAACTTGTTATCATGGCGTGCAACAACATCAACGCTATCATGGAAATGGAGCCATTGCTGGAGTGAAATAACATTGTGGTATCGTTCTCATGATTTCAATACTATTATTATCACAATAGTATCATAGCACAACGGGTTTTATGCTAACATTTCGTTGATATGGAAAGGCTCAAATGTTAAAGTGAGGAGCGTTAATATGAATGATTTGTGTGTACATGTTGTGAATGAAGAACATGCGTATTATTTGGAACAACCTTAAAAATTATTATTGATAAGGCAACAGAAACTCACAAAAGTGGTGTTACCATTTTTGAAGCGTGGTGAAAATTCTCCCTGAAGAAACGTTATCTTAATGTGCAGGCATATTATTCCTTTATACTAGTGTTTATTGCAAATTATTATAATGCTCTATTGTTGTTTCAATATGTTATATTACAATAAATTGAGCATATAATATAGTATGAGAATGATACCAAAGCTTGGGTAAGTATTTACATTATTGTAAAGAGCTGGAGAATGTGGAAGGAAAAACAATGTGAAAGCTCATTGAACTATCATTCCCATGAGATTCCAAGAATGTCTTCGAAACCTTAGTACATATGCCATGTGTTAGTCTCAGTGATGTGTGTTGTTACTTTTGATTTTATGGGGGCGTTGTGCTATTATTTTTTGGGCATTCTTACAAAATTGTATAATATGCATATTAGTATGCTATATGTATATCAGTTTTCTTCCAATATGAGGGAAATCCAAACACCAAGAAAGAGAAAGTTTATGCTCCTGCATTATGAAAGTGCAATGAAATTATTATTTGGGGAGTATCATATGGCATTTTTTTGTTTATATACATGCAATTGCAATGATTTACAAAGTGTTCTTCCAACAATACCAAATGGGGCAGAAATAATTTTTGAAGCAATTTTCATCTTCAAGCGACACTTATTCAATCTGGAGTAGCTCCAAAAAGCCATATGAAGTGGAATTCATTCAAAGAAAAAATGAGCAATGTTTAGGAAGAACTTAGAGAGAAGTAATGAAATGATGTAAGCGACACTAAGAAATTTTTCTTCGGGCTACAGGACATTTGTAACCCCCTTGCCATTGATGTCAAAGGGGGATGTAATCAGAGGAAGGATCACACTTCTCAGAATGAAAGGTGGAGGATGTGTTTACATCAATGCCAAAGGGGGATACTATTGTAAATATTGTCATTGATGGAAAAGGATCAGACCAGGATCAACAAAGATATAAATGAACAATAAGGCAAAGAAAAAAAAAGTGCAATGAAACTGCTACATTGAAGAAATTGTAGTAATGTGAGATTGTTGATTAAGCTAAATTGTTGTGACGCAAAGGCAAGCCTCTAAGGAAAAGGAAAGACTTCAAGGAAAAAAAAAAGATGCATTAAGCTGAATTGATTTGTGTTGAGATTCAACAAGATGATGAGCCTAGTGAAAATTAAGCACCTTCACTAGGTGGGGCCTGCAAGCTATTTTTAGGTATATGTCTGTTTTAGAATGGTGAGCATAAATTAGTAGGGTGATTATTCTAGATGGTTGATGAAATTCTACCTTTGGATTAATTTATATTTTTAGAAGATGGGCGAAGTCTATTTATAGATCGTTAATCTAAAAATAGAATGCATATCGATTATTATTAGCCCTTAATAATAATCAGACAATAAATAGTAACTTATTCTCTTGGAGCACTTTATTTCAGTGAACAGATGTGGCACATCAGTGCGCTAAAGGAATTACACAATTCCTACGGTGGTTGGTGACTCATGCATGGAGGACTTCGTTATAACTGATAGTGGCAAGTTGTAACAGAGTTGGAAGAGTAGTTATGTGAGTTATTATTTAGTTTAACTCAGTTAAGTGAGTTAAACTTAGTTGTGCTAGTTGTAACTAAAGATACACTAGTGAAAGATGAGTGAATTAATTATTTAATTAATTCACAAGTAGTGTCTTACTTGGAACTGAAAAAATACAATATTTAACTACTTGCATGTTAGATCCAGTGGAGACCCAGTGGAGAGATAGGTGAAAGGGTGTGTTGGACTATCACTTGTCACTATAGTGATTTATTCAATGCATCTACACAGACATTGGAGATGCCAATGTGGATTGCGTAGTGCAAGAAAATCAAGATCGAATTCATTCAGGGATCTTCTTCAGCAGGGATTGCGCAGTGGAAGCACACTGTCAGGAGGCAAGAAATTCGTGCATAGATATGCAAATTTCTGCATGACAGTCTGTGACGATTGTATATTGTACTGAGAGCTCTATGGGCTAAGATTTGTATGGCATTGTTACATGTTACATTGATATGCATAATATATGATAGTTGGGGTTTTTAGCTTTAAGCTTTCCCGATAAAACATCATGTTATGTGCGATTGATTTTGCTTCATATGTGTTTTGCAATTGGCGATTTAATTTCCGCAAAGAATTAAGTGGGAGGATTTTGTATTTAACATAGTATTAATTTTTTGAGAATCTGGAAATACATTATTGTGTTTATAAATTTCTACATGGTATCGGAGCAGTGTTGATCACTGGAGATTGCAATATTGAAGCGGTGCTAAGTTTTGTGCTGGTGGACAATTCGAATTTGCTAGAAGAATTTCTTGGTGCGATAGTTGAGTAAACATTGAAATGGCTTTCAATGGGTTGTAGTTGAAGTATGCACTTGAGGGAATCTCAAACTACATAGCTTGGAAGGATAGGATGGAGGCAGTGCTTAAAGATAATGCATTGAAAGATTTCATCAATAACAATGTTACTAAGCCCACTTCGATGGATGCTACATTACTTGACGCCTGGCAAAAGAAAGTAGCGAAGACAAGAAGAATTCTGTTGAAAGGTGTGAAAGACCATATTGTGTCAAGCCTTCATGGGAAAGCCACTCCATTTGTAATGTGGAAGGATTTAACAAATCTTTTCCAAAGTAGCAAAAATCGTAGAAAGTTGGACCTGAAAGGTAAACTCAGAAAAATCAAAATGGAGAAGGGCGACAGTATTCCAAAGTATCTCATGAAGTTTGTACAATTTAGGGATGAGCTGGGGAGTGTGGGAATTACAGTTGCTGATGATGAATTGGTGAGATTGGCTCTCCTTGGGTTTCCGAAGAGTTGGCACAGTTATCAAGACTCTGTCAATGGGCAGGAGAAACTGCCGGATTGAGAGCGACTTTGATCAGATTTAGTGCAGGAGGAGATAAGGCGAAGTACCAGGGATGTCTCTTCATCAAAACATAATGATGAAGAGGATTGTGCTTTGGCTACCAAAGTGAGGAAAGGGAAGGGGAAGAAATCCCATCCAAAATCTGAGGCTTAAGGCAAGAAGCTAGATTTTTCCAAGGTGAAGTGTTTTCATTGTCACGAACAAGGGCATCTCATCCATAACTAGCCACAGAAAAAGAAGAATAAGAAGGCTAATGGAGCT
This sequence comes from Pinus albicaulis, assembly GCA_034641835.2. Lineage (NCBI taxonomy): Eukaryota > Viridiplantae > Streptophyta > Pinopsida > Pinales > Pinaceae > Pinus > Pinus albicaulis. The sequence goes on from CM076573.1 coordinate 267,201,311, forward strand.
GCAGCTGGTGAGACCCTTGACTCGCAATTTGAACTTGATTTCTCCTTGATTGCATGCTTGGTTTTAAGCGCAATGGGATCGGTGTGGTATCTTGATAGTGTTGCTTCCTTCCACATGATAGGAGACAAGGAGTTGTTTAGTGAGTTGGAGGAGAAAGATCTCCAAATGCATATGGATATGGGCAATGGTGGATGATACAGTGCGATCGACATTAGTACCATTACCTTTGAGAGGGATTCAAGTAAACCATTTCTGTTGAAAGATGTTATGCATGTTCTAGGTCTAAAGAAGAACTTCGTCTCAGTCGTGATGTTGGAGGACCGAGGTTATGACTTTTTTTTCAGCGATGGAAAAGCTTTCCTACAACATAAAACAACTGGTCAAACCAAGAGAATAGGGATTCAAGTTAAGAATCTCTACAAGCTAGAGGTAGATAGCTACGCTATAATGGTGGGAAAAGAAGAAGAAGTGGTGAGCCGAGATGAGGGAAAATTATGGTACAGGAGATTGGGCCATCTTCACCATGGTGCCCTAAAGATTTTGCAACAGATTTCTAATGGAATTCCCAAGGGTACACTTGCATAGATAGATCAGTGCAAGGGATGTTCTATGGGTAAGTTTGTGAAGACCACCTTTCATGAAAAGGAGAACCGTGCTTCGGTGATCCTGGAGAGAATTCACACAGACGTGTGTGGACCATTCTCAGTTGCTTCAACATCAAAACACAGGTATTATGTTATTTTTGTTGATGAATATTCTCTTAGATGTTGGATATTCTTCATCCAAAAGAAGAATCAAACATTCTCAAAGTTTTGTGAGTTTAAAGCATTGGTGGAGAAAGAGTTGGGGAAGCAAGTGAAGGCTCTGCAGAGCGATAATGGTGGTGAATATATCTCGAACGAATTCAAAGACTTTTGTAGCAAAGAAGGATTTTGAAGAGCACTCATAGTGCTTCATAACCCACATCAGAATGGGGTCACGAAGGGGAAGAAAAGAACGATCTTGGGTGCTGCACGAGCTATGCTGCATGATCAAGGCCTACCAATGCACTTGTGGGCGGAAGCATGCAACACTGCCATTTATGTGCAAAACCGTTGTCCTCATAGAGTACTTGGCATGAGTACACCCAAAGAAGCTTTTACTGGTAAGAAGCTGTATGTTTCTCATTTAAAGATTTTTGGCTCATCTGTTTATGTTCATGTGACCAAGAATGCCAGGAAGAAGCTAGAGCTGACTACAGAAGTTGGGATATTTGTGGGGTACACAAAAACACCCCACAATTATCGTGTGTATTTTCAAAATAGTCGGATGACTGTGGTGCGACAGGATATAAAATTCAATGAGGAGAAAGCCATGAAGTTGTCGCTTGAGAGGGAGCTACACTTGCATGCAGAGGAGGAACTGCTTGTTCCCAAATATGAGCCTCAATATGCGGATCAGCCACAGGAGGAGGATCATGGAGTGGAGGAGTCCACTCACGTAGAGCCAAACATCAGAACTAGCAGAAGGCGTACCACAAAAGTTGAGAGGTTGAAGCTTGATGCGATAGAGAATGTAGGAGTCCCTACTTCACAACAGAGACAAAGATAGTCACCTGACCGATATACTGGATACTTGGCTCTCATGAGCAAGTGTATCATGACAGAGCCATCTTCCATTGAGGAAGCAGTGCAGGAGCCCACATGGGTAGATGCCATGGTGGAGGAGTATGACTCCATTGTCAGAAATAGTGCTTGGTAGATTTTTCTAAGGTCGATTTGTAAATCAATGGTAGGTTCAAGATGGATCTACAAGGTAAAGAAAGCTATTGATGGGAGCGTCAAGAAGTATAAGACAAGATTTTTTGCCCTGGGTCACTCACAGATTAAGGGGATTGATTATGAATAAACCTTTGCACCTGTTGCACGGTATTCTTCCATAAGGACCATTCTTTCTCTCTCAGCATAGATGCGTTGGCATATTCATTAGATGGATGTGAATAACGCGTTCCTTAATTGGATCATTGAGGAAGAAGTGTACATTGAGCAACCTAAAGGATTTGAGATCTTCAACAGTGAGTCACATGTGTGTAGACTTAAAAGAAGGTTGTATGGGCTGAAGCAAGCACCCCATGCTTGGTACACTCGGATCGACTACAATTTCACTAGACTTGGCTTCACTAAGAGTGAGGCGAATGCAAACCTATACCAGATTGTGGCGCAGGGTAAGCTTTTAATCATTGTTCTTTATGTTGATGATTTAATACTGACTGGTGCTGAGCAAATGATACACTCATGCAACGAGGACCTTGCAAAGGAGTTCAAGATGAAGGATATGGGTATCCTTCATTGTTTCCTTGGATTGGAAATATGGTAGTGAGAAGGTGAACTGTTTGTGTCTCAAGGAAAGTATGCACGAGAGATACTCGGTAAGTTTCACATGGAGGAATGCAAACCCATGGATACTCCTCTTACAGGAAACTGGAGGAAAGAGGACGATACATCAGCAGAGGTAGTGGATGATACTGTCTATCGACAGTTGGTGGGTTTTCTCATGTATTTAGTTAATACAAGACTAGACATATGTTATGTGGTGAACTAGCTTAGTCAAGCGCTGGTTAAGCCTACCAAGATCTTTTGGAAGGCAGGAAAGCATGTCCTGAGATATCTCATGGGCACATCTAAGTAAGGCACATAGACAGACGGATGAGGTGAAGTTGCATGGCTTCACGGATGCAGATTGGGAAAGAAGCTCAGCAAATAGAAAGAGCACATCAGGAGGGGTTTTCAATATTGGATCTACAGTTGTTTCTGGAAATCTGTGGCACTCAGTTCAGCGGAAGCGGAATACATGGCAGCAAGTGAAGTTGCATGTGAGGCTATCTAGATGAGGAAGATCCTAATTGGTTTTTTTGATTATGATTTATATCCTACAATGATTCATTGTGATAATAAGAGTTGCATTAAACTCTCGATTAATCTTGTGTTTCATGATAGATCTAAGAATATAGATATATGGTATCATCATATCAGAGATTGTGTGCAGCAGAAGATCATGTTGCTTTAGTTCATTCCTACAGAAGATTAGGATGCAGATATTCTGATGAAGGTGCTCACCAGGAGAAAATTCGAATACCATAGAGACAGGATCAGGGTGAAGGATAATCCCTATCTTGTTGAGAGGGATTGTTGAGATTCAACAATATGATGAGCCTAGTGAAATTAAGCACCTTCACTAGGTGTATGTCTTGTTATCACTCAGTAATTTCTCAAGGTTCAAGAGAAATAGTTTGAGGTAACCACAAACCTACTTCAAACTCTAGGATCTAGCCTTCCTAGTGTTCAGAGAGGGCTCTCTCTTTAAAGTTTAACTTTTTTTTTTTTAATAATATTAGGCTAGTTATGAAAGTGCAATTTGGTTTTGGTTTAAAAGCGTTTGGTGGGAAAAAATCACTTGGAGGTAAGATAGAGAGAAATCTACTTGTCCATTGGGCTATGGAGTCTAAATCAAGCTATCATCACCAGAAATCAAGACCAAAAAGGTAAAAATATATTCAGGGTAAGGTAGATAACCCTCATAGATTTGGGAAAGTGGTTTTTTGTGAGGTGGTATGATCAGGATAAAGGGCACTTAAGGAACCTTTGATCCAGAAAATGGAAGTAGAAGGCAGAGGTCAAACGGGAGAAGGAGCAATTAAGGGTTCCTTGCACCGGATATCAAAAGAAAACATTAAAATGAAAACTAGTTAAAGACAGGGAGCACTTGACTAATCCTGTAGTAATACTCCTAGTTACACATTTATACATAACAGACATAAAATGAATGCATGAAACTTAGAAAAGGAAACAATGACAAGTAGGAAGTACTTCACTCATTAACTTATCACAGGGATCCTGAATTATGATGCCAGTCATCTTTTCTAGTCTGCTACTTTGAATTAAAACACACAAGAGCCTCCAATGTCCAACAAAATGTATATATTAATTCCAAAAAATTTATTTCACACAAAAATAATTCAAAGAGAGAAGTATTTATACAAATTCTAAACTAGAATATCTTGAAAAAAATATGAAGATTGTTTTACAAATATCTCCAACTGTTTTACATAAATAGAACTTAAGTAAAGGACAATCAAAACTAATGCATCTATTTGGCACTATTTTTTATGGATAGGTGATGACAAAGAGGAGAATTCAAATTTTATCTCAACTCTTAGTTGATGATGAGGCTTCCAAGTCACTAACTGTCTCCTTTCTTTGTGAATTCTGCTCTAGCAATTCTGCAAACTTCGGGTCCAATGATACCTTTGTATTTCTCAATCCGAAATAGATATATAAAAATTGAAAGAGGTTATTGTATATGAATATGTTGGTGAGCTAAACCTCTCTCAGTTCCCTAAAATTCCACACTAGCTGTTCACAATAGGCTATGCAAAACGATGTGTAAAACAAAGTTTTACAGAGTCTAAAAAAAAGGCTGTAAAGATGCACATGTATCTTTCATTATGTAATAACTGTGCACAACATGAGATAGGTTTGTGTAGATGGCTCTTTTAGGAACAAAAACCTCCTTCCGTTTTGTAATATGTATTTCAGATTGACCACAATATTCTCGGCAAAATGCTGACTTAACAGGAATTTTCTGGAAAAAGTTCTTTCCAATATTGTTTAATATTTCCCAACCCATAATGTCTGTTAGAAAAGTGAGAGAGGTTTTTGTAGTTGGAAATATTAAGAACGTAAACCTCCTTTCGTTTTGAAAAATTCATCTTGTATCGGTCACAATAATTTCTGCAAATGATGACTTAACAAGAATTTTCTGCAAAAATGTTCCTTCTTGCTCTGTTTTCATCTTTTAACCTTTTTGTTCTCTTAACTGTTTTACTTTCACTTTGAATAAACTTCATTGTTGTTGGTGAAAGCATTTTCATCTATATTAACCATTACTGACTCTATGTTTACTTTTACTTTTTTTTCTTGACTGATTTGTAACTTTTTTTTAACTTTCACTCTGACTTTTACCTGATACACTTTAACTCTGATGCTCTTTGATTGGTTTGGCTTCACTGTCAATGTGACTTCTGATTTCATTTTTACCATTCACTACACAAATTTCATCATTTTGATCTCTCTCTGACTTGATTTTATTCTTTTTTTGTATACAAACTGTTTGTTGAATGAAGCTTTTGAATTAAAATCTGAGAATTTGGAGCAAACAATTTTGTCAACTAGTATTGAAATTGTTGGCCCAATTTCTTATTCTAATAATAACCTGCAAAAATCAAACAATTTGTTAATGAAACAGAGGTCTGCAAGGAGGTGATTGAAGGATTTTGAAAGACTCGTGGAATGAGATCTGTCTGTGGAGGTTTAACTTTGTTTTCTAGGCATTTTTGGGCTACTTCTACAAGATTAGACTGTTTGCAGGAGTAATTTACTTTAACAGAGCGATAATTGAGCAAATATGGCTAAGGATAATCTCTTTTGAGTTTTTTGCTCAATTAAGTTTATCAAAGAAATTATGAGGATATGAAAACTAGAATAAAATAGAAAAAAAATGTTTTCTGAGTTTATTTTTCTGAGAAATAGGGTTTCAAGGTATATTCAGAGGTTTTAGCCTTTCATATATTTGAATTTGATCTTCAAAATTCGAAAACTGGAAATTGTTTCAGAAAGGTTTTGAGAGGACCTTGGTTGATTCTGAGGTCTGGTCTGGCTTACCGGAGCAACGAAATAGCTTGGTAAATCTTTAATGGTGGAATTGTGGTCGAATTCGTAACTTTTGGACATAAGTTGACAATCGAGGCTAAAAGGATTTTACACAGTCAAGAAGAGCTATTCAAAGTTCATAACGCGCAAATAAACATAAAAATGGTGTAACAAAGGTTTTAACCCTTGATATTAATCATCATAAATTTTTATTAAATGCAGGTCTCGTCAATGGCAGGAGCGGTTTTAGGTTTAAACAGCGAAACCAACAATTGTTATCACATTAATTTTGAGTGGTAAGTGGTTTTTCATCAAACCAACACGATCCAATAATATTTTAACACTTCACCGGGACAGAAATGGGCAATATAACCTATTTCGCGTCTGATTTTCATTTGGGTGGACGATTAGATTTTGTGCGTGATATTGATCTTGTGATGTCAGATCTTAGGTAAGGGAGCGAAGGGTCGGGATTTGTTCGAGAGCTGTGGGCAATCAAAGGTGGGACCGGGATAATCTTAAGCGGGTATTTTAAAGTTCAATATTTTTATGTAACATGACTTTAATCAAGGTTTTCATATAAAAAGGGGTTGTGCATATAGGCGAGGCTTATATATACATACAAAGCATGATGCTTTATATTGTATGGTGGAATATGTATAAGTGCAGGGTTATTTAATTTGAAACAAACCTTAGTCTTATCATGATAGAACCTTGTGTTTAAAACTTATGTGGAAAAAGAGTCGATATGTGTATTGCAAAGGCGCAGGGGTTGACAAAAGGCTTTATTTGTTTCAACAATTAGGATAAAATGTGATAGGCGGGGAAGTATGTTTATTTTTTAAACATATGTATGGGCGGAAAAATTATTTTATTATATAGTTTTAAACCATTGAATAGTTTAATAACCATAAGGGGCGGGATATTTCATTAAGGTTAGTTTTAGACCAAAGGGCGCATTATTTGGGTTTTCATTTAACATGTGGGTAATAACTTTGGTCTAAAAACTTTGTAATAATGGGTTTTTGGGGCTATTTAGATATAGGGAATTAGATAAATAGGATAAGGTTTTATTTAAAGATTTAATAAACTAAATTAAAAGTTAATATGACAAGGGGGATGGAATGCACACAAAATACACAATATGACTAAGTAAAGTGAATAAGTAAATTAAAGCTTGTATTTTCATCATTTCACCAATTTACTTAGGATAAAGCATTTTTTGAGGGTTTTTGTATGTTTCTAAGTGAAGGAAGTTAATCAGATGGGGTTTTATGTTTCATTAAGCAAGAATGAGTCTTTACTTATGAACATGAGTTAAAATGTATGAATAAGGGATAAATAATGATAAATGGGGATTTAACATAAGAATTTAACATTTTCAACTAACCAGTCATCGAGCCTTGGAACACATATTTCATTAGATTTGGAAGTTTTCCATTGATCTAGAATTTAGAAACTTTAACTAGATTCAGTTTTTTCAAAATGTGGAATTATAAAATCACTTAGTTTACTAATTTTAATGTAGATATTCACCATTTTTGGTGAAAAAATTATCATGGTAAACTATATAAAACAAATTTATATAAACTTTCACAAGAAAATCTTTCACATCTTAATCTTGGATTCCTTACATTATCTCTTTTAAGATGGTTTATGGTTTGTACTAAAAGCTAAGTTTGTTAAGGTTATCTTATAAAAACAATTTTGTGTATGTTACTGTTATTAACTTTACCAAAAAAATGTTGTGTATGTTACTATTACTAACCCATTTAATTATAATATGATATATTAAATATCATGTATGTGTTAAGTTATGATTATTACTAAGACAAGGTTGGCACAATTTAAAAGTATATCACCTTTGCGACACTAGTAATATGGTTGAAGATGAAAAACCCTCTTAGATCATCCAGTTTATACTCATATTGGATATAAATTTCAAAATATTTGTGGCCCTACCAACCTTCTTGATCTTCTAACTAAACAAAATTATGATGATCTTGAAACACTTCTTTTAATGTTTTTTTAGCATAACAATAAAATTCTAAATAATTTTGAGTAATATATTTATGGCTTCTTATATACCACATCTGGTCTTAGTGGATGATAATCATCATTATCACCATCATCATTACATACATTTTTTTACTTCTAATTACTTTACAATATATTCATTTTTTCTTTAATTATAGCCGATATTATTTTTCTATTTAGAAAGTATTTTTATTTTTTATTTTTAATTTAGAAGGGCACGAAACAGACAAACTTACACATCCTCTCATACTAGGATGTAGAATGAGCCTTACTAGGTTGTAGAATGAGCCTGGCCTCTCTCAATTAGTAATACTATTTATTACAAATGTTTAGTTTTTATTCCTGGAGTGTTTAAGGATATTATATTGAAAAGAACATATTGACATTCATCTAAAACTTAGATTCCTTACATTATTTCTATTATCATGAATATTTATATTTATGTATTAAATTTGACTTGTAAATAATATATTATGTAAAAAAATCTTACCTAATATAAAGTTATTTAACAATATATTAATATTGTGTTTCTTACTATTATTGACCATTCTAAATTGACACTAACTACTTTTCCTATGTTGAGTACAAATTTATTATACTAGTACAATGTTGGCACCACTTCAAAATCTACAAGAGGAAATATTTTATCTCTAGTTGTGTTGTTCAATGATCAAAATCATTTTTTTATAAATTAGAGTGCAACAAAACAAAAAATTTGATTTATATCAATTATAATAAGGAATATTAAGGAAAACTCACTTCAAACATTATTACAAGTGTCTAACATTTTTTCAATAATTGTTTAAATGGTTTATATTAAATATAATACTAATTAGCTACTCCCCTATTGTTTTAATAGACCAAGTTTAGAAGATGTTTTTAAATTCATTATTGAATTTGATTATGCATATTTGATATGGTGAGAAGTCATGTTGGTCAAACAAAGCTTTGAAAAATTAAACATTTTATGGCACTGTCATGTCATTTATATCACCACATGATTACATTGAAATACTAAATAATATAAAACTTCTCCAAAAATAATATGAAGAGAATATTTGATACACAAAAAATATTGAAAAGTGTGTCAAAATGTATATTAATAGATCCTTCCAAAAAAATTACATTCATGAATAATATAAACTGAATCTTAAGATATTTGCTCAAGTAGGTCAAGAAAAACGTCTCCACCATATTTATTTATCTTGGTCTTCTTGCAATGTTCTTTCTTTGGCATCCATGCCCACACTATGGTATTAATGGAAATAGAGCCAAGTTATGTGTCATCGGGATTTGGTATCCAATATTGCTCTAAAAATTTTCCATTGTATTTCCCTGAAATAGGATTCCACCATTCAACCTTTACATGAATATTCTCACTTTCATTATCCCTAAACATATCTAAGATGGATTTTTCCATCCAAATCATCTCTCCTGCATCCTCATTTCCTGATCTTTGAAAATGCCACATCTCGAAACTTAGTATTCCAGATCTTGCACATCGTTGATTGTGATATTGATGGGTAATTTAGCTTTTGAAGAGCCTCATTGATCTATTTTAACAAAGAATTTTGTGAGTAAGTCAAAGGAAATAATATTAAAGGAGAAGGTGTTCCATATTCTTCAACTTGACATGTTTGGTTTGGTGAAAAATCTGAATTATCCATTACAATTTTGTGCAATATTTCTATGGCTGCCAGGGTGTGTGCCCATGATTTGCATGTGTTGGTGTTACCATGAATAGCTTTGATCTGTCCATGTTGGAAATAATGCTGGTAGTTATAGAATGTGCTTTGACAAATCTTATGTATCTTATACGATGCTTTCTTGCAAATAATAGTCCCATTAAATCTCATGTCCTTTACATTTCTAGAAATAGGTGGTAGGCCATGGCCATGGCTCCTTGACATGATTGTGTTTGACATGAGTGAATTCAAGACATATTCCCTAATACCATTTTTATTTATTTTTCCCATACCCCTTCTAGCACCTGCAATGGCCTTCCTATACACATGTTGAAGACAATCTTTTCTACAACACACATCTGTTGCCAAAAGTCGAATTCCTTTCTCTTCATCTATTTTTGTTTCAAATTTTACAATTTTTGTTGTAGCCATAACTTGTTTAATCCTTTTGTATGGCCTTGTTACATGCATATCAATTTAGTTTCTATCTTTTTCATTACAAAGAGATGCATCCCATTTGTTTAAGGGATTTGTGTCTTATACAACATCCCATATCACCATTTCCTTGGGTGGCTCCTTGAAATTTTCCATAACCCTTAATATAACACCTTTGTTATCCACCAACTTATTTATTGGCCATCTAACCAAACAATGTATAGAATTATCCTCAATTCTGCATATTTCACAATTTCCATTGGCAATGAACATGCTTGTTCCCATGCATTCATGTGTAAGAGAAACCTTTGCACATATGAATCTAAACCTATCTTGGGGAATATTTATGGCATGATCATGACAGTGAGGTTGCAAATCTGATTCTGGCCAAATCTCATAAGAGTCCAATGCAACCCCTAGTGTATGCTCAAATCCTGTTGGATGTGGTAGAGTAGCATCATGTTTTTAACACCTCGATTTTAACCACTGTACATCCTTTCTTTACCATATTTCCATGCACTTTATGTCCAAGCTTTGTATTGAATATGGAGCCCTCACCCACCTTCACTCCATGTTGTAGAAGATCTACCTTGTCTCCAATATAAAATGTAGAAGAAACATTTGCACCTATAAATGAATGTAAATAAGGTTAGCATTTACTCAAAAATAAAGTATTATACTATCAATAATATTTGAAAACATGCTTCAATATTTTGATTTACCTATGTTGTGCCTCGAATCCATGATCTTCCATGGATGTATGTACCCTTCATCAACATCCTCAATCAAATGTGGCTGAGTGACATAAATTATCAAAATTGCAACATAACATGCATTAACCCTTTCTCCGACATAATAAGTTTCATAATCTATAGATTCGAACCTTCCTAGCCCAACGACTTGTTCATTAATAAGGAGATCAACGTAGTCCCATTTTTCCAAAATTATATTTTCCATTATAGCTTGTACCAATTCTGTAACAACAATTAAATCATAAATTTTAATTAAAAGGTTGAACCATGTAAAGTGTGATTTTATATTTTCACAAAAACACACAGCTTTCGAAAAATTAATGTAGATGCAATTATTTAAATAGTATGGTAATCATATTGTATGTAATGAGACATTGTTTTCCACCATCTAGTGCCTACTACCAAAAAAGTATTTTACATGAAAATTACACAAAAAAAACATATATGAAGACCATGCAATTAGAGATGTAGATAGTATCATAGAATGTCAAATAACAACTCATATCAAACCACCAAGTTCCTATTTAACTTCAGAAATGACACTTGTAGTCTTAATGGATGTGTATGAATAATGATCATAAGAAATTTGTAGAAGTTGAAGAACAAAACATGGTCCATTGGAAAATCTAAGAAATTTCAAGATTGATGCTACATAAGATGTCTAAAAGCCCCATGAAAAGGAGAAATTATATCTTCACTTAGTGAATATGTTTGATGTACATATGAATCTAACCCTATCTTGGGGAATATTTATGGCATGATCATGATAGTGAGGTTGCAAATCTGATTTTGGCCAAATCTCATATGATTTTAATGCACCCCCTAGTGTATCCTCAAATCGCATTAGATGTGGTAGAGCAGCATCATGTTTTAACACCTTCTCAATTTTAACCACTATGCATCCTTTCTTTACCATATTTCCATGCACTTTATGTCCAAGCTCTGTATTGAATATGGAGCCCTCACCCACCTTCACTCCATGTTGTAGAAGATCTACCTTGTCTCCAATATAAAATGTAGAAGAAACATTTGCACCTATAAACGAATGTAAATAAGGTTAGCATTTACTCAAAAATAAAGTATTATACTATCAATAATATTTGAAAACATGCTTCAATATTTTGATTTACCTATGTTGTGCCTCGAATCCATGATCTTCCATGGATGTATGTACCCTTCATTAACATCCTCAATCAAATGTGGCTGAGTGACATAAATTATCAAAATTGCAACATAACATGCATTAACCCTTTCTCCGACATAATAAGTTTCATAATCTATAGATTCGAACCTTCCTAGCCCAACGAATTGTTCATTAATAAGGAGATCAACGTAGTCCCATTTTTCCAAAATTATATTTTCCATTCTAGCTTGTACCAATTCTGTAACAACAATTAAATCATAAATTGTAATTAAAAGGTTGAACCATGTAAAGTGTGATTTTATATTTTCACAAAAACACAAAACTTTCAAAAAATTAATATAGATGCAATTATTTAAATAGTATGGTATTCATAATGTATGTAATGAAAAATTTTTCCCCACCATCTAGTGCCTACTACCAAAAATTACTTTACATGCAAATTACACAAAAAAACATATATGAAGACCATGCAATTAGAGATGTAGATAGTATCATAGAATGTCAAATAAAAACTCATATCAAACCACCAGGTTCCTATTTAACTTCAGAAATGACACTTGTAGTCTTAATGCATGTGTATGAATAATGATCATAAGAAATTTGTAGAAGTTGAAGAACAAAACATGGTCCATTGGAAAATCTAAGAAATTTCAAGATTGATGCTACATAATATGTCTAAAAGCCCCATGAAAAAGAGAAATTATATTTTCAGTTAGTGAATATGTTTGATGTACATATGAATCTAACCCTATCTTGGGGAATATTTATGGCATGATCATGACAGTGAGGTTGCAAATATGATTCTGGCCAAATCTCATAAGATTTTAATGCACCCCCTAGTGTATCCTCAAATCGTATTAGATGTGGTAGAGCAGCATCATGTTTTAACACCTTCTCAATTTTAACCACTACGCATCCTTTCTTTACCATATTTCCATGCACTTTATGTCCAAGCTCTGTATAGAATATGGAGCCCTCTCCCACCTTCACTCCATGTTGTAGAATATCTACCTTGTCTCCAATAGAAAATGTAGAAGAAACATTTGCACCTATAAACAAATGTAATAAAGGTTAGCATTTAGTAAAAAAAAAAGTATTATACTATCAATAATATTTGAACAAATGCTTCAATATTTTGATTTACCTATGTCGTGCCTCAAATCCATGATCTTCCATGGATGTATGTACCCTTCACCAACATCCTCAATCAAATGTGGCTGAGTGACATCAATTATCAAAATTGCAACATAACATGCATTAACCCTCTCTTCGGCATAATAAGTTTTAGACTCTATAGATTCAAACCTTCCTAGCCCAACGACTTGATCATTAATAAGGAGATCAACATAGTCCCCTTTTGCCAAAATTATATTTTCCATTCTAGCTTGTACCAATTCTGTAACAACAATTAAATCATAAATTGTAATTAAAAGGTTGAATCATGTAAAGTGTGATTTTATATTTTCACAAAAACACACAACTTTCAAAAAAGTAATATAGATGCAATAATTTAAATAATATGGTAGTCATATTGTATGTAATGAAACATTGTTCCCCACCATCTGGTGCCTACTACCAAAAAGTGCTTTACATGCAAATTACACAAAAAAACATATATGAAGACCATGCAATTAGATATGTAGATAGTATCATAGAATGACCAATATCAACTCATATCAAACCACCAAGTTTCTATTTAAATTCAAAAATGACACTTGTAGTCTTAATGCATGTGTATGAATAATTATCATAAGAAATTTGTAGAAGTTGAAAAACGAAAACATGGTCCATTGGAAAATCTATGAAATTCCAAGATTGATGCTACATAGGATAGCTAAAAGCCCTATGAAAAGGAGAAATTATATTTTCACTTAGTGGGGATGTTTGATGTTTGAACTTGATAATCAAAAGCCAAAATAGAGGTTTTCTTCCAAATAAAAGTTCTGAATGACAAATATCAGCTCATATCAAACCACCAAGTTCCTATTTAACTTCAGAAATGACACTTGTAGTCTTAATTCATGTCTATCAATAATGATCATAAGAAATTTGTAGATGTTGAAGAACCAAAACATGGTCCTTGAAGTGCCAAGATTGATGCTACATAAGATGTCTAAAAGCCCCATGAAAAGGAGAAATTATATTTTCACTTAGTGAGGATGTTTGATGTTTGAACTTGATAATAAAAAGCCAAACTAGAGTTTTTCTTAAGTTCAAAAGAAAATAAATTTCATTTTACAAATCTTTAGTTCCAATGTTAGCACTCGCTACCTATACACATTTAAGGACATACTATTTAGGATGGATACAAAGGGATTTTAACTTTAGGTCCTTGAAAAGTGTAGATTTGAGTTTTCCTAAATTTTTATGTTGGTAAGGAAGAGACTTATCTTATGCATCCAAACATTAGTGAAATTTTTTTTGGAAGCTCGTAACTATACACAAAATAGAGAGAAAAACAATACTTGTTAAAAAATTGTGCTTGATATTTTAAAGTTGCATACGTGTGCATTTGAAGAAAAATATAGTATACCTTAATAACACATTTATTCATAACTTCAAAACTATACAAAGATCACATTATTCTCCATGGATCAAATAATTATGATTGTATTATTGTGTTTGTGCCAAAAGGAAAGCTATACCATTATCTTTCCTTCCAACTCAAGCACAAATGTAGTGCCGACAACAACATATATCTATATACAATTTTTTCGCACTATCATTGATCTCCATAAATTGTTCCAAATTCAATAAAAGGGCACATAAAAAGTTATAACTCTAACCATTGTCATTATTGAGACAATGTCACCCCTATAGCATTGGTTTCATAAGTGTAATGGTGTCTAGAAGAAAGCTAGTAATCATTAGGTATCCTTCCTGCATAATCACAAATGCATTGCGAAGAATAATATCATAGCACTAACCTTGGTGAGAGTGAAATCTTGATAGTTTTCCTTTTGGAACAAGAACAAAGAAATCTAGTGCATTCTATAATTCTTTCTAACACAAATACAAGCACATTTCCAACAATAATATTGCATTGCGAAAAAAATCTAACAAATGCAATATTTACTTCTATCACATACACAAACACATTTTCAACAATAAAATTGCAATATGAAGGAAATTTAACACATTATAACCTTCCTTCTAGCATAACAACAAATATATTTCTAATAACAACATTACATTATGAAGGAAATATAATTTGTGCTAGCTTTCCTTCTATCACAAGTAGAAGCCCTTTTCGAACAACAACATTGCACCTCAAATGAAAGCTAACAATCAATAGCATTCATTCTACTACAAACATAAGCATATTGCTAGAATCAACGTTACATGGTCAAATAAATCTAGCACATGCTAGATTTCCTTCTAGCACAAACACAAGCACATTGCCAACAACAATATTCTAAGGTGAACGAAATCCACCATATGCTAAATCTCCTTCTAGTGTAAATAGAAGCATGTTACTCACAAAAAAATTGCAAAGTAAAAGAATCTTACACATTTTCTTTTAGTACAAACACAATCGCATTTCCAGAAACAACATTGCAGGGTGGAAGATATCTAACCTATGCTTTATTTACTTCTAGCACATTGCCAATAATAAAATTGTATGGCAAACGAAATCCAATGCATGATAGAATTCCTTCTAGCACAAACACAAGTACATTT
Source organism: Pinus albicaulis (assembly GCA_034641835.2). Classification (NCBI taxonomy): domain Eukaryota; kingdom Viridiplantae; phylum Streptophyta; class Pinopsida; order Pinales; family Pinaceae; genus Pinus; species Pinus albicaulis. The sequence goes on from CM076573.1 coordinate 267,216,732, forward strand.
CCACCAACATTGCATTGCAAAATAAATCCAATGCAGGTAATATTTCATTCTAGCACAAATACAAGCACGTTTCCAACAACAATATTGCATTGTGAAACAAATATATTGCATACTACATTTTATTCTAGTACAAAATAACACCAATATTGCATTGCAAAATAAATTTAGTGCATGCTAGAATTCCTCCCACCATACACAAACATATTGGCAACATCAATATTGTAGGGTAAAAGAAATCTATATCATGCTAGATTTTCTTCTATCACAAACATAAGCATATTTCCAATCACAATATTGCAAGGTGAATTAGATCTAACATGCTATTTGTACTTATATCTCAAACACAAACATGTCACCAAAAACAACATTGTAGGGCTAATGAAATCTAACACATGATAGATTTCCTTCTCTTGCAAACATAAGCACATAACAATATTGTAGGGTGAAATAAACCTACCGCATATTAGATTTTCTTCTAGCACAAACAAGCATATCGCCAAAAACACCTTATGCAAGACAAAAGAAATCTTGTGTGTGGTAGATTTTTTTCTAGCACAAAAAAAACACATAACATTGGAGGGGTTAAGAATCTGGCGCATGCTAGATTTTGTTATAGCATGAACACAAACACATTACCAAACATTCTAGGGCAAAAGAAATCTAGCACATGCTAGATTTCCTTTTAGCACATTGCCAATAACATCATTGTGGTAACACTTCTAGCACAAACAATTGAATTGCCAACAACAACATTGCAATGCGAAATAAATCTAGTGCACACTAGATTTCCTTCTAACGCATATACAACCACATTGTCAATAAACTCATAGAAGGGTGAAAGAAATCTAATGAACACTAGAAGGAAAGATTTCCTTCTAGCACAAACAAAAACACATTACAACATTTCTAGATAAAATAAATTTAGCACATGGTAGATTTACTTCTAGCATAAAAAAAAGCATATTGTCAACAACCACATTGCAGTGAAAAAGAAATATAGTGCATTCTAGATTTCTTTCGAGCGAAAATTGAAGCATGTTGCCAACAAAAATATTGCAAGTTGAAGAAAAGCTAACACGTGCTAGATTTACACATAAGCACGAACACAAGCACACAACAACATTGTAGGGTGAAATAAATATAGCATGTTAGATTTGCCAAAAACAACATTGCATGGAAAAAGATATTTAGAACAAATTCTATCACAAACACAAGCACATTTCCAATAACAACATCGCAAGGTAAAAGAAATTTAATGCATGTTATCTTTACACGTAGCACAAATAAAAGCAGACTACCAACAACAACATTTCATGCCAAAAGAAACCTAGCACATGCTATATTTCCTTCTAACACAAGCACATTGCCAAGGTGAAGGAAATCTAACACGTGCTAGATAGATTTCCTTCTATAATAAACAACCAAATTGACAACAAAAATATTGTAGAGAAAAATAAATCTAGCACAACTTCTAGCCCAAACACAAGCACATTTCCAATAACATTGCCAAGGTGAAGGAAATCTAACACGTACTAGATTTCATTCTATCATAAACAACCAAATAGACAACAAAAATATTGTAGAGCAAAAGAAATCTAACATGTGCTATATTTACGCATAGCACAAACACAAGCACACAACAACATTGTAGGGTGAAAGAAATCTAGCGTGTTAGATTTGCTTCCAACGTAAACAAAAGCATATTGCCAACAACAAAATTGCATGGAAAAATATATCTAGAACAACTTCTATCACAAACACAAGCACATTTCCAATAACAACATCGCAAGGTAAAAGAAATTTAATCCACGTTAACTTTACATGTAGCACAAATACAAGCATACTACCAACAACAACATTTCATGCCAAAAGAAACCTAGCGCGTGTTATATTTCCTTCTAGCACAAACACAAGCACATTGCCAAGGTTAAGGAAATCTAACACGTGCTAGATTTCCTTCAATAATAAACAACCAAATTGAAAACAACAATATTGTAGAGCAAAATAAATCTAGCACAAACTAGCCCAAACACAAGCACATTTCCAATAACATTGCCAAGGTGAAGGAAATCTAACATGTGCTAGATTTCCTTCTATCATAAAAAACCATATTGCAGACCAAAATAAATCTAACACGTGCTAGATTTACACATAGCACAAACACAAGCACACAACAACATTGTAGGGTGAAAGAAATCTAGTGTGTTATATTTGCTTCCAGCATAAACAAAAGCATATTTCCAACAACAACATTGCATGGACAAAGATATCTAGAACAATTTCTATCGCAAACACAAGCACATTTCCAATAACAACATCGCAAGGTAAAAGAAATTTAAATCATGTTAGCATTACATGTAGCACAAATACAAGCATACTACCAACAACAACATTTCATGCCAAAAGAAATCTAGTGCATGCTATATTTCCTTCTAACACAAACACAAGCACATTTCCAAGGTGAAGGAAATCTAACACGTGCTAGATTTCATTATATAATAAACAACCAAATTGACAACAACAATATTGTAGATAAAAATAAATCTAGCACAACTTCTAGCCCAAACACAATCACATTTCCAATAACATTGCCAAGGTGAAGGAAATCTAACACATGCTAGATTTCCTTCTATCATAAACAACCAAATAGACAACAACAATACTGCAAATAAAAATAAATATAGCATAGTTTCTAGCCCAAACACAAGCATATTTCCAATAACAACATTGCAAGGTGGAAGAAATATAATGAGTGTTAGCTTTACGTGTAGCACAAATACAAGCATACTACCAACAACAACATTGCATGCCAAAAGAAATCTAGTGCATGCTATATTTCGTTTTAACACAAACACAAGCACATTGCTAGTAAGAACATTCCAAGGTGAAGGAACTCTAACACATGTTAGATTTACTTCTATCACAAAGAACCAGATTACCAACAATAACATTTCATCGTGAAAGTTTCTTCTAGCATGTCAATAAAAATATTGCAAGGTGAAAAAAATGTAAGGTGTGCTAGTGTTGGAAATATTGAGAGGGGGGTTGAATCAATATTTCTTTACAATTGTTATATTATGACTGTTAAAAACACCAGTTAAACCAAAATACAAGATGTGCAACAAAAAAATAATTTTATTAATGAATTTGAGGACTCTAAAAACCCAAGCTCCAACTTGTACATAAAATTATTTAACTCCTTTCACATATTCTATGAATCCATCTCCAAGACATACATTACCAAGGTTCTCCTTCTCCAACATACATCTCAGGGTCTTCATACCTTCTCCATGGAGATGTCATTGCTAATCCTTCTTTTCATCAGATGTTGATCACTTATCTTATCTTACGTGACTATTGATATATCTTTCACGAACTCTTCTTTCACCTTTCTTCATATATTGCTTCCTCGGGATCTTCTATACATAGTTCCTTCATCATAGGAACCAGAGTTTCCAACCACTTCATTTTCTTCACAAGGTCATATCATGTTGATTTCATATTGTCAATATGTAGAAGATTTCAAGGGATATTGTATTCATACCTTCATGTATCATTCATAAGGAAGAGTCCCTTCTTCTTCAATCATGATCATGAGATAGAGCATTCAACCATTCTATCTACAACTAAATGATGACATGACTTTATCTCTCAAATGTATACATACTTCTTCTTTCTTTTGATCATCTAGACTTCCTTCTGGCAACTTCATTTCCTTGCTTGAAGATGAAAATACTTCAACCAACTTGACATGCTATACATATTTGTCATCATACCATCATACTTCTAAACTATGGATCCACACAAGGTGGAATGTAGACTATCACTTGTTTCCTCTAAGTAGAGTTAATCTTCTAACAAAGATTCCAATGGAGGATCTTGATGATCCTCATACCGAAAATTATTCTTTCTAATGATGACAAGGTGTGATGATCTCTCATCTAGTTATTTTTCTAGATGACTTGCTTCAATCATTCAATCTGCTATGTCGATTATTCTTCTATGCTTCTAATGAAGATGCCATGAGCTACTTTCTTTCAATCATGTATGCTGACTGCTTCAACCATATAGACTTCTACTATGGCTATCCTTCCATGCCTCTATGATGTCATCTCAATCTCTACTATAATGCATCTTATCATGATTGTGATGCTTTCTAATTTTACTTGCTAACTTCTATGCACTTGAAAATATAGTAAGTGTGAGAGAGACCTTCTAATAGTGGAGGTCTATCACTTCTTCCTTCCTTGACTTAAGATTTTTTTTGATATTCTACTTCTTTGGTGACATAGACTTCATTTCTTTCCTTTTTCTTTTTTTTGTTGTTAATTTTGAGTTAACACGTTCTTTTCTTAGGTTAGTTACATCATTTTCCCATTAATCCATTAGAAAACACATCAATCATGGATGTAACTAATGAAAGAACATAAATGATAGAAGCTGAAGACAAGACAAGACAAAAGAACACAAGAATGTGGCTCAAGCCAGGGAAAAAACCCAAGATGGGGAAAACCCTTGATCAAATATTCTTATTATCAAATGTTCAACAGAGAGAGAAATAGAGTACAATGATTGAAAGTCAATACTGACTTGCCAATTTGAAGATCTAATCATCACAACCCTTTACAAAAATTAAAGACCTATCTGAAACTGCAATCTGGTATGAACTACATACATGCTATTGAAGAGGATTATACTTATTAGGGCCTCTTACAAATCACTTTTAACTGCATCAAGAAACCTCCTCATGACTGCGACTGATCTTGACATACAAGGAGCTATTATAGCCCTCTTCCATTTGATCAAAAACACCTCTAGCAGTTGTGACCAGCCTTCAAACAAGGTCTGCGATATGGTACTATTAGACTGAGTTGGTACAAGCCCTACAGAATCCCTGTGACTCTCTAGTATCAAACTTGACCTCCATATAACAGTCGATCTAGGCTTGTGGAAACCATAAATCACAGTGGCTCTCTTCTGTATGAAACTCAGCCTCCATATAACACTTGATCTAGGCCAACAGCAACCCTAAATCACAGTGGCTCTCTTTTGTTCCTATTTAGCCTCCAACAGACTTCAACGATGCCCAGAATTACCCTAAGAGATGCGACTGTCTCTTAAAAGAATCTCGACCCTGTGACAAAAGAGAACCCAAACAATCAAACAATCCTTGAAGACCTTGGCTGCCTTAGACACATATTTAAGCAATTTGATGTGTGTAATATGAGGGAGAAACCACCTCTATATATACCATTCGGTGGGGGTCAAGAGACGTGACCATTGGACTAGGTGAGCCGACATATAGGTGAGGCCGACCTTGATAATCTACATGTGAGAAAACATAAATTCAAAAACCACTTTTCCTTATCCAAATATAATGATCTTTAGGTCGATTTTGGTCTTCTCGAAAAGAGGAATTCAATGCCATAATTATCTTCCCCAAAGGAGCTATCCAAAGTGGAGTTTGGCCCTAGTTGCCAATTTTAACATTCCCTCTCAACTAGGGAGAGTTTCACTTGTCAAACCACAACCATGATTGTCATGCCATCCTGTCGTCATGAATCATCTCTGTATCTTGTCTCTTCTATGCTCTGCCGAACATTGATATGAATAATAAAGAAGAATTGATCGAGAGTGAGTCACAAGACCTTGCCACTCTTTACTGACAAAGGTCCGTCCACATAACCAAATAGGTGAACTCCAATCGGACTTGGTACCGAGTGATAAATTTGAAGAAACATCATTCATCCTAGACATATGGAGTACAACAGTACACGATGCATCCATCGGTAGTGCTATGGTCCCTATCCACTTTTCCCAACTCATTGGTCAGATGAGAGGTACTTCCCATGTGTCCTGGAATACATGGGTAGGATGATACTGAATCAACAATAGGGAAAGAATGTATCACATCTTGCTCCCAAGCACACGTAGGGAAAGGATGAACCACATCCTATAGTCACACATCACAACCATCATAGGGAAAGGATGAACCACATCCTACACATATGAAAATCACTGAGAGTAGGGAAAGGATGAACCATGTCCTACACACATGTAAATCACCAAGATTAGGGAAAGTATGAACCACATTCTACAAACAAAAGTCACTACCATCAATCATAGGAAGGATCCTACACGTGAGGAAAGGATGGACCACATCCCACCGACATGTCAACCACCAATCGTAGGGAATGGGCGTCCTACATGTGGGGAAAGGACGAACCACGTCCCACCGACATGTCAACAGATGCCTATATGCATCTCTCACTAGGGTATCCATAGGAAAAGGTGAACCACTCATCCTTCTCATATGCCATAGGAGAAGGTGAACCACTCATCCTATGCTTATGCCATCAACAATACGGGAAGGTGAATCACTCACCCTACCTACATGTGTCTGCAATCGTAGGGGAATGTGAACCACTCACCCTACACACATGTCAACCACCATGGGGTATCATAGGGGAAGGTGAACCACTCACCCTATGGTCGCTCATAGTTCAAAAAGTACCCCAAGCCTTCAGGAGCTCTCAGATCTCAATGTTCCATCTTAAAAAATATACCTTCATATAGGGGATAAAGCCAGGCTACTTTTTGAAAATTAATGATATTGCTGATCGAATTGCCAATGGAAGCCTCAATAGCTCCTCTCAACATATCTACTAACAGAGATCTTTAGCAGCACTCAACAATCCCTCTAATTCCTGCATCTCTTGATAAAGATAATATTTCACTGATCTTACTCCCTCTTACTCAAAGAGACCACAACCTAAACTTGTCTTTCCAGGGTGCCTAATGTCTATCAGAAAACCTTCTTATCATGAGATCATTCCACTTAAACATGCCATAAAACAGGTATGTCATTTGCTGTGCCATGTAAAGTGGTATGTGAAATGCAGGATTTTTTGAATTCTCTTCTGCAGTATACAACAATGGTGATCATGTGTATAAATGACTGCTGGAGAGTTTCCTCAAATGGACATTCTTGCCACCTTATGCACTATTTATTCAATAGTTCTTCAGAGTAACATATTTATGTCTTTAAGAAATAAAGGTGGACCTCAAGAGATGCAATACTTAAATGTGTTCTTACCATCTACCATATTATCGATCCAACCTCTCTCTGCAATGTACTTCAGATCATACTATCTTAATGAACAACTATCCATATTCGTATCAAAACAAACAATTGATAGAGGAGAGGATGATTATCAAAATCAATAGCTGAATCCAAACATCATAGCTCCCATTAAATATTGATAAGGTAACCTTGCCTATAATGTAACCATCTACAATCTGCTATTAATCCCGGGATTTTATAGCTCCCTCTGAAGCTTTGTTTTGGATGATCATCTAGCCTTTAACCATGCACTATCCATACGAGAGATGCGACTTCCATGAGGCAACTGATCCATGATGGGGAAGGTTCCTTTGCATTCATGTGACTATTTCTATAGGACTATTCCTTATAAGATCTTGGCTTAAATCAGGATCTTCAGCTTATCATGCTCGACAAGACATAGAATCTGTCATGTACCTTCTTTAGGACACCTTTGATTTTGAGCTGATGAGAGTTTCCCAAAACAGACTATTCCATAGTGCCATTCAATTCTTCTCTTAGCTGATCTTTAAAATAAGGGCTCCAGTTGTGCTGCATTTATCAAAAGTGTTGTATTTTCTTTTACTAGAAGATCCCAGAAGCTTCTTCAAAAGATGAACTATTCTACTGTCTTGTTCACAACAAGACTATAACACAGTTGGTAATTTATAGGAGCTTCAACATATGAATATGATCATGCCTTTTGGACTGAAAAAATAATGCAGTAAATTATGCTGAGCTGGATATGCCATATATATAGAAGAGAGGATATAGGGCAAGAGCGTATACTGATACAAACTACCAGAGATATAATGTCATTACCATTAGATTGATTCTCATGGCATTAGAATGAGTAGACCTGAACATGAGAGAGACCTGTAGCCACATATGAGAGAGAGTGTGGAAGAGTGAGGATAATGCGATGATCGTTACAGAGATGTCATTTCATAATGTGATCTTTTATGTAATGTGGTGATGCCGCTTCAAATAGAGGTAGCAATGCCAAATGCGTTGCTCTGGAAATTATGCCAAATATAATGGCATAGATATTAAGTTAGATCCAAGGCTCCAGAGATAGTCAAAGAACCAAACTACTAGAAATCTCTTACAGGTTTCCTGAAAGAAAGAGCCCATTTCTGAGATTGATTACAGAAAGTTTGTTGAGCAAGGTCATCTTTAGGACAGATTGATACCTCAACAATTTTGATTCCCACAGAAATATGTTTGGATAGAGCCAATGTTTCTTACAACTTGAAGATATTTGATCATACTTCAAAAACGCTTGGAAAACCTTAGATTGAATTTTCACATGAAGATAATATGGAGTGAAATCAACGTTAAGATGATCATGTATTTCCAATTGATCCTTAGGTGCATATGAGGATAGCCTTGGATAATATTTCCAAACATGAATTGATCTCAATCCTTATAGTTGAAAATAGATTTTTCAAAATATACTTTGTGGTTTCAGAAGAGGGACCAAAACCCTTCAGCTCTGACTTCATGCCCTTAGACAGATGTTCAAGTGCGTCATCAAACAAGTCCTTCTTCAAGAACAAATTATAGATAACATGCTTTGTTAAAAAGAAACCATTTACTGACAACTGATAGGATACTTGTACTCTTATATATAGGATGCATCAACAGAGTTTCTGAATTTTTTCTTCAATAGAGATATTGACCAAGTATCATTGTTAACTAATCTGAACCACTCATTTACGTGAATATGTCACTGCAATGTATCAGGACCAAAAAAAAAATGCTCAGAATTCTCATGTTACTGTGAACTGGATTGTAACATGTTGCATCACTGATTTTTTCTTAGACCACAGAGACTGATCATAAACTCATTCACTGCTACTGGAGTAGATAAGGAGCTTGATTATATATGATTTATGGGCTGCTTTAATCATAAGGTACAAATCCTGTCGCTATGGAAACCAAGACCTCTTTACAGTGGAAGCCCCTTTTAAACTTAGTATTATATAATAGATAGACTTTGACTTCTCCAAATAGAGTAATAGACTCACCCATTGTTATTCTATAGAACATACCATTGATATTTAAGTAGAGCATAAATGAGACAAAGGTATTCTTCAAACTTGATCCAATCTCAGAGAAAGATCATCGAAACTATTTGTTGGACTTTAGGTACCCTTCTTTAATGATGATCTAGGTGAAATAACCATCACAATTTATCATATCAGGAAGACCTCTTTGAAGCTCAGACACATCACAAATAAGGTCACTATTTTTCTTAGAATATTCTATAGCTCCACATATCCAATTAGGCAATAGAATGCTCATAGTTTTGCTCGAATGACTATTGTAGGACAACATCTAGGATTAGCATTTCATTCTTACAGTGATACTACAATAATTCCAACAATACTTCTCATTGTTTTTCAGAGAATAGGAGTCAAGTCAACAATTCTTCCACAACACTGATGAACGCAGATCATAATAAATTCTTAGTTGCCTCAACTCCACCAGGCCAAGGGATTTGAGTTCTTATTCTGACATATAAATCATTTTATGTCAGTATGACACCTCAGAGTCAAGGCAAGGATCTTAAAGGGAAACATCTCCTTCTATATGATGGTGATGATGATATAGTCTGAAGCTTGATTGGATAGAACTGCGAAATATTCCTCTGAAGATATCTTGAAATTACTTTAAACACACCTTATAAATACTGAAACATACCTTGATGACTTCGAACCTTTTCTCGTAATGATTGATTTGCTCTTGAATTGGTGCCCATGTTCACTGGTTAGGGCTTGTAGAAGGCCTTAAGACAATATCATAGATTTTTCATTCTTGAACTCAGACTTTTCCTACCACAAAGGGCTAAAGGTTACTTACTGAAATTCCTTAGATGATTCTTAGTGATTGCAATCTCTTAAGCTTGGGCTTGTCCTCACTCGAGCTTTGATACCATATTAATTTTGAGTTAACATGTTCGTTTCTTTTCTTAGGTTCATTTTCCCATTAATCCATTAGCAATCACATTAATCATGATTGTAACTAATGAAAGAACGTAAATGATAAAATCTAAAGACAAGCCAAGACAATAGAACACAAGAGTATGGCTCAAGCTAGGGAAAAACCCCAAGATGGGGAAAACCCTTGATCAAATCTTCTTATTATCAAATGTTCAACAGAGAGAGAGATAGAGTACAATGATTCAAAGTCAATACTGACTTGCTAATTTGAAGAACTGATCATCACATCCCTTTAGAAAAATGAATGACCTATCTGGAACTGTAATCTGGTATGAACTGCATACATGCTACTATGAGAGGATTAGACTGATTAGGGCTGCTTAAAAATCACGGTTAACTGCATCAAGAACCCTCCTCATGACTGATGCTGAGCTTGACATACAAGGAGCTATTCTAGTTCTCTTCCATTTGATCAAAAACATCTCTATAGCCACGACCAACCTTCAAACAATGTCTGCAGTATGATACTGTTAGACTGAGCTGGTACAAGCCCTAAAGAAGACCCGTGGCTCTCTAGTTTCAAACTTGACCTCCATATAGCACTCGATCTAGGCCTGCAACAACCCTAAATCACAATGGCTTTCTTCTATATGAAACTTGGCCTCCATATAGCACTTGATCTAGGCCAATGGTAGTCCTAAATCATAGTGGCTCTCTTTTGTTCCTATTCGGCCTCCAACAAACTTCAATGATGCCAAACATTACCCTAATAGGTGTGACTGTCTCTCAAAAGACTCTCGGCCCTGTGACAAAAGAGAACCAAAACAATTAAATAATTCTTGAAGACCTCGGCTGCCTCAGACACATATTCAAGCAACTTGATGTGTGTAAAATGAGCAAGAAAACACCTATATATATACCATTCGGTGGGGTTCAAGAGACATTACCATTAGACTTGGTGAGCCAACATATAGGTGAGGCCAACCTTGATAATTTACATGTGAGAAAACATAAATTAAAAAACCCACTTTTCCTTATCCAAATATGACGATTTTTAGGTCGATTTTGGTCCTCTTGAAAAAAGGAATTCAATGCCATAATTATGATCTCCAAAGGAGTTGTCCAAAGTGGAATTTGGACCTACTTGCCTATTTTAACAATTTTCCTTCTTGAGTTTAGGACAATTATTTTGAAATGCCCATATTCATTACCTTCATAACATAGAATCTTGGACATGTCAATTTTCTTTTGAATTTTTTTTCGAGACTTCCCTTTCTTCCTTGCCATTGCTAGATATGCTTGTGTTTGTTCACTTGATCCAACGTCGTTCTTTGCCTTCAATATGGTTTCTTCAATTTTTCATAATGACCATAGATCATTGAATGGAGTAGTTTCTTTCTTTCCATAGATACTTGATACAAAGTTGCCCAATTCATTAGGTAGTGCATTGAGCACAATTGTCAGAGCCTGGAGGAGTATTCAAGGGGCTTATTTTTCACCTCATCCATCCTTTGTTTCTCTCAACAGTCTGGTTCAATAGTTGACGAGTACCTTGTGATTAAAGATTATGAGCACCAAGAAATCATGGTGAATAAAATTATAGATAGAAAGCAAAGAGGCCATGGAGATGGGGATGGATATTTGAACCCCTACTTGTGATCCCTTAGAACCTCCAAGGCAACGGACCGCCCTCATTATCAGAAAGTTGTGTCTAACAGCAACGAAAGTTCAAAATTATGTGGAAGGGTAGCTGCATGAAAGGAGGATACATAACACAGTAATTATGTAAAGGGTGGTTGCTAGAAGAGAAATTGTAGGAAGAGCCACAACAAGGGGGAGCATGGATGATCTAATGCTGGATTTAGGATCAAGGAGGAACCCCACACAAATGTACCATATCCAAACCATGATCTTGTGACTGAACACAATATTGAGTAGCTTCTAGGAAAATATCTCCTGTAGGCCAAAGTAGCGAAGAAAGATCAATATTTTCAAGCTTCTCATTACTGTCTATAACCTCTTTATCCATCTCTAGCATATCTACATGACCGACCATATCCTTTACAGTTTTGAAACCCATATGAGACAAAGTTCATAATCCTTTCTAATAAATATTCAAATAAGATAAATCTCTTATGGCAACTTATAATTTGTAGTATGCACTATTTCTAGCCTAGAAGAAGTCATTATCATGCTCAACATTTAAGAAACTAAGTTTGAACACACAGTTTTTTGTTATATAGGATAGGTGTTGATTATGGGTGGTTTAGTCTGACTTCAGATGTGGCACCAGCCTTATAGGCTAGGTTGTTGGATTTATTATGTTTTTGGTTTACCTCAAGAGGGACTTGAAAACCTAAATTGCTTGAAACTCTATGAAACTTGTGTATTGATTTGATTTAAGGACACTTCAAACAATGTCACAAGATGTAATCCTCATCACAAATGTTAAGAGATGAGACATTAAGCGTTATATGACTCAGTTTCAGGGCATATAGATCATCAAACAATGGTGCAATAAACTTCAGTACTTGACCACATAAAATACGTAGAGAAACAGTGACAACCAGAGGCAAGTTTTTATGTCAGTGAAAAAACTGATTATGTTGTTGAATTATAAAGTCGGTTTGTGAGCTCATTGTTGAATTTTATTGCATTGGAAGGTGTTTAAGACTTCATTGTGGAAAAAAAAAACATTTAAATAATCAAGGTGTAGCATGGCACATTTCATACCTTGCTGCAGAGTGAGTAAAATGACATACAAGAAATAAATCACATGCATTGAGGTGCTAAATGAATAACCAGGAAGTTGGTCATACCATGGATCATGCAATATCCACCAAAAACAAAATTATATCTGAAGGATTGAAGTTAACCTAGAAATCAATCTCAAATGGCATGAATTGTTCCCCTTATTATTAAGTAGGTTGTTCACCCTATTTTGACATTGACTAGTCTTCTTTGAGTGACTGTAGATCATAAAGATATCTCAATGTTGGCACAAGTCATTTTAAATCGACCTCAAATGATAAATACATATTCAATTTTTCGAAGCATGAAAACTCAATTAAGTGCTTGTGTCAGATCCAAAATGGGTGAAATAAAAATATAGCAAATGAAGTAACCTTGGATCTAGTGACCTAGATTTAGAATACAACAAGAAAAACCCTCCAAAGAACTCAGAGCAATATTCCTCTATCTAATGAATCATCAATAGGGCAGTGCAACCATGAACCCATTACATCTTCATGAATGGAACTAAAATTATTTAATGACTCTAAAGTATTATCCTATCCACAAGAGAATGCTTCCCAGGTAACACAACATCATCATTTTATAGTGTTTTGACAGTTGAGTTTGCAAAGGACTCTTGACCACTTTGTTCAAAACCAGACCATTTTCCACATGAGTTCTTAGAAAACATGCTCTACATCCTAGATCTCTTATGTAGTTGTACTGTATGCAGTAAAAATCAAGTGAGTAGTTCTCTGGTCCAAATAGCTCCTTTAAAATTGGAGTCCACAACATTGTAAGGCTGAAATTTTCCCAATGTCCTAGAAAAATACATGAAATCTTACAAAAATCTAGCCACAAATGATGTTTACTTCAAAAGAGGAGGAGGTTGTTGCCCTCATCAAGAAATGTGGAAGGAATTCAAGAAATCGGTCAGAAATAGAGTCCATTTAGTAGATAAGGGGATTTTTATCTTTAGTCATCTGTAAAGCCCAATAATGGTACATCCGTAGCTCATGCATGCCAAGCGATGAGAGTAAACGATTACAACACAATGCCCCCTCATAGAAGGAAACTCTTTCCCGCCCAGTGCCAACATAAATTCTAAGTTTTGACAGTGTTAAGGGAAGGGAACCTTTTAATTGAAATGACCTCTTTTAGTTGGATTCAAGTGCTCATTAATTAAACTAAGCACCAGAGATGATTTTTTTTATAGACAGAATCTTTTTGTATTATACTGGGCCATTGCTACAAGATTTTGCATAAGATTTACAAATCTCATATGAACCTATCTAGCTTTTCTGTTTACAGAAATAACTTTTCTATTTAGCTCATTTCGCAACAAAATTTTCTTTTGATTAATATTTCAAAGTTCTATGATGGGGATACTGCCAGGAGCTTCCATTTTAAGCGTGTCATACAAAGTAAACATAGTTCCATTACATGCTTTGCTAATGATATAAGTTATTATTGTTTTGATTTCTTAGGGATATCTGGAGAAAATTTCCCCCGTCAAATCCTAGAGTTTGTCAAGTTAAGTGACTTGACAGAAAAACAAGAATAACTAATATAGACAAGTCAAGATTTACTAAGCTTCACCAGATGGTTCTATTAATATAACTCGTATTAATATTGATTTTTTCCTACTTGGTAAGAGAAACAGGGATCATTTTCATTTGTATTCATGACCAAAATTTAAATCTGCAATGAACAGGGGAAGATATCTAGGTCTATTTATGTTGTTTGGACTTGAAATGGTTTTTGTCAGTTTTCTACTCATGCTTATAGAAGCTTCGTAGAAAATGCTAATGTGCTTTAATAAATCATGCAGGGGATGTGGGAAGCATCTACTTTGGCCCAAATCATCCTATGAAGTCACATCGACTATGCATGACACACCATCTGGTCCTTTCTTATGAACTTCACAAGAAGATGGAGATCTATGTGTGTCCTAGACCTTCAAATATGTCATTTATCTTTGTCCAATATTTTTTTTTCTATACTTAATTTTAACCCATATTCATGTTAGTGTTTTCTAGGTTTTTTCTATAGCGACCACACAAGGCATATCCAGTGGAACTTGCTGAGTTTCATTCAGCAGACTATGTGTAATTCTTGCATCAAATAACGCCTGATACACAACACTTTTTCATTAAGGAGCTAGTAAAATTTAAGACCTGTGCCCTTTATATGACTATAGGGATGATAAAATCTAGACCAATATTTCTCAATGTATTGATATTGTTATTGTTTGGAATTCCAAGAAGTTTAATGTAGTTGTACCCATTGCATTGCCTGGTCTCTATTAAGTGATTGTAATGTTTTGTATTTTTTTTATGTATATCTCATTTTTTCAATTCCGTCAATATATCTTTCTTTTTTCTGGTTTTACTGCAAGAAATTAATATTCCTACCATTGTGTTGTTTGTTTTGGTAGATAATATGGGAGAATATTGTCCTGTATTTGAAAACCTCTTTGAGTTTTGTCAAATTTATGCTGGTGGCACTATAGGTAGCTAGAACCCTTCTTGGCAGATATGCTTTATCTATTATCAATATATGTTATGAGGCCTAATAAGGATGATATCCTTTGATTCATAAGAATATGCTACTCATCAACTGAACAACCATATTTTTTATATTGAAATCAATTGGTTTGGTTTTCTTCACCATGCTAAAAAGTGTCAGGCATCAGGTTTCTGTTATATTAATGACTTCGTGTTGGGGATTTTGGAGTTGCTTAAACATCATGCCAGAGTTCTAGATGTTAATATTGATTTCCACCATGGTGATGGAGTTGAAGAAGCCTTTCATTTTACTAGCAGGTATTCAATGGTTACATCAGAACATTTCAATGCAGATGCTTGTGTCTTATTTTCTCATTAATGGTACGTCTGGTGTAGGTAGATTTTAATTTTTCATATGATACATGATGGTTTTTTTTCTTTCTGCTGTGAAGCTATAATTTATTAAGCTGCAAAAAGGATGACAAAATTATTGGTTATTCCCTCCCACTGTTAAGAAAAAGTTTACAAAGGTATACAATACTTGATATATAGTTAGAATTTGCATTGCAAAACTAGTAAGGGACAATAGGTGGTCTGGACTCTGCAGCAATCAGCAAGAGTGACTATGATCATGCACCACATGCTGCACATAGTTTCTCCTTCCATTTTGTCTTTAGGAACTAAATGTTTAACTTCTTAAATCTTAAATGTGAACACTCAACGGTTGATAATGACATCACATCAGACAAAAATAAATATCTACTTGTTCCTTAAGAGGAACACTTCCATCGTCGACTAAATGTTCAGTATCTATAAGATGGATTTTCTTATGTTAGTATGTTCTTGTTTTACAATTTGTCTGGATAAATACATATAGACACGTACATGGGCACAATTGACATAAAAATAGTAAAATACTAGTGCAAATAGACACATGCATTCACATAAAAATGCTAGTTACTTGAAGTACATAGTCCCTATTCACCCTTGTCACATATTAACATGCTATCCATTATAAGTTAATGTTATGAGGAATCCAATGTTTAGGCAAGAGAAAAATCTACAGATGGATGCATAGGAAGTGAATATTTCAATTTTTGGGATGGTAGAATATTATACAGGAAGCAGTAGCAAGTGAACACAACCTATGAACCATCATATTTTGGAATAATGGAGATTAAAAATGAATTTTTTACAATGAATCCCTAATTGTACTTTAAACCCATTATTTAATGCAACCACATTCACGAGTAGGCGGTGGAACTATAATATTTCGAATATTTTATTGAGTACAAAATGCATTTATGTCCAACAAACTTGCAAGATTAAGACATGGAAAACCAACCAACAACTAACAATGAAAGAGGTTGATCCCAACAGTGTTGGAATGTAGTTTGAATATCTTAAATTACAGAGCATTGAGTTCTGTGCTTCTTCACTTTCATGATTTCCTCATCTCACACCAATTATCTGCCCTAAATTTTGCTTTTGAATTTAATCCCAAACTAGTGTTTTCTACTACACATGTGGAAATAAAGAAAACAAATTTTCAATGTCCACAAATGAAAAAAATAATTCAATGGGATTGCTGTTTCAAATCCTTCACAAGGTGATAAGGCCAGTGGAACAGGGCAGTGTCGCCACTATCGCCAAGGCAACAACTTTCCTCATTTTAGTGAAACTTTGCCTATGCCCTTTCTCCTAGACCTGTGCATCTACACAATATCCATATCCATCTCCCTTGCTGCCATTCGCATCAATAAATCCTCCCTACCCATCACCCTGTGTCTCCTACTGCCATTCTTGTTCCCCATCACTCTCCCCCAACACATATCCTTGCAAAAAAATTTCAAATATATGGAAAATTTACTCATTGCATTCATTGATTTTAATTTATTTATCACACATATTTAATTGTTATTCTCACAGATCAGTCAAAATTTAATCAACATGTTGGTAGATTTATTTCATATTTTGAAGGATTTAAGACTAGATACATGCTTCTAATTCACTAATTTGGAAGGTTAAGTGACAAATTTTGGATTATGTATCAACCAATTATCCTAGACATTCCCTAGAACTAGCATGCTTTGAAGTGAGGATTATTATCCGCAATAGTTGTAGCATTCATAAACTGTCTAATCAAACCCCTTGGGATTTATTCAAGGGGCAAAAGTGATTGACAACCCTGCCTATCTGATTTTGGATTAGGAGCAGAGAAAACTTCACTTTGAGAGACCATGGATTTTACAAATCAACAAAGAAGAATGCCCACTGAAGATAATGAAGCCCACAACTTAGAAAAAGTAGTGTTCTAAGTATTGACATTTACATTAAGGAAAATCCTAGTTTTATATTTTATAGCTATAAATTATTAATATCTTTCCATTGAGAAATTATACTTTCAATTATTGCTCTATTTGAATGTAGATCTAGCTAAAAGTTGCAAAACCATTTAAATCATTTCTCCAATATTATAATTTCCTATGATTTACCAACATCAAAATGGATCCATAATGACGCAATTTATATATTTAAGATTCTAAATGATTACATTTTCGAAACAAACCTATGATGCCCATGGGGAAAATTGTTGATGCACTTCACTCACTATATCTCCCTTTATAACTGACTGTATAACTTGTCCATTCATAAGATTTGCTAAAATTCACCACTTGTTAGCAACAATAAAATTAGGATGGGGAGAACCATGCCTTAAAATTACTGATTTCAAGAGGTAAAGTATAGTTCATTTAGTTTCAAAAGCATTTTAAAAGTTAAAACTACAAATGCATACATAAAATACACTTCTAGTTGGAACTTAGTTTAGATCATATATGATTGTGAATATTCTATTGTATAAGAAAGAACACAGATAACTCATCCTCCTAGTGCATGTTATCCTAGATGATGCAACATTTATTCTACTTAAATGTTGTTGATGTACCAATTCAAGGGTCAATTCTCACAGTTGTGCTAGCTGGAAGTCCCAACAGGGAACTGATTGATTCTCCAAAATTGTTCACTGCATACCAGACAACCAACCAACATAATCAAGTGGAGATGGGAGGTGGAGGACTTAGGCTCATATTGACTCAAAGGGAGAAAGATTCAAAAGTGACACATTAAATTACATGAAGCAAATAGAATGGAATGGTAGGGAGGATAGACACAGCACTCAGGATGTCCAATAACAGTAGGTTTGGACACAAATGGAGCAAGCAACAATCACTGCAATCAAACAGGGCAGAGTCAAAGGTGGCTATTCATTTCTACTTTTGGCATCCTTCCCTTAAGCCATGGACTTGTTTTAACAATTTAAAGGATTAAGGCACCAGAAGGAATAAAATATCTATGTTTCTAAGCCAACACCACTGATTTAAGATACAATAATGAGTCAAATAAAAGTGAAACCTATATAAAGAAATTAGTAGGACCTGTAGCTTCAATAAATTAAAGATTTTGAACGTGTTTCTTGTTGGAATGCAGCCACTATAGAATTAATTGTTGTAAAACTTGATGAAGCAAACTATAGTTGGTAGAACCAAATTTTATGAAAGCTCATATGGAAAGGAAAATTTTGTTTTAAATCTGAAATAAAAAAATGCATGCTAAAATCCAATTTAATTATGTCCTGATGGTGGTTGAAATGGATCCAAGAAAATTGTGGCATCATATTTCATGCAAGATCTTGGGCCATATATTTATTTTATTACAAAGTTATTTTCTCAGACATGTCAATTAGCAACTTTTCAAAAGGAAAGGAAACTAAAACACTCTATGCAGCATCTGGCTAGGCTTAAACTCATGAATGAGGTGAAGGCACCCACTTTTTCCACAACAATCATCTTAATGCAGACCAGTGAGAATCTTACATATCGAAAAGTAAATATCAGAATCTAGTATACGTGGTTTAAATAGAGCCTAGAGGTAATGTTACCCACATTTTTGTTTAAGACAAAAATGGGATAACCAGGGGAGCTATCCCCATTCAATATATGTTGGTAATACATTATGAAACATATCAACTATACTGGCATGGGACCATACTTCTTGAAGAGTGAGGAAATGTATTATTAGAATGGCTCTAAATTGATAGGTGAATTTGAATGCATGGGAAAGGTAACAATAGATGATATCATAGGATCTGATCTCCTGGAAGAGTCCTCTGCAGAATCCATATAGTGCACAGGCAAGGATGGTAATAGCACAGTAATACAAGGACCATAGGAGGGATAGTGGATGGGTCAAACCTGTCTGATAGAAGAACTGATCACATGTCAGTAGTATTCCTATAGAGAGCAGTGAAACAAGGATAAGAGACCTTTCTGAGGTTTGTATTTTTATGGAAACCAATATTCACAATGTTAGAATTAAGTATTCATCTTGACAAAGATGAGAGGAGTTTAAATTTGTAAGCCTATCCAAGGAGGTCTGTCTCAAATGCAGTCATTACAGTCCCATCATATTTCAATGACACTCAGCATCAAGCAACTCAAGCTCCCAAACACATGATCACTGGAGTTCAAAGAATTTGGGCATATAGCTAACATGATGGCTATAGGTGCATATTTTTGAACCCTGTCAGCTACAGAAGTAGAGGCTCAGAAGAGACCTTGAGCTGGGCATGAAAATGTAAATAGGAAAAGAATGCAGAGAACAGAGACTAATTTCATAGCAGAAGTTGCCCAAGATAATTATTTGGTGCAAGGTATCTCTCCTGTGTATAATATATATAAGTATGCACACTGGAATTAAAAAGAAAATTAAAGAAGGCGGGGAACCTAAATTTGGGCCAAAATCAACTTTTGTTGTTGGAACCAACCTTTATTTAAGGTGATTTGTACACATGTGAAATGAAATTTATGATGGGCTTACCAGTGCATGTAAAGTCTTGTGACCATTGCTAAGAGAAATTTTCTCATCCTATGGGGGATTGCCTACTGAAGAGCCCATTTATTTGCACAACAGACACATGGCAGAAATGGGGTGCTCAACCCAGCTTATGAGGACACAGAGGATGAGTTTTCGCACCTTTAAAGGAGCTAGATGAGTTCACTTTGAAGCACTCTGCACTTGGAGGAATCTTGGAGGTGTAGTTTTCCCTTTGGTCATTCCTTTTCATTGATTTGTGAGCCATTTTCCCACTTCATAATGGTTTTGTGACCCTTATAATAGATAGTTTGAAGGTCTATACACCCTTTAAAGGGTCATTTATTAGAGGTACATGAGCCTATATCAAAGAAAAAGGGTTTAGTGCCCACTTTGAAAGACATTTGGAGGAGGAACTCCCTTGTTTAGTGGAGGATTTGTTACAGCTGTGGGGGAACTTGAAGTTCCCCCTCTCCCACTTGGTCAATGGCATTGGGAGCCGTTGTACCCACCTTGGAGGAGAATTTTTGGGTTGTCTGCCCACTTTAGAGGCTTTTGATGGGCAGATTTAAAGACTTCTTAGATAAGCTATGATGTTGATGGGCCTTGGGA
Organism: Pinus albicaulis; assembly: GCA_034641835.2. Classification (NCBI taxonomy): domain Eukaryota; kingdom Viridiplantae; phylum Streptophyta; class Pinopsida; order Pinales; family Pinaceae; genus Pinus; species Pinus albicaulis. The sequence continues at coordinate 267,237,503 of CM076573.1, forward strand.
GGCTGGATGCCATGCCAACGAGCCCTTCATCCCCTTCATTTATGGAGACGGGCACTTTGTGAGGGCTCATTCCCCCTGATCATTTTAAATGTGGCATGAATTCCCCTAAAATCATGTAATTTTTGTTAATTAATTGTACAACAGGGTCTTTGCACCTCCTTAAGCTCGAATTAGGTATTTTAGATTAGAAAAATAATATTTCACTATCAGGGAAATTGAGAACCTCCCCTATAAATATAGGTACTTTCCTTTCATTTTCTCACGGTTGGATTTGGGGGAGAAATATCTTAGAAGGTCTAAAAAAACTGTGATTTTTCTCTCTTACAATTTGGCTATGGATGGAAGAGTTGAGTGACTTTTCTTGGGTGCAATTGGAATTTGTGTGATCTATTTTCATGGATGCTTATGGTAGAGATCTTGGATAATGCTTGGTGAAGTAATTTGGTTTATTTACTTTGTCCTGGTATATTGGAATGTGTGTGATTAGGAAAGGAAAATAAAACACTCTATGCAACATGTGGCCAGGCTTAAACTCACAAATGAGGTGAAGGCACCCAATTTTTACACAACAATCATCTTAATGTAGACCAGTGAGATAATCATTCATCTTACATATCTAAAGGTAAATAACAAAATCTAGTATAAGTGGTTTCAACAGAGCCTAGAGTTATTATTACCCACATTTTTGTTTAAGAAAAAAATTGGATAACCAGGGGAGCTATCCATATTCAATATATGTTGGTAATACATTATGAAACATATCAACTATACTGGCATGGGACCATACTTCCTGAAGTGTAAGAAAATTTATTATTAGAATGGCACTAGTTTGATAGGTAAATTTGAATACATGAGAAAGGTAACAACATATGATATCATAGTTTCTGATCTCTTGGAAGAGTCCTCTACGGAATCCATGTAGTGCACATGCAAGGAGGGTGATAGCAAAGTAATACAAGGACCAGAGAAGGGATAGTGGATGGTTCAAACATGTCTGATGGAAGAACTGTTCACATGTCAGTAGTACTCCTATAGAGATAAGTGAAACAAGGATAAGAGACATTTCTGATGTTTGTATTGTTATGGAAACCAGTATTTACAATATCAGAATTAAGGATTCATCTTGATAAAGACAAGAGGAGTGTAAATTTGTAAGCCTATCTAGGAGGTTTGTCTCGAATGCAGTCATTACAGTCCCACCCTATTTCAATGACACTCAGCATCAAGCAACTCAATATCCCAAACACATGATCACTGGAGTTCAAAGAATTTGGGCAAACAGCTAACATGATGGCTATAGGTGCATCTTTTGGAACCCTGTCAGCTGAAGAAGTAGAGGCTCAAAGGAGACCTTGAGTTGGGCATGGAAATGTAAATAGGACACCATAAAAATTCTATCTGCACTCATAAACCAAGTCCTGAACTAACTTGGAACTTGAAGGGAGGAAAAGAATACAGAGAACAGTGCCTACTTTCATAGCAGAAGTTTCCCAAGAGAATTAATTGGTGTAAGGTCTCTCTCCTGTGTATAATATATATAGGTATGCACACTGGAATTAAAAATAAAATTAAAGAAGGGGAGAGGGGGAGGGGGTGCAGGGAGAAACCTAAATGTGGGCCAAAATCAGTTTTTTTTTTTTGGATCCAACCTTTATTTAAGGTGATTTGTACATGTGAAATGAAATTTATGATGTGCTGACTTGTGCGTGTAAAGTCTTGTGACCATTGCTAGGAGAAATTTTCTCATCCTATGTGTGATTTCCTATTGAAGAGCCCATTTCTTTGCACAACAAACACATGGCAGAATCGGGGTGCTCAATCCAGCTTATGAGGACCCAGAGGATCAGTTTTACCACCCTTAAAGGAGCCAGATGAGTTCACTTTGAAGCAATCTACACTTGGAGGAATCTTCAAGGTGTATTTTTCCCTTTGGTCATTCCTTTGCCTTGCTTTGTGAGCCATGGGCGCACTTCATAACGGTTTTGTGACCCTTATAATAAATATTTGAAGGTCTATACACCATTTTAAGTTTCATTTATTGGAGGTACATGAACCTATATTAGAGAAAAAGGGTTTAGTGCCCACTTTGAAATATATTTGGAGATGCAACTCCCTTGTTTAGTGGAGGATTTCTTACAACTATGGAGGAACTTGAAGGTCACCCTCTCCTACTTGGTCAATGGCATTGGGAGCCCTTGTACCCACCTCGGAGGAGAATTTTTGGGTTGTCTACCCACTTTAGAGGCTTTTGGTGGGCCTTAGATAAGCAATGCTATTGATGGGCCTTGGGAGGTTGGATGCCATGCAAACAATCCCCTCATCCCATTCATTTTGGGAGATGGCAACTTTGTGAGGGATCATTCTCCCTGATCATTGTACATGTGGCATGAATTCCCATAAATTCATGTAATTTTCGTTAATTAATTGTACAAGAGGGCCTTTGCACCTCCTTAAGCTAGAATTGGGGATTTTAGCTTAGAAAAATAATATTTCACTGCAGGGGAAATTGAGCACCTCCTCTATAAATATAGGTGCTTTCATTTCATTTTCTCATGGTTGGATTTGGGGGAGAAATCTCTTAGAAGGTCTAAAATTTCTGTGATTTTTCTCTCTTACAATTTGGCTATGGATGGAAGATTTGAGTGACTTTTATTGGGTGCAATTGGAATGTATGTGGTATCTTTTCATGGATGCTTATGGTAGATCTTGGATGATGCTTGGTGAATTAAGTTGATTTATTTACTTTTTCCTGGTATATTGGAATGTGTGTGATTAGGAAAGGCAACTAAAACACTCTATACAGCATCTAGCCAAGAGTAAACTCAGAATTTCTCAACAAAGATAGTCACAAAGATAAATAATAGTCACACAAAAGAAACTTATCTTTTTTTAGGAAATACAACAGAGAAAGCATGCCTGCTTGATGTGGCTATTTTATTTATTATTATTGAGCACTTGGATCTATTACAAAGCAATCTATCTCTCTTGAGAAAGTGTTCTTCTTCTCACAAAAATCTCTGCTAGTACAATTGTTCTTGGCCTTCCTTGATGACAACTTGATCTCAATTCCTGCACACAATTGATCCTCTGTTGCCACCTTGACTTTATCTGCAAACCCTGCTCTCTTCTTCTTAATCTTGCACACTTGTGACTTACTACTGCTTATAACACAAGCTCTACATGCAATCAATCTTCTATTCCCTAGTTCTCTTGTTCCTCCTATTTCTTAGGACAATTCCTGCACTCTCCACAATCAAGGCTCCTCTCACAAACTCGTGAGTTGTATTTTCACACAAACCTTTGTGCATAAAACAATTGTCCTGTCCACGGTGTCTTCATCCTCCCTTTATAGATCCGATCCATGCTAAATAGTAAATTATGCTAGTTCATATTTAGAGATCGAGTTGTTGAATAACAAGTTAATTGAGAGTCACACTCTTTCTCCCTCTAATCAACACTGGAGTTCTTAACTAATTCATACTTCAATCAAGACTGAAACCCAAACACATTCTAACTGAACTAATAACTGTCACCCAATCCTGTAGTTAAACTGATGAAAACTCCTCTTATAACTGAAGCTCCAACTCTACACATGCTAACTTGATGATTATTCCAGTAAAATGGAAATAACTCATCTTAACTGGAGTCTAACTCATGAGGAAAATTCGAGGTTTTCACTGGCTAAGGCACAAGCCAAAATACCATGCTCGCTACATTTTCGATAGTAAATCATTTATTCAATTTGTTTACTTGAAAAAATACTTGGAGCAACTTACCTATAACACTCTCTTCTTGAGTTCTTGTGCTTGGATGGTGATCTTTTCTCTCATGTTGGATTTCTTTCTCAATATCATGCTATGGGTTCATCTGTAGTGTGATCATTATTAAAGTGTTAATTTCTTTTTGTTTGGCTACATTAGGCTTTGGTGAAGTGTTTACTGTAAATCTTAAAAATCCTTATGATCTTCTTAAGAAGTTATGTTTGGACATTGAAATTTTCAATCTTTTGTTGAATTTCTTTTTAATTTTTTCAAGCTCATGGGATAGGTTCATCTATAGTGTGATAATTATTAAAAAAAATTTAAGTTTTTTGTTTCGTTGGATTAGGGTTTGCTGAAGTGTTCACCATAGATCTAAAAGCTCTTTGAGATCTCAACAGCCAGAGTCATTTATTAATCAGTTAAATGTTATTAAATTGGCCCTATTTCCACATAGAAAATGATAAATAAGCCTTAATGCCACAAGTAACCATAAAGTAGAACCAAAACATCTAGAAACTAGGAAAGAGATGGTTAAAATTTAAAAACAATTAAACTACACAATATTAAAAGAAGAAAAAAACATAATAAAGAGGAAAATATATAAAAAGGCATACGTCCTATCAATATAAAGATAGATTTGCCAACAATGTAATTAAATTTCAGTATATGCTACGTCATTTCTATGGTAACCAACCCGCATAAATGTAAAATAATCCAACAATAAACCAACGAAGGGAACATCAACATGCATCCAAAAATCAATTTATAAAATGAATTTTACAAAAATCAACTAAATTTCATAACCCTACATAAACAATAGAGGAGACTAACAACATAGCAGATTACCTATGTCTAGTATGTAAAGGTCGTTGTAATATATCTCTTCAGATTCATCTTGAGCTTTTCCACAACCTCCAAATATAAATAGACGGTGATCAATGAATGCAGCATTGTCTCCCTCACGAGTTTTTGGTCCTTTTCCACTTACGTTAGGTTGCACCCATGTATTTTCAGTGGTGCCCAATTCTCTGGATGAGTACTCTGCCTCCTTTTGATAAAAAATTTCCTCTGCGCGATCTAGTATCTTGGTCTTTCTTTCGTTATTTTTGGGGTTTTCATTACTCTTGGCCCTAGACGAATGAAGAGGTCGAATGGTGGACAACAATGATCTTTCTGAAAGGCCATTCACTATGGCACCCTTTTTATTTTTATATAGTTAAATATATTTTAAACTATGGCGCCGTTTTTCAAATAGTTATACAATTGAATATTTATTATTAGTTAAATAAATTTTAAATTAATAAATAAGGAAAATAGAATCCTATATATATTGGAGTGCTAATTTTATTTTCATAATTACAAAATTGAATATTTATGATTATTTACATATATTTTATTTTAAATTAATAATACTTAATTGGAAAATTGAATCCTATATAGATTGTTGTCTTAATTTTATTTTTCATATAGTTGCAAAATTGGATAGTTAAGAAATTGAATATATTTATGATTATTTATATATATTTTAAATTAATAACCATCAAAATATAATATTATATAAATATGCTTACAATCTTATATAGATTTGTTTTGGCAATTAAAAACAATTTGAGAAGTGAACTTGGCAAATTACTTGTTTGGTGGGTAGTAATCATTAGTAAAACTACACATTTATAGTTTTACTTTTACAGAAGTGTTAATGAACACATAAATAGTGATGGAAGTAACTCTAGTTAGGTATTCATATCCATTTTTTACACAAAGATTTATTCAAATTACAGTGGAAATTAAATTATGGTAAATATGTTATTAACTAGAGTATGAGCTATCTTCAAGGATTTTATTTTTGGATAATTTTCCTACAAAGCTTAAGAATAAAATATTAGTGAAAATATATTTTGAACTCATGCATGAATATTGCAACCATGTCCACGAATTATATATATATATATATATATATAGAGAGAGAGAGAGAGAGAGAGAGAGAGAGAGAGAGAGAGAATATTAATAATAAAAAGTTTCTTATAGTTAAAATATGTGGGTTTGTGAACATGACTAAGTGAACATGGGCTGTGAACATGACTAGGAGTTAGGGTTGGTCCACGCTCCTTTTCTCCGTCCACCTCCGCAACAGGTTCTGTGGGTGCAATACGACTAGGGGTCAGGGCTCACCGCTCGACCCCTCCTCCCAACGTGTCCATGCATGTCGTTCAAATATAAGTGGCAATCATTATGGTTGAGAACCACCTGTATGTGAGATGGTAAGGCTTTGGAGTTTGTTATGGCAGGTCATCGGTTTGATTCCCACCAAGGCCTTTCAACCTTTAACAAATTTTTAGCCAATGTGGAGGCCCCATGTGGTGGCCTTTAGTTGGGCCACGTGGCAGCTTCGCATTGGGCCACCAAAATACACTGCAACCAATAAAATTCGGCCAACTCACACTTTAGTATCAAAATTGCAAACTTTCATTTCGAGAGTGACACAATTAAAAATTACTGACATAAATGACAAATTCATATACTTGTACTTAATAATTGTTCTTATATTTTATTCCTAGACTAAATTAGTCATTTTAGTTAGTCTCTTTTAGTTTGGTCACTTATTATCTAGTCATATATTTTAGTCCTGGACTAAATTAGTCATTTTAGTTAGTCGCTTTTAGTTTGGTCACTTATTATGTAGTCATATATTTTATCCCTAAACTAAATTAGTCGTTTAAGTTAGTCATTTTTAGTTCAACCACTCAAAATTTCTCAAATTTAGTAGTAATTCACTTGAAATAATTGTGGTGACTAACTTTTTCAGTCACCTAGTCACTAATTTCATCATTTTCTACTAGTGAAAAGATTGAGTCCACATCCAACAAAAGATTATGATTCTGACATATATGAAAATGATCTACATGCTGGTGAACTAATGGAAGGTAGGATGAATAGCCATGATATGGCCATAAAATTTATTGTTGGGGTATTCATGGGTATAAAATAAAAAAATGTGAACATGGATGTCACTGGTGCAGCTCAAGAAATCTTTGAGTGAGCTGTTTATGCAATATGAGCTGCTATCGATCTTACAAAACATGAATCTGGGAATCCAAACGTAAATAAAAAATCAGATAACTCGAGATAAATTATCTCTGAAGGTGAAGATAAGCTTCATGCATCACTTTTAATGATCAAAATGAAGGAGAATATAAGTGAATGGTTTGGAAAGTTGTTATAAAAATATCAGGTCTCATTTGTTTGACATTTAAAGTTCAGGGAAAGAAATGGAGAAAATGTCATTTTCAATGGTAGTTCGGGCAGTTTCGAGGTCAAAGGATGATAGGTCTCGTGTCGATATTTCCAGCCAACAATATCATGGGGGATATAGTATGAAACCAATGCTCTTTTTTGAGGATGAGATGTCAATATTAGACAGTGTAATAAATTCAAGTCAACATTCTTCCTCTCACAAAGCTAGTCAACCTATGTTTGACGACTATGATGATGAAGAAGATGAGCACAAATGAAATTTTCTAGGGTAGTCCAAGCCACCAAAATACACCTCTAGGTATAGAAATTTTGGAATTAGGATTCCCAAATCCAGCAATTTCAACATCCTGGTTATCAAAAGTATTTAATGATGAGAATTTGAACCCTACCCATCTCAAGAACATTGACTCGATGATAAAGTAGCCCTGAACATATATATAAATAAAAGGTGCAATCTAATTCACTATTGAATCTGCTTTTAAATACTCATCTCATTTTCTCTTATAATAGGATGTGCTTGCTTGTAAATATTTTTGCTATTTAGCGCTACTGCTACTACTGAAAGGGATTCTCCTGAACCTTTCATTAAGACTCTTCGGCAGGGTTATGTTCTGGTAAGCATTTTCATCCAAACGTGGGACTTGGACCTATTTCCCCTTTCCCTTAGCGAGGATTTGATTATTTTTGCTTTGGATAAGAAGCTTAAGCCTTCGTTTAGCCAGCTTGATTGAAAGAGTTGGGTCGACTCACCTTTTAGCACACCAACAGAAAAAACAGTGAAACAAATTGTGCAACTTTGTTCTGATAAGGCTCTCCTAGGCTACGTAGAACTGGAAAATCCAATGATTATAGCACTTATTAACACTTAATGCTGGCTAAAATGGTTCATTCACCTTGATTCGTATGAAAAGTTTAATAGAAAAAAGAAAGAAAACATATAAAAAGTGCAATTTCAAGAGTTCCAGGACCAACCGTATCTGACACATTCAGTAGAGACATTTTCCTCTTACAGCATCCAGTACCCATTAAACACCCAGTGTGATAATTCTGAGCCTTATTTGCCTATGCAATCCATGGTTCATTAATCCCATTACCTTTATAAATGCCACCATTACCTCTATATATGCACTGACAATGTAAGTCTCGAACATATATTTATAAATATAAAAGATATCCTCAAGGAAAGCAAAGGCATACCTGGATTTGTTGTTTCGAGCCATTTGGTGGGCAACCAAGAACTGAACCCACAGTTCCTGCTGGTCCAGGCACATGATGTAGATTGTGTGAATGCGAACTTCGAGTGCAGTCTTCCTCCAGTTCTTCTAAATCACCATAACAATTACGGCCAGACTGCCTTGTATGGTATCCATCAGCTGTAGCTTCTCCTTGAAAAGGAACACTCCAGTTCTTCTAAATCACCATAACAATTACAGCCAGACTGCCTTGTATGGGATCCATCAGCTGTAGCTTCTCAGACATGCATCGCAGATGATAGCACAACCATTTGACCTCTTTTCTTCGTTTCTTCTTCATTAGTAAGAATATGTTACCAACTAAATTATTGTTTTGCCTGCTCAAATAGGATAGGAATACAATTGTCTGCCCATTTAGATGTCGCCAATGCAGAATCCAATATCTTGAATTCAACCAAAAGTATGATAAAATGTCATCTTGAACTTTTTGAATACTTCAGTTGAATACATATCGGTTACTGTGCATATTTACTTCAGTTGAAGTTGTGAAAATGTACCTACAGCAGTGTGTAACCAAACTATTTGACAAAAGACACCACTGAAAATTCAATATAAACTCGGAAAATTTCTAAAAAATATATAAACAATTCCAGGAGGGATTTTAGCATGTAGCCATGTGTCTGCTCCATCATCGGCCCTGTTGACTGCCAATTCACCTACCTTAATACCCTATATTTTCAACTCTGTGGTGCTCTCTGACATCATAAGATGTATCAGCGAATCAGTTTCACGGCTTTTTTTTTTTTTGAGGGAAGGGGGAGAGTGGGTGCGGGGGGCGGGGTGCCTGGTGGTTGGGGAAAGGAACAACGAACACTTGCGGCTGGTTACGCACCAATACCCACCATCCCAATAGTGGAGTCTGCGTTACCTTATCCATATCAAGAAGCTTTCATACATTTGTTCTAAATGCACTCCTGCAAAGCCCCGGTGATGGAGATTATTTTACTGCTCGCTGGAACAAGAAACTTGCTTGTCGATGAAACCCCAGCTGGCAGATGGGTGGGTGGGTGGCAGAGTGTCTGGTGGTTTTAGAGTCATCGGGGGTGTGGGGACCCGATATATTACTGACACGAACATTTCGAACCCCACCCACAACTTTACAAATAGATATCACTAAAATAAGGAGGCCAGAAGAAACAAGCTCCACAACGCCCTGATATGAGACCTGTTACGGCATGGGACGCTCTTCCTCCTCCGTAAGAATAAACAAGCTCCACAGTCCCTGATATGAGACCTATTACTCCCCTGATATGTGAGACCTATTACTGCATAGCAGCGCACTTCCTCATTCCTTGGAAAAGGAAAAACCGTGCGAGGGAAATAAACGATGGAAATTAAAATATATATATATATATATTTGAAAGACACAAATCATGGAAGACAACTTAAACGAAACGTGAATCTATCTTATCTTTCAGCGCGAATTAGATTCCATTAAATGTAATGTGTGTTTTTTTATTTGTTTGAAGGTGTTTTTTAATATAAATCATTATTAATTATATAAAAATGGTTTGAGTTCTTTATGTTATATTATTTTAACGGATTTTGGTTGATTTTTTAATTTAATTGAGATATGATATTTGTGTAGTTAAAAAAATGGAGTGAAGTAGTAATGTTATGGATTGATGATGATTTTGAATGAAATGTTTAGTTTAGTAAGGACAATTAATTTATGGAGATTTTCTATAATGTACAATAGAGGAAGTTAATATAGGAAAGGTGATAATTTGGCTCTCATGTGCTTTAGAAAATTGATATCTTTTTGTCCATAAATGTTAGAGGTGGGAAAATATCCTTGGTTCTAAAGTTAAGTTCGTTTCAACATAACTATATTTTAAACCACAAATTGTTGTTGACCTCATGGATATGATAGAAATTTGTTGGCTTGTAGGATAGTCTTGTCATGAAATAAGAAGGGTAGTTATTTTTCCTTGATAGTGATTCTTTGTAGATTTTGATGTGTTTTTCATTCTACTTTACATCTATAGAAAATAGCTACAGACTTAATTCTTTGTCATATTTTATAGAAAATAGCTACAGACTTAATTCCTTGTCATCGTCTACCAACATTTTGACTTCCCACAATATTATGTATATTGGTGAATTTGTCATCATTACTATTGTTGGGATGTCCTCTTGCATAACTTGGTATTTCCCGTACCCATAGAACCTCTTCCTACGAAGTTTTGTTGTTGTAGGGTATACAACTTTTCCTCCACCCTCAAAGAAATCGGATAAGCTTGTTTCCTCTTCAATCTATAACTTAAAACTATTAGCTTACATTACTACCCTTTTGTATTATATATTTAAGTCTTAACTAAGTGATAACTTGAATAATTCTTTCGTATGTACTCTTAAGTGGATGTCTCAAATTTTTTTCTTGTGTATATAATCTCTATTGATAAGAAATTGGTAAGAAGTTCTCCTTGAACTAACTCATTCTTTTCTTCCAAGTCTTGATCTTTTCTTACTATCTCTTTATTTTATCATTTTGCGTAACATCCCACTAGAGTATAGCATTACCTTTGCTTTTAATTTCATAAAAAAGGAACCCTAATATGGTCTAGAACATTTTTATTTTTATCAAAATACCCATTTTGGTTAGTTGATTAGATCCTCAACTTATAAACTACCATCACAAACAATATTCGCAATCTAGATCACGCCCAAGTTTTTTCCTTGTTCACTTTGGTCTCATTGATTCCACACTTAGCCTCATCCAGAAAATTTCACTCCTGATCAACTTGACCTCACTCAACCTTCCTGAACTGCGCATTGCGCAGTCTCAGCCCTCAAGCACCGACCTTACCTCTTGAAATTGTGCATTGTGTAGTCACAGTGCCCAAATTTGACCCTTGAGCTCTAGAACTACGTAATTTATGCCTCCCAATCAACCTTAACTGCGCATTGCACAGTGCCAAGCCTCACGCTTCCAACCTGACACCTTGAGCTGCGCAATTGCACAATCCATTAGATTTTCCTCCCTCCATAATTGCGCATTGGGAAACTTCAAGCCTCAAGCCTGAGCCCTTGAAACCCTCAACTATGCAATCTACCTGCTTGTTCTCCTTCCAGAATTTCACATTGGGCAACTCCAGGCCTCAAGCCTCAACCTTTAGCTCTTGAGCTCCTCAACTGCACAATCACCTAGCTAGGCCTCTCAAAACTATGCATTAGGCAACCTCAACGCTCAAGCCTCAAGCTTGACCTCCTGAATCCCTCAATTGCAAAATTCCTTGAGTCTATCCTTCGAGAACTTCGCATTGGGCAACCTCAAGCCTCAAGCCCCGATCGTGAGCTCTTATCCTTTGACCCTGGCCATCCTGAACTGCGCATTGCGCAGTCTTGAGCTTCAATCCAAAACCTTGACCTTTGGAACTGCGCAATCCCTAAGTTAGTCACCAGTTCCAACCCTAACAAGTGATTTCATGAAACATGTTAGATTATGGGTTTTTTGGACTGATGTCATATTGTCGTGAATGGTTTTTAGTTGCAGGTACTCTATATCATCATGATAGGATGATGATGGATAAAAAGGAGAGGGAGAACATTGAATTGAGAAGAATGCTATAAATGGTCCAATAGGAGAAGAGGCATATTCTCCTTCAATTGCAACATGTGCTTGAGGAACAAGTTGCTGAAAGTTCCACTCTAGTGATAGCAAAAGAAACATCAAAAGTAAAGCCAATATGTGGGCATGGTTCAAATAGTGGTTATGGACCATATGAGGAAAATGATGCATATGAATTTTGTAAGCATCTCCAAGGTTCTCATCATATGTCAATTGGTAAAAGTGGGTGGCTAAAGTCATCTACAATGTCGTCATCATCATTGGAAGTTGAAAAGATGAATGACAAGTTCAAGGAGGTAATAAGCATTTGAAGTACATTTTATTCTATTTATGTTCATAACACCTCTTTTGTAGCATTTGAGCAACATAACAAAGGCATTGGTATGAAGATGCTATCTAAAATGGGTTATGAAGGAGAAGACGTCAACATCAATGGCCTTGAGGATAATGTTGTTGTTGGACTTCATGGTTTATGATATTGTTGATTATTGTCAAAGAACTTCCTTCTTTGTAGCGTGGGCTTGGGTAGTCACGATTGGTGTGGATTATCAACAAGAGTTCACACCCTCCATCATTTTAGATGGTTTGACATTGTTACATGCCTCAATTTTTAATTGTTTTTGGTTGTTTCCTAACTTCTTCCCTTTTCACAAATCGTCGAGCTGCCATCTTGTGACATAAGGAATTGAGTGCTAATGGGAATTGCACCTTGGTCATCGATTGACAAGAGAAAACGGTATTCTACCATTCGATATGCTTTTCTAAACCTCCATGATGTTGTGAATGAGGATCTTATTTTTCTAATTTTCTAGAGATTCTTAATTTGTTGGAAGGTGTGCGGCCATTATCCTTGTATAGTAGCAACTTGCACTTCTCCACCTTTTTTTCCATTGAAAGAGTAATTTTCAAGAAATTGATCATTCGATGGATGAAACATAGCGCAAGTTGTTGGGTTAGCCACCCTAGCCCCTCTCTTAATTGTTCCTTGCAAATCCCCTTTCGAAATTGGGCATTCAAGGTTTGAAAAAATGATATATTTTTTAGCTCGTCCTCTTCTATGATGCATGGAAAGTGAAAAATTCCATGTTTTAATTGTGTGACATTGATGGCTTATGTCTTGACCATGAAAGTGCAGAACATTACTACTCTTCTTCTCCATTTTCTAAAGCATCCATTATGAGTGTTCAACTTTTACACTTTGTATTTTTATTGCTTTCATTTGCACCATTTAAAGTAATTGCTAGTTATTATTTGAGAAAAAATAAACATTTTCCAATAAGGAGAGGAAGTTGCATGGAGTGAATTTGTGGCCTTGAATTATACACACATAGATGGCTCTTTTGTTTTTTTTTTGTAACTAAGTTGAGCCTAGTGTAGGGCCAACTTGTTTATTGGACAGAAGAATGATCTACCCACAATGGGATGCTATCACCATGATTGTGCGAAGCACAATTAGCGTGGTGTTGTGTAACTTGACTCCAAAAATAGAAGAAAAGAGATATTAACACCTTAGAAATAAGCCACTTCAAGGGGGAAACCTCCAATACATTACATAAATGAACAATTCTTGGATGATACAAATGAGCAAAACCTCCTTCTATATATAGGAGTCCATGGGGCCACAATATAATCCTAGTGGGGCCACAATGTAATCCTAGCCGACCTAACAATAATAATGTAAGGGCACAATAATAACAATATGGGGGTTACAGGGGTACAACAATAACAATAATTGGGGCTACATTAACATAATAAGGGGCTACACTATTAATATAGAGACTTAACATACCCCTCTCCTTCAAACAAGTGTTGTCCTCAATGTGATTGACTGTGATACTTATGTATGAAATTCTCATCCTCTCATGTGGAATCTTCTACAGGAAATTTCTTCCACTTGCTGAGATAATTTGAAATTGATTGTACTTGTCGAGTTCTTTTTTCTATGACTGCTTCATATCTTCTTTCGATGTGATGTTGATCTTCCTGTTGTTTCATTAGATTCTGCACCAAAGTTGGGTTATCCTTTGAGAGTTGGAGAACTTGTTGTTGATGCTCAATGTGATATTCCATTAATTTATCATCCATATTTGATATTATTTGATCCTTCAAACCATCCTTTAGCCTCCATTTACGCTTTTAAACCATATTTCATCTTCAATTTCTCTTCGTGAATTGAGCTTGCTGCACATGATGTAGTAATTTTATTCATACGCAACTCTTCCTCTTCATGCGTCATAGTATAGCTTTTGAGGGGATTAATGGGTATAGAATTATTTTTTAGGTATTATATAACCCAATAAAGAAAAATTCTAAAATATTCCCTTGGAATCAATTCAAATTGATTCTTCAAACAAGACTTATGCAATTCGGAAAAATACACACCTTTTTCTTGCTTTTGAGGAGCTCGATATTGAAATTGGATTATCTCTGCAATTGTAGCACTTCAATATTTGAATTTTGGTACCAACTTAGCCCTCTAAATTATCTTTTGAATTCCACAGGTCTGACCTGATTTGGATTCTCCAAGAAAAAGTTGTGTTCAATCTCCCACAATGACCTAATTCTGGACTGGTTTAGTAGAATGAACTTGTAGGACTTGCCACGTGTCACTATTTCGTCCTTTGTCTCTGAAATTGATAGCAACGAAACTACAGTCCGTGTACTTGCGACCAATTTTTACGTCACTCCAATCCAATGCCCATAGAGAGAGTTATTTAACTTTTACCACGATCACCTCTTTGAGATGAAATTCAGGAGCCTGAAAAAGCACTACCTTTCACAGATCATATCTCCAAAAGTATTGCAAACCAAGCTCTGAAATTTTTTGAAGACTTTCCTCAGGATTTCAGCTTCATACCATATGAATTTTATATTTTTAAACTTCGAAGAAAAAAATTTATAGCACAAATTCCACGATCACCTGTTTAGGAGCCTGAAAAAAGACCAAACTTCCACAGATGATATCTCCGAAAATATTACGAACCAAGCTCTGAAATTTTTAGAAAATATTCCTCAGGATTTTGGATTTTCACCCTAAAAATTTCAGCTTCTGAAACTTCGTATAAAAAAATTTACAGCGAAAATTCCACGATGACCAGTTTGGAGCAGCGAAACCCTAGAATCTAAAGCTCTGATACCAAATGTTGTGTAACCAGCTCCAAAAATAGAAGAAAAGATATATCAACGCCTTAGAAATGAGCCACTTCGAGGGGGCAACCTCCAATACATTACATGAATGAACAATTCTTGGATGATACAATTTACAAAACGTTCTTTCTATATATAGGAGTCCATGGGGCCATAATGTAATCCTAGTGGGCCACAATGTAATCCTAGCCGACCTAACAATAATAATGTAAGGGCACAATAATAACAATATGGGGGTTACAGGGGTAAAATAATAACAATAAGGGGGGCTACACTAACATAATAAGGGGCTATACTATTAATATAGGTACTTAACACGTGGACACCCCTTGGGATAGTTTAATTTTCCCAAAAGTGGTTTCCATCCTTAACCCTTCCCCATGAGGTTTGAACCTAAGACCTGGTGGGGACTAAACCCCACTCAAACCAACAAGTATACACTTCATGGGTCACACATAGATGACATTTCTTGTAGGGAGAAATGACATTCTTGTGTAATCTTGTCATGTGACATTTTACACTCAATTCCCTGTGACATCTATCGAGCACATTGTGACAAAACTATAACCATATTCCTAACATTATTTGAAAAGAAAATTAATATACATAGTAGGGCATGGCCCACTAGGGAAGTAGGCTTGTTAATCCTCCTCTAATCCTTTGGATTCTAATAAGTTTTAGGACCAATCCCATTATTCTAATAAGTTTTAGGATCAATCCCATTTAAATTATTCTATGATCTTTAACATGTAGGTGGTCTTAAATTCATCATAGTTAAAATTAATTTGTATGATTTAAATCAAATAAACATTTATTAATGAAATTTAAACTATCATTGGTTAAACATCTCCCAATTTCCTTCTAAAAACTCAACCATCACATAAAATAATTGAACCATCACATAAAAACTTTTGTCATGGATAAGTTCTAGAAGCATACTTGGGATAAAGAGTGAGGGATAAAGACACAATATTGTATTGAAGAGTTTAATCACACTCATATCATTAACAAAAAGCATACATAGGGGCCAATATTTCTTGGAGAGACAAAATTAATATTGCTCAGTTATAGGCTAATTCTCATAAACTTCGTTGTGAAACGAGTCTCTGTTGTGAAACAAGTCTCTGTTGTGAAACAGGGCACTGGAAAAGGCTAAAAGAAATGTGGGAAGAAAAATTATGTTTTTCTCTTCCAGAAAAGTGGAAATAAAAAAACATTTCATTTTAGAATGCAAGGCCTTCAAATACAACACAAAAAGTTATGCAGATACTATGACAACTAGCTCTTTGGGATAATTTATTCCACGAGGGGTTTGTCGAGAAGTTAGGAGCATTTATTGTGAGGTTTCACATGAAAATGGCCGAATAAGGATAGTAAAGAAATTTGTCCCATAAGCTATCTTTAACCTATTTAAAGTTAAAATAATAAACTATCTTTAACCTCTTTAACATTAAAATAATTTCTTTATTTCTTTTTAATTTACAACATTTTTACTCACCCTCATCATTAACAAACAACCCAATTTTCCCTTTAAATGGGGAAATAAGAAAGAGGCAAAGAAATATGAGAGCCTAAAAATAAGATGTAGAATAGGTTGATTCTCCATCTTATTCTTATATTCAACCCTTTTTCTATGGAATCTTATAACAAACACTCCAACTTCTTGACATGGAAACTCTTCTTCATCATTGGCATTCACACCCACGTGGAACAAAATGTGGCTAATGCAACTTATGATTAAGTCGAAGGCTTTCCAACTATGAGGTTTATCTTCGTGACACTGTTCAAATTCGTCGTCCCTTATAGAATCTGAATAGTGTCCCTTGGGATTACAGCATCGTACAATGTATTCACATGAGAGAACTCACGTGCATGTTATTCTAGAGAAATTGAAGGCGTTGTTATAGCTCAAAGAAGTACCATTTGTGGTCAATGTCGGTCCATGATATTACGTAATATATGTGGCGTGTTCCCTTAAAATAAACACATAATGTTAGTGCAGCCTGTGCCTGCACATTAAATAGGTTTTTGAAGTACTAATGTGGAGCTCTTGTGCTTTTGGGGATGTGAGGGTTCTGTTCTCATCGACTCTATTCTTGGTCAGTTCGTAGCGGAGAAATACTATTCAGTTAAAAATTTGAGTCTTAGAGGAATTGATGTTATTAAAGAAGTGAAATTGCAAATAGAGACAATTTTCCCAAAGAAGGTGTCTTGTGTAGTTATAATCAAATTTGTGGCTAGAGATAGTGCATCATTTGTATTTTTCTTAAAAATTATACATAGGAATACCACTGTGTTAAGTATAGCATGGGGTAACAACAACTCTCAATGATTTCTAATGATTGATTGTAGGCATCTCCCATCACCCTCTGCTAGAAGAAAGGATGCAAATATTACACTAGCTTCCAATATACAGAGAAATCTACCACCCCCTACCTTAAATGTAACCCATCTAACTCAGATATTTGCAGCTAAAGGTCTATCACAGGACGAGATGGTTAATTTTCATGTATTTTATAAGACCTGCAACTCATCAATGTGTCAATTCTTGTAGATGACAATAATGGTTGAGAAAAACCATGATTATAATCATGTTTGCGTTGTTTGGGCGAATGCAGGAGCACATACAATTGGTGTCTCTCACTATACTTCATTCGTCAATAGGCTCTACAATTTCAATGGCACGAATATGATGGAAATTTCCCTTGATCCAACATATGCTTAGAAACTGAACTAGAGTTGTCCCCAAGGCGTCCCCATTAACGTCAACACGACTGTGGTCATGGATCCTCAAATGCCATTGATCCTGGACAACTTGTATTACAACAACGTTATAGCTAACAGTGGTCTGTTTAAATCGGATGCAACTCTGCTTACAGATCCAAACACCAAATCTAGTGTGACTGCAAACTCAGGCCTTAGCTTGGTCGGATGGCAAAAAAAATTATTGTCGCAATTATAAAAATGGGAGATATTAGTGTATTAACTGGAAACCAACTGGGACATATTAATTTTTTGAGTAGTCCTCGTCAACTGCAGGGTTGCTAACAATTAAAACAAATTGGAAAATTAGTTTTCCTTAGCTTCAAATTTAGAATATTTTCACTTCTTGACTATTAAACTAGCACAACAAGCAACATAGAAGTTGGTGCAACCTATTGAAAATGCAGACACATATGTCTAATATATATTGTATATGATTGATGTAATTTATAGGAAAAAAATTATTATTTTAAATACAAAATATATTTAGCATAAAATTAATGTTTTAAATAAAAAAATATATTTATTACATTATTTTGTTAATTTCATTTTTTTTTAAATTAATTTTGTTATACATTATATTTAAAATATTGATTTTTTTCAATGTCTATTTCATGCCGCATTTCCCTCCATTTTTTCATGGGGCATTCTTCCCTCCATTTTTATATAGTATTTATTTTATTTAAGATATATTTACACCTTAACTGCACTTCCCTCCATTTTTATATAATATTCTTCACTCCATTTTTATATAGTATTTATTTCCTTGAAGGTATATTTTCACCTTAGTAAATGCTAGTATTTATGTTTTCCCTCATCATTCACACTCATAGTAGAATACATTGAGAAATAGAATGTTCATGTGAAGTGAAATCTATTTTCGTGTGCAGCAACATTGGCACAGCCCATAAGGTCTTTGAGAACTGATTCCAAAATTTTTTACGTGACTAAAAACATAAGCCATCGAAATCGCAACTTTTGTGCATGCTTGCGTATGATTAAGAGGATAAACGGTAGAAGACCAGGGGTAGTGGCCAAGGCGAAGGGTTCAAATCTGAAAACATGGCACCGAATTTGTTTTAAAATTAGAAATTCTCCTCCTAAATTTCAAGCAAATCACTAAATAAATGAGCTTCTAAATGATGACGAAGCTCAGTGTTTGTATGCAAAATTCTTGATCTGCCATGGCTCCAGCCTCAAATGACTTTGACTTGGATTCTTTCATTGAACTGCGGAGCAGTGAAGATGATGTGAGCGATTTGCAGGGGCTCAATTGTAGCCTTGAAAATATCCTGATGACGAGACTACAAAACCTTTTCTCTTTAGAACCCTAGTTTCACACATCAAAGGCAGGAAAACGATGAAAACAACATGGAATGGGCCGAGAAAGGTTCAAAGAAACTGGAGAAATTCAAAGAACATTCAAGTTCATTTTCAATTATAGACATATTGAAAATTGGATATGAGAAATGTAATTCTTATGACCCTGATGCGTCTAATTCGAACTTAGAGGAAAAAGGAAAGCCCTTGCATTCGATAGAAAGAATCGAAAACAAAGATCAGAAAACTACAGTTTCCACTGATGCATCTAGTTCAAATTTACAGGAAAGGGGTAAGCCCTTACATTCAATAGATAATGGATTTCACAAAATTGAAATTTCCAACAAAGTTCGATCGGCTTGAGAATTGGCTGAATTAAGGCTTAGTTTGAGCATGAAGAAGTCTGCATTCTTGGATTTTTCTGGTAATCCTTCGACATTTGCTACTTAAAAATGAAAGGACCGTTGATGACGTTGAAGATGAAAAAGTGGAAAAATGGAACATGGCCGACCTGGAAGGAAAAGTGGCAAAAAGGTCTGAGACTCTCTTAAGCCATTGGACTTGGCGGAAGAACTTGAAAAGAGAGATGCATATTTTGGATTGCACTAGGAAGAGGGAGTTGTAGCACAACCAATGAAACTTGAGGGTATCCAACGAGGACCGCCAACAATAGGTCATTTACAAATTGATTCCATGAGCTATCTTTCACAGGAACTTGCATCACAAATGTTCAGGAGGGATCATGGTTCTCCACAAGCTCTAGCTGTGCATATGAATTATATTGCCGTGGGTATGTCCAAAGGATCTGTCCTTGTTAATCCCAGCAAATATTATTCTGAGAGTGTTGACTGCATGGATGCCAAGGTTTTGTACTTTATCCTCTAAAACCTAACTGTTTGCATGTATTCCAGCATTTCCTTATCTTTTAATCCCCTTTGTGATTTGTTATTTTGACAATGTTTACTTTTTTTTACTGTGGAATGCAATTTTAGCTCTTTCGAGACAAACTGCCTATTATGACAATTGTTTCTCAAGTTTTGCAATAGACCTTATTTTTACTAGATTATCTTCTGTAGTTTTCAGTTCTCTATATACGACTGTAAGAATCTACTAGAGTATCTTCTGTAGCATTCAATTCTCTGTATACGACTGTAAGAATCGTGGAGAAAAGAGCATACATCCTTTTTAATATTTTGAAAATGGGGGACAATATTGATCTATCCATCCTATATAATATATCTATTCTATCAATCCTTATCAAGTAGATGTATATGGTATTCACTCTACAATTTTTTGACAAAAAACTATGAAGAATAGGTCGGATGCAATCATTTATCATATAGCATTGAAGACTATCTTATGTTGCGGACAAGGAAGTGATATTTGTTGATAGTAAGGAACCATCCATGCATTTATTCTGTCCCCAGTACCATAAAAAACACCTCTTAGGTCCCTTTGTGCTCTTGTTTTGGATTTTTTTGCAAGTCAGTTTTTATTCCTTATGGCCACCCACATGGAAATTCTTTTTTCCATAGTGGTTTCCACCATCAGGACTTATCATTTTGACTATTGAGCCTCATTAGAAAACGTTTCTTTGTACCCTAATTTCGCAATATATTTATCCATTGAAGGATTTTTAGATCATACTATTTCATCTGCTTCCTTTCTGATTCTTACATTACTTCTAATCAAGGCTTCAACTGATATGCATTGTTCCCTTAAAGTCCTACCATATTGGTTTTGATCCATCATTGTTGCTAGATATCTGTAGTCACAAGACCGACACTTTGGACACCTTAAATAATTCCTTTCATCTAAAAGAGTTAATAATTTGTTTGATAGAGTATAGGTGTTCTCACATCCAACCCATGGATTAGACTCCAGTGTCATCTATTCCCCATTACCAATATTCCATGCTAGCCAGTTGTTTACAACTGGAAAGATTTGCACCAGTCCCTTCCATATCAAAATTATCAAGAACTGGAATCGACAAAGACTCTGTGGGGCAAAAGACCAATGCATTTGAATTGAATTGGGAATAAATCGTGAAAAACTTGGCAAGTATAAAAATTAAAGATATACACATTTTAGATAAAAAAAATATGCATTTTTCATTGATATTCAATAAAGGCATGTCCATAAAATGCACACTATCAATGAATGTCCAAAATTTCATAGATTAATAGGTATCTCATATAATATGGGTCCAAACTAAGAACTGAAAGCATCTACTTATAAAGGTTAAGTGAAGAGTTAACGATGAATACTATATAGTGAAAGATCTAATATGCAGGTTTCTCCCATGTCCTCAGGTTTCTCCCATGTCCTCAACTCTTTGACCCTCAAGGTTCGCAAAGTCCTTAAGGTGAAAAAGAGGGCTTCTTTTGATTGAAGCCAATCTGATGTAGGATCTAGCTATTCCAAGTATAGGTCAATAGCCCAATGATCCAAACCTGCCATTATCATGAAACATTAAAATGTGAACTAAACTTTATATCAATTCTTCCAATTCAAGTGTTTAAGCTTTAGATAAACTGAGTTGAGTCTTGTGTTTCTTAATGTCTCACCTTGGATTTCCTATTGCAAAGTCAAAGAGTGTAGTGGGCCGATATAGTGTTATTTAAGTGCTTTTGTGTTAATAACTTAATTGGTTGTGCTTATTGGGATGCATTTTCTCAAACATGCTTCAATTGCACCCACAACCTAAAGCATTGTAGGTATGGCTCAAGATTTTAATGGAAAATCTTTTAACATCTGGCACATCATTGCCAAAATTTTGCCACCATGTAATATTCCAGGTAGAAATAAACAGCAATATAAAGCACATAAACAAAGACATACAGCAACTAGAGAGACATCATATGCAATACATATAATATAGAGAACGTTGAGCCATTTTATTAAATACTGAAAGATGAAATGGGTACAAAGGTGATCAGAATGATGGCACCTTTGCTTGCACTAGGCAAGCATAAGAATACTCTCAGAATATAACCCGGAATGGCTACTCCTCCAATGACTGCGTAATCTCTAGTGCTGCTGGTACTGCTGCCGTGTTGCTGGTATTGCTGGAATGAAAGGACTATTTGGGGCTGCTTCCCACCTCGGAAAATTCTGAAACTCTGGGAATATCCTCTACACCCAATACCCAGAAAATCCTAGAGAGCTTTCTGGAAATGGATGACCTCCGAAAATGGCTTGCTTGAGGCACTGCGCTATCCTCCAATGAGTTACGCTGGTCCTGAATGATCTGCTCTGAATAATGGCCCCCAACTCTATCAAAATGCTGGAAGAGGGAAGGGCTAGCCCCTTTCCAAGTCTCCCGGGCTGAATCCATTGATAAACCCTCAATTCGGAACCTCCTCCTCCCAAGACTGCGTCCTCCCTTTCATTGACTGCTACCAACTGTGGTTGTTGCAACTCCCTCTGACAAAACGATGGTGAAACTCCTCACTCGAGCAGGCACTTTAAGTCCCCGGGGCTGAGGTTGGGATCTCCGCATAGAGACACCTGATGTACTGAATAGTACGTGCAGAATTCGCTACACGACAAGCGTGCTCAATGTCAAAAGACAAATAACATAGATGCATAATCAGAATGAATCAAAATGAGAAGACCCTCTCCCTTTTTATGCTTGGAGAGCCTTGCTCTCACCTAGGCCCCACCATTAACTGCGTTGTCTCCTTGAGCCACGCTGTCCATCTCTCTCTGCGCTGGCTTGGTCCCACGCTGCCCATGCTGTCCCTTTTCCCACGCTGCCACTTGACCACTAGGCCCCACGTTGCCAATTAGTCATGCCTCCCAAGTGACTTTAGGAAATACTTTTTATCCTAAGTGTGAGTAAGTGTCCATCTTTACCCACTTTATTTAAAACTTAACTTTATTAAAGTAACATA
Organism: Pinus albicaulis; assembly: GCA_034641835.2. Taxonomy (NCBI): domain Eukaryota; kingdom Viridiplantae; phylum Streptophyta; class Pinopsida; order Pinales; family Pinaceae; genus Pinus; species Pinus albicaulis. The sequence goes on from CM076573.1 coordinate 267,260,469, forward strand.
GTCTTTACCTATTTCTCCCTCTTCCTCTGATTCCTCTGAGTCGAGGTCTTCATCCTCTGACCCTATTTATTTTTCTTTTTGGATTTCGCTTTGCTTCTCACTGGATTTCGGGGGTCCCGAGGCTTCCTGCGTGGGAGGGCCCTTTTCTGCATTCTTTGGGCCAGCCTCTTGATCTTCCTCAATTCTCGAGCTTAGAGCGGCGAAATTGTTCTCATTATCTTTTGGGCCAGTCACGGGTATGGAGGCATTTCCCAAAGGGGCAGAGCTGCCTTCCCCCCTGTCAATTTGCTGCCTGTTTGGCCCTGGCCTGGAGGTAGGTTTGGCTTTTTTTGCTGGCTACCATTCTGCTTCTTTCTCTTTCTCTGGGGTTGCATTATTGGAACAACGTTTGGCGAAATGTCCATATTTATGGCATGCGCGACACTTGAATGGCAGTTGTTCATAGTCAATCTTCTGAATGTGGGACCAATTCCCAACGGTGAGCTTGATGGCTTTAGGCAGCCCAACTTCCAGGTCGACTTCCACACATATTCTAGCACAATCATATTGTTCATTCTTGCAGGATCTGTCAATAAATTTCCCAATGGAATTCCCAATTTGAATAAGGGAGTCCCAACTCCAATAGTGCACTGGAAGATTTGGGAGTCTGACCCAAACTGGGACAGCAGAGGGGACGTCGACTGAAGGATCAAAATCAGGGGTCCAATGATTCAGGTACAGGCCCTACGGACCCATGAAGTATGGTCCATTTCTAAAGATGAGTTCCTTGTCCTCCTTTGAATTAAACTCGAATAGGAAATAGCCGTGCCCCAAAAAGTAAGATGTGACATTGTTCTTGATGAGTGGCTGCCAATTTCTGTTAACCCAAGCTTTCGTAGTCTTTGGAGATGGCCATAAACCTGTAAACTGCCCTATCAGCGCTCGTTTCGCGAGAGAGAGGGCCACCTTCATAGGTCGCTCAGGGATTTCATCCAGTTTCTTCACAAACTTGGATGCCTATTGTTTCAGCTTCTTCTTCTGAGAGGCAATCAACAGGCAGAAAGCCTCCACCTCAGGAGGAGGGGGCGGAGGGGCGCCCTGGGAGGCCGCCATCAGTGGATCGAGGTGGGGCAGACACGGAAGAGCCGTAGCTGGAGTAAATGGGCAGCGACGGCGGCATCAGAAGCGAGATCGCAATAGTGACCCAAGCAGACAATGTCCCGACAGGAATCTGCGCGGCGCGCAGAGGATCCACAACAGAACTTGAATAGCTTGAACGCAACCATTAATGAAATTTTATAATTTTTATTTAATTGAATTATTTAAATATTATTTAACATTAGAGAGTAAATGAATTATATTAATAAAAATAATTTATAACTGTTATTTAGTTGAATTATTTAAATGTTATTTACCATTAGAGTAACTAAATTATTAATAAAAATTATTTTTAATTATTATTTAATTAAATTATTTAAAACAAAACGTAAATAAAAATGGCCATGTCTGATTTGATTGCTTCAATGGGGATTCAATAGCCCCCGATTTGCAGGAATGGCCGTGGGTTAGGGGCTATTTCGCGCCCATTCCTGGAAATCTAGAAAGTGGTGTAAAATTCGGGGTTTTAGATCTTGTATAAATGGCTGATGATGGAGTTGGATTATAAACAAGTTTGTGAATGGATCTCAAGGGCTATTGCTTCTCTGCGTACGACTTTATTGATATAGCAACTGTTTTGCGTGGTGACCAGGCGACTGTGAAAAGGAAAATCAACCAACAGCTGTGACCAGGTGGCTGTGAAGAGACAAATTCAAACGCAAGTAAGTTTCTGCTCTCTGCTAACTGTATGTGTTTAAAATTATTTACTTGAACGGTTTTCAATTAGCTTTAGGCTTGTAAAAATTGTGAAAAATGTGTTATCTAAGGTCAAAGTCAAGCTGGAAAATAATTTCTAATCGCATCATTGATGAAGCACTCGGGAGATTTATTACAGGTTTGTTTCCTGAAAACAACATCATCATCCCACATCCTTTTCACATTAAAAGACGTAGGATTGAGCAATGGGTTGCCGCGTATCAACTCTGCTCCTTTTAGTTTTAAATCCTCCTTTTAATAACCTAAGCTAGTGATCTTCTTGTAGACGAATTCTGCCTTTTTCATAAGCCTAGCCTTACCATAATTGCTGATCATTGAATTGAACGTTGGTAAAGTAGGATTCTCCTTTGACAGGAGCACGCTCTTAAATACTTGTTCCGTTTTGCTAGAATCTTGACGCTTTCCATAAGCATCTATAAGTAATTTGAAAGTAATGATATCTGGTTTACATTTGTCTTTCTTCATATGAGCAAGAACCTGCTCCATTTCTGTGAGCATTCAATGTTTACCATAAGCATCCATCACACCGTTATAAGTATAAACATTTGCCATTTTTTTCATTTTCTCGTAGATTAACACTCTCCCTGAAAACTACGGGGCAAACTTTAGTGCCGTCGGCTCCTCCTTTGCTTTTCCCTTTACTTCGCCGCCTTGCGGACTGTAACTTTGATTTTATGAAAATGAAAAGGATGCTCTCAGTTTCAACCCATGGCGTTGGCTGGAGCCCGATGCAATGAGTTTAAATTCAGCTATGAATATCATCGTCCAAAGCTAAATCGATTATATATATATATATATATATATATATAGATATATATATAAGAAGCTGAGTGACGGCATAAGCTCTGTGTATGAGGAGTTTATTATGATGTCTGGTATGTAAGAAACGAACCCTACAGAAGTGTGAGGATGATATTGGTATGGCTTCTGTTGGGATAAAACCAGGTAATAGCTGCACTGGACATTACATTATTATATGCCTTTAACTCCAGTCTTTTGTGACTTTCTGTGCTTTTTTTTTTCGATTGGGTGAGGTTCATTTTCTGGGCCGGTTATTATAACATTAAGGGGACTCTAGATAAGACGTCCTACTGTTTCGGGAAATAACTCCCTAAAGGTTTTGGGTTGGCAACCTTCACAGATCGGGGCATACCATTCAAGAAGGACTCACTTAACCTATCTTTTTATGCTGAAAACTAGATATAACAAGTTGCGGAACTTACTCGAAAGTCCTACGTTTGATGTAGATCCCGCGGGGTGCAAACCCCTAGAAACTCCTCGTGCTTCGTAACCTGGAAATCAAGAAAGAACGAACATGAAACACTAGTTGTATAGCATATATTGTTCCTAGATGTCAGTGTAACTCATGTATAATATCATATAAACAATACTGAATGTTTAATTAATGATCTTTACACATATATAAAGAGATATAAACACGTGAATTTTGGGAACAAGATGGTTCTTCTCATTATAAATGGCATGTACAACAATAGAAAAGTGGAGAGATCACATGAATCCTTCCACGACCTTCAAGCAGACTGTCCTCTGGATCCGTCCAACCCTCACCTCGCTAGGATTCTTCTAAGATGTGTGCACACAGGATGTCATATAGGATGATGATCATCTCAAGGAAACAAGGGTTTCTTGAATATACCGGGAAGTGCAGGAGGCACGGGAATATCAGACTTGAAATAGGGCTCCAACAGAGTATAATATCTATAATTTTCTCTCTCCCTTAGGCCGTACACATGAGGGGCTTTTATACTCCCTTAAAGTAGTTTCAGCAGTTGGAAACAGTTGGGCCATGGGCTGGGGTGGTTGAATTACGGGAATAACCATCACCCTGCCTCGAAAATAAGGAATTTTATACATTTTTTAATGATTTAAATGGCATATGTAAAAAATTATGAATGGGCTCGTGTATATACGCGAAACAGTCTAGGCATAATCGCGTATGGGATTTTAGACACTGTTTTTTATGAAGTTTTTCAAGTCTGGGGGAAAAGGTGCCCAAGGCCAAAGAGACAATCATTATTCACATGAGGGTGAAAAATGATGCTATAACACCTACAAACATACTCGAATGTGTATTTTTGTAGGGGGAGGATCGCTTGGGTAATAATCTGGTTTTTTTATCATGACTACTTCCATGTGAAAATGCTATGTGTTGAGGAGAACACTACTAAAGATCATTTGTTTTAGTGGTTTTACAACCAGATTGGATCACTTCAAGTAAAGTGGGTGGTTTTTTGGCGTGGGTGGTGGGACGTCCTGATTATATCAAGGCCTTATAAGGATATGGGTTGTAAATCTTGTCATCATTGGTGGCACTGTAAGTGGTGTATATGATATTGTTGTGACATCTGAACTCTAGAATGCGCGTTCAAACTATACTAGTTTTTCTGGGAGCATTTATGATGATTGGTGGCCGGAATTTGGATGCTGGTATGATATTTTAAATTTTTCTGGGGACTAGTATAAAATTCTCGTTTTTCCTTGGATATATTTCTTTCCTTGTCTCAGGTGATTGTTTCTGACTTTGACGATGGACGGAGATGATTCATTACTCCTCGATGTACCTGGAGTGCAAGTGCTATTAAAGGGTCTTTAAGGTTTTTTCATATTTCTTTCCCTTTCTTATGTTGATCGCCAGGACAATGGGTTGGTGGTTTACAGATATGGTACTTTAATATAGTCCTATCTCGGATTGGGTGGTTGGATATATTTTATTTTGCAGGTACATATGTTTAATGATTCCATGTTTTCATTTTGATACATGATGACCTGGAGGGGGTATTGTTTGTGGGATAATTAGCTGGCAGTGCTGGGAGTTTTGGCCATTTTTCGTTTTGGGAGGTGGTTGAGAGGTTGACGTGGATATTGGTGGGGTTATATGTTTTTTTTGGGATGTCGGATCTAAATCAATACATTCGTGAATGTGATGTGGCATTCTCGAATGTGTCTTTCCTGCATGATGTTCAGGTGGTGGAGGACACCTTTAATCATTGCACAGGTGGGGTTGGTGAACAGTCCATTCCCATCTCTTCACTTTTCTCCTGGCCCTCTGTAACTCCTTGCCCTGGTCATGATGTGCTGAAACCCTTGACATTCTCAATAGAAAATCCCACCAAATTACATCTGGGTGTGGTAAAGCCATTCAAGCTTTTGGAGGATTGTCGACTCTTGAGTTTCGGTAATGACATTCTTTGGGAGCGAGTTGAGGGTCTCTCAAAGAGGGTGGTAGTTGGGCGGTTGAGAAGTAATTTCTGGTCGAGAGATGACCACCATTGCACTCAATGCACTACCTAATGAATTGGGAAATTTTGTATCAAGTATCTATGGAAATAAAGAAACTACTCCATTCAATGATCTATGGTCATTATGAAAAATTGAAGAAACCAGATTGAAGGCAAAGAACAATGTTGGATCAAGTGAACAAAATCAAGCATATGCAGCAATGGCAAGGAAGAAAGGGAAGTCTCAAAAAAAATTTCAAAAGAAAATCGACATGTCTAAGATTCTATGTTATGAATGTAATGAATATGGGAATTTCAAAAGTAGTTGTCCTAAACTCAAGAAGGAAAATTGTTAAACTAGGCAATTAGGTCCAAATTCCACTTTAGAAAACTCCTTTAGAGAATATAATTATGGCATTGAATTCCTTTTTTCAAGAGGACCAAAATCGACCTAAAGATCGTCATATTTGGATAAGGAAAAGTGGGTTTTTTAATTTATGTTTTCTCACATGTAAATTATCAAGGTTGGCCTCACTTATATGTCGGCTCACCTAGTCCAATGGTCACTTCTCTTGACCCCCACTTAATGGTATATATAGAGGTGTTTTCTCGCTCATTTTACACACATCAACTTGCTTGAATATGTGTTTGAGGTAGCCGAGGTCTTCAAGGATTGTTTAATTGTTTCGGTTCTCTTCTGTCGTAGGGCCGAGAGCCTTTTGAGAGACAGTCGCACGTCTTAGGGTAATTTTGGGCATCATTGAATTCTGTTGGTGGCCGAATAGGAAAAAAAGAGAGCCACTATGATGTAGGGCTGGCATTGGCCTAGATCAAGTGCTATATGGAGGCCGAGTTTCATACAGAAGAGAGCCATTGTGATTTAGGGTTGTCGTGGGCCTAGATCGAGTGCTATATGGAGGTTGAGTTTGAAACTGGAGATTTGCAGGTCTTCTTTAGGGCTTGTACTAGCTTAGCCTAATAGTATCATACCGCAGACATTATTTGAAGGATGGTCATAGCTATAGAGATGTTTTTGATCAAATGGAAGAGGTCTAGAATAGCTCCTTGTATGTCAGTCTCAGCAACAATCATGAAGAGGGTTCTTGATGCAATTAACAATGATTCTTAAGCAGCCCTAATCAGTCTAATCCTCTTTAGTAGCATGTATGTTGTTCATACCAGATTACAGTTCCAGATAGGTCATTCATTTTTCTAAATGTATGTGATGATTAGATCTTCAAATTGGCAAGTCAGTATTGACTTTGAATCATTGTACTCTATCTCTCTCTCTATTGAATATTTGATAATAAGAAGATTTAATCAAAGGTTTTCCCCATCTTGGGGTTTTTCCCTGGCTTGATCCATACTCTTGTGTTCTATTGTCTTGGCTTGTCTTAAGCTTTTATCATTTATGTTCTTTCATTAGTTACAACCATGATTAATGTGATTGCGAATGGATTAATGGGAAAATGAACCTAAGCAAAGCAAAGAACATGTTAAATAAAAATTAATATGGTATCAAAGCTCAGGTGAGGAAAAGACCAAGCTTAAGAGATTGCAATCACTAAGAAGCATCTAAGGAATTTTAGTAAGTAACCTTCAGCCCTTTGTGGTAGGTCAAGTCCGAGTTCAAGAATGAAAAATCTGTGATATTGTCTTAAGGCCTTCTACAAGCCCTAATCAGCGAACATGGGCACCAATTCAAGAGCAACTCAATATTTACGAGCAAAGGTTGGAAGTCATCAAGGTATGTTTCAGTATTTATAAGGTGTGTTTAAAGTAATTTCAAGATATTTTTAGAGGAATATTTAGCAGTTCTATCCAATCAAGCTTCAGACTGAATCATCATCACCATCATATAGAAGGAGATGTTTCCCTTTAAGATCCTTGCCTTGACTCTGAGGTGTCATAGCGACATAAAATGATTTATATGTCAGAATAAGAACTCAAATCCCTTGGCCTGGTGAAGTTTAGGCAACTCATAATTTATTATGATCTGCGTTCATCAGTGTTGTGGAAGATTGGCTGACTTGATTCCCATTCTCTAAAAAATAGTGAGAAGTATTGCTGGAATTATTGTAGAGTCACTATAAGAATGAAATGCTAATCCTGACCATTTTCCTACAACAATCATTCGAGAAAAACTCTGAGCATTCTATTGCCTAATCAGATATGTGGAGCTATAGAAGATTCTAAGAAATAGTGACCTTATTCGTGATGTGTCTGAGTTTTGAAGAGGTCTTCCTGATATGATAAACCGTGATGGTTATTTCACCTAGATCATCATCAAATAAGGGTACCTAAAGTCCAACAAATAGTTTCAATGATCTTTCTCTGAGATTGAATCAAGTTTGAAGAATACCTTCATCTCATTTTTTCTCTACCTAAATATCAATGGTATGTTGTATAGAATAACAATGGGTGAGTCTGTTACTTTGTTTGGAGAAGTAGAATTCTTTCCATTATATAATACTAAGTTTAAAATGGGCTTCCACTGTAAAGAGGTCTTGGTTGCCATAGCGGCAGGATTTGTACCTTATTATTAAAGCAGCCCATAAATCATATATAATCAAGCTCCTTATCTACTCCAGTAGCAGTGAATGAGTTTATGATCAGTCTCCCTGGTCTAAGAAACAATAATTTATGCAACATCTTACAATCCAGTTCATAGTAACATGGGAATTCCGAGCATTTGATTTTTGGTCCTGATACACTGCAGTGACATATTCACGTAAACAAGTGGTTCAGATTAGTTCACAATGATACTTGGTCAAAATATCTATTGAAGCCAAAGTTCAGAAGCTCTGTTGATGCATCCTACATGTAAGAGGACAAGTATCCTATCAGTTGTCAGTAAATGGTTTCCTTTTAACAAGGCATGTTATCTATAATTCGTTCTTGAAGAAGGGATTGTTTGATGACGCACTTGAACCTATGTCTAAGGGCATCAAGTCAAAGCAGAAGGGTTTTGGTCCCTCTTCTGAAACCACAAAGTCTATTTTGAAAAATATATTATCAACTATAAGGATTGAGATCAATTCATTTTTGGCGACCTTATCCAAGGCTATCCTCATATGCATCAGTGGAACAATTGGAAATACATGATTACTGTCCTTGTTGCGAAATGAGATAAGTAGAAAAGTTATTTCTGTAAACAGAAAATCTATACAGGTTCATATAAAATTTGTAAATCTTATGTACAATCTTGTACCAATGGCCCAGTATAATACAAAAAATTTATGTCTATAAAAAAAATCATCTATGGTGCTTAGTTTAATTAATGAGAACTTGAATCCAACTAAAAGAGGCCATTTCAATTAAAAGGTGCCCTTCCCTTAACAGTGTCAAAACTTAGAATTTATGTTGGCACTGGGCAGGAAAGAGTTTCCTTTTATGATGGGGCATTGTGTTGTAATTTTTTACTCTCATCGCTTGGCATGCATGAGCTACGGATGTACCATTGTTGGGCTTTAAAGATGACTAAAGACAAAAATCCCTTTATCTACTAAGTGGACTCTATTTCTGGCTGATTTCTTGAATTCCTTCCACATTTCTTGATGAGGGCAACAAACTCCTCATTTGTTGATGTAAACATCATTTGTGGCTAGATTTTTGTAATATTTCATGTATTTTTCTAGGACATTGGGAAAATTTCAGCCTTAGAATGTTGTGGACTCTAATTGTAAAGGAGATATTTGGACCAGAGAACTACTCACTTGATTTTTACTGCATACATTACAACTGCATAAGAGATCCAGGATGTAGAGCATGTTGTCGAAGAACTCATGTGGAAAATGGTCTGGTTTTGAACAAAGTGGTCAAGCATCCTTTGCAAACTCAACTGTCAAAACACTATAAAATGATGATGTTATGTTACCTGGGAAGCATTCTCTTGTGGATAGGATAATACTTTAGAGTCATTAAATAATTCTAGTTCCATTCATGAAGATGTAATGGGTTCATGGTTGCACTACCCTATTAATGATTCATTAGATAGAGGAATATTGCTTTGAATTATTTGGAGGTTTTTTCTTGTTGTATTTCTAAATCTAGGTCACTAGATCGAAGGTTACTTCATTTTCTATATTTTTATTTCACCCATTTTGGATCTAACACAAGCACTTAATTGAGCTTTCATGCTTCGAAAAATTGAATATGTATTTCTCATTTGAGGTCAATTTACAATGACTTGTGCCAACATTGAGATATCTTTATGATCTACAGTCACTCAAAGAAGAATAGTCAATGTAAAAATAGGGTGAACAACCTACTTAATAATAAGGGGAACAATTCATGCCATTTAAGATTTATTTCTAGGGTTAACTTCAAGCCTTCAGATATAATTTTGTTTTTGGTGGATATTGCATGATCCATGGTATGACCAAATTCATGGTTATTCATTTAACACCTCAACGCATGTGATTTATTTCTTGTATGTCATTTTACTCACTCTGCAGCAAGGTCTGAAATGTGCCATGCTACACCTTGACTATTTCAATGCTTCTATTTCCACAATCAAGTCGTAAACACCTTCTAGTGAAATAAAATGCAACAATGAGCTCAACAACCGACTTTATAATTCAACAACATACTCATATTTGTCACTGACATAAAAACTTGGCTCTGGTTCTCACTGTTTCTCTATGTATTTTATGTGGTCAAGTACTGAAGTTTATTGCACCATTGTTTGATGATCTATATTCTCTAAAAATGAGTCATATAACACTTAATGTCTCATCTCTTAACATTGGTGATGAGGATTACATCTTGTGACATTGTTTAAAGTGTCCTTAAAGCAAATCAATACACAAGTTTCATAGAGTTTGAAGAAATTTAGGGTTTCAAGTCCCTCTTAAGGTAAACCAACAACATAGTAAATCCAAAAACCTAGCCTATAAGGCTGGTGCCACACCTGATCTTAGACTAAACCACCCTTAATCTACACCTATCCCATATAACACAAAATTGTGTGTTCAAACTTAGTTTTTAAATTTTGAGCATGATAATGACTTCTTCTAGGATAGAAATAGTGCATACTGCAAATTATAAGTTGCCATAAGATATTTATCTTATTTGAATATTTAACAGAAAGGATTGTGAACTTTGTCTCATATGGGTTTCAAAACTGTAAAGGATATGGTCAGTCGTGAAGATATTCTAGAGATGGATAAAGAGGTTATAGACAGTAATCAGAAGCTTGAAAATATTGATCTTTCTTTACTACTTTGGCCTGCACCAGATATTCGCCCAGAAGCTACTAAATATTCTGTTCAAGCACAAGATCATGGTCTAGACATGGTACATTTGTGTGCGGCTCCTCCTTGATCCTAAATCCAAAATTAGATCATCCATGTTCCCCCTTGTTGTGGCTCTTCCTACAATTTCTCTTCTAGCAACCACCCTTTACATAATTACTGTGTTATGTATCCTCCTTTCATGAAGCTGCCTTTCCACATAATTTTGAACTGCCATTGCTGTCAGACACAACTTTCTGATAATGAGGGGGGTCTATTTCCTTGAAGGTTCTGAGGGATCACAAGTATGGGTTCAAATATCCATCCCCATCTCCATGGCCTCTTTTCTTTATATCTAGCATTTTATTCACCATGATGTCTTGGTGCTCATCATCTTCAATCAACAAGTACTCGTCAGCTACTGAACCAGACTATTGAGAGAAACAAAGGATGGCTGAGGTTAAAAATAAGCCCCTTTACTACTCCTCGAGGCTCTAACAATTGTTCTCAATGCACTACCTAATGAATTGGGAAAATTTGTATCAAGTATCTATGGAAAGAAAGAAACTACTCCATTCAATGATCTATGGTCATTATGCAAAATTGAAGAAACCATATTGAAGGCAAAGAATGACGTTGGATCAAGTGAACAAACTCAAGCATATGTAGCAATGGCAGGGAAGAAAGGGAAGTCTCAAAAAAAATTTCAAAAGAGAATCGACATGTCTAAGATTCTATGTTATGAAGGTAATGAATATGGGAATTTCAAAACTAATTGTCCTAAACTCAAGAAGGATAATTGTTAAAATAGGCAACTAGGTCCAAATTCCACTTTTGACAACTCCTTTGGAGAATATAATTATGGCATTGAATTCCTTTTTTCAGGAGGACCAAAATTGATCTAAAGATTGTCATATTTGAATATGGAAAAGTGGGTTTTTTAATTTATGTTTTCTCACATGTAAATTATCAAGGTTGGCCTCACCTATATGTTGGCTCACCTAGTCCAATGGTCACGTCTCTTGACCCCCACCAAATGGTATATTTAGAGGTGTTTTATCACTCATTTTACACACATCAACTTGATTGAATATGTGTCTGAGGTAGCCGAGGTATTCAAGGATTGTTTAATTGTTTCAGTTCTCTTCTCTCACAGGGCTGAGAGTCTTTTGAGAGACAGTCGCACCTCTTAGGGTAATTTTGGGCATCGTTGAAGTCTGTTGGAGGCCAAATAGGAACAAAAGAGAGCCACTATGATTTAGGGCTGCCATTGGCCTAGATCAAGTGCTATATGGAGGCCGAGTTTCATACAAAAGAGAGCCATTTTGATTTAGGGTTGTCGCGGGGCTAGATCGAGTGCTATGTGGAGGTCGATTTTGAAACTAGAGAGCCGTAGGTCTTCTTTAGGGCTTGTACCAGCTCAGTCTAAGAGTATCATACCGCAGACATTGTTTGAAGGCTGACCGTAGTTGTAGAGTTGTTTTTGATCAAATGGAAGAGGGATAGAATAGCTCCTTGTATGTCAAGCTGAGAAGCAGTCATGAGGAGGGTTCTTGATGCAGTTAACTGTGATTTGTAAGTAGCCCTAATCAGTCTAATCCTCTTCAGTATCATGTATGCAGTTCATACTAGATTACATTTTTGGATAGGTCATTCATTTTTCTAAAGGGATGTGATGATTAGATCTTCAAATTGGCAAGTCAGTATTGAATTTGAATCATTGTACTCTATCTCTCTCTCTATTGAAAATTTGATAATAAGAATATTTGATCAAGGGTTTTCCCCATCTTGGGGTCTTTCCCAGGCTTGAGCCATACTCTTTTGTTCTACTGTCTTGGCTTGTCTTCAACTTTTATCATTTATGTTCTTTCATTAGTTACAATCATGATTAATGTGATTGCTAATGGATTAATGGGAAAATGAACCTAATAAAAGCAAAGAACATGTTAACTCAAAATTAATATGGTATCAAATCTTAGGTGAGGACAAGCCCAAGCTTAAGAGATTGTAATCACTAAGAAGCATCTAAGGAATTTCAGTAAGTAACCTTCATCCCTTTGTGGTAGGACAAGTCTGAGTTCAAGAATGAAAAATCTATGATATTGTCTTAAGGCCTTCTAAAAGCCCTAATCAGTGAACATGGGCACCAATTCAAGAGCAAGTCAATCATTATGAGCAAAGGTTGGAAGTCATCAAGGTATGTTTCAGTGTTTATAAGGTGTGTTTAAAGTAATTTCAAGATATTTTCAGTGGAATATTTAGCAGTTCTATCCAATCAAGCTTCAGAATATATCATCATCACCAGCATATAGAAGGAGATGTTTCCCTTTAAGATCCTTGCCTTGACTCTGAGGTGTCATAGTGACATAAAATGATTTATATGTCAGAATAAGAACTCAAATCCCTTGGCCTGGTGGAGTTGAGGAAACTTAGAATTTATTATGATCTGCGTTCATCAGTGTTGTGGAAGATTGGCTAACTTGATTCCTATTCTCTGAAAAACAGTGAGAAGTATTGTTGGAATTATTGTAGTATCACTGTAAGAATGAAATGCTAATCCTGCCCATTGTCCTACAACAGTCATTCGAGCAAAACTCTGAGCATTATATTGCCTAATCAGATATGTGGAGCTATAGAAGATTCTAAGAAAAATAGTGACCTTATTTGTGATGTGTCTGAGCTTCGAAGAGGTCTTCCTGATATGATAAACCATGATGGTTATTTCACCTAGATCATCATTAAAGAAGGGTACCTAAATTCCAACAAATAGTTTCGATGATCTTTCTATGAGATTGGATCAAGTTTGAAGAATACCTTCGTCTCATTTCTGATCTACTTAAATATTAATGGTATGTTCTATAGAATAACAATGGGTGAGTCTGTTACTCTTTTTGGAGAAGTTGAAGTCTATCCATTCTATAATACTAAGTTTAAAATGGGCTTCCACTGTAAAGAGGTCTTGCTTGCCATAGCGGCAGGATTTGTACCTTATGATTAAAGCAACCCATAAATCATATATAATCAAGCTCCTTATTCACTCCAGTAGGAGTGGATGAGTTTATGATCAGTCTCTGTGGTTTGAGCAATCAATGATGCAACATCTTACAATCCAGTTCACAGTAACATGGGAATTATGAGCATTTTTTTTTGGTCCTAATACAATGCAGTGACATATTCACATAAACGAGTGGTTCATATTAGTTCACAACGATACTTGGTCAATATCTCTATTGAAGCCAAAGTTTAGAACCTCTACTGATGCATCCTACATATAAGAGGACAAGTATCCTATCAGTTTTCAGTAAATGGTTTCCTTTTAAAAAATCTTGTTATCTATAATTCATTCTTGAAGAAGGGCTTGTTTCATGACGCACTTGAACCTCTCTCTAAGGGCATCAAGTCAGAGCAGAAGGGTTTTGGTACCTCTTCCGAAACCACAAATTTTATTTTGAAAAATCTATTATCAAATATAAGGATTGAGATCAATTCGTGTTTGGAAACCTTATCCAAGGCTATCCTCATATGCACCGGTGGAACAATTGGAAATACATGATCATCTTAATGTTGATTTCACTCCACATTATCTTCATGTGAAAATTCAATCTAAGGTTTTCCAAGCGTTTTTGAAGTCTGATCAAATATCTTCAAGCTGTAAGTAACATTGGCTCTATAAAAACATTTTTCTGTGGAAATCAAAATTGTTGAGGTATCAATCTGTCCTAAAGATGACCTTGCACAACAAACTATCTGTAATCAATCTCAGAAATGGGCTCCTGCTTTCAGGAAACCTGTAAGATATTTCTAGTATTTTGGTTCTCTGACTATCTCTGGAGCCTTGGATTTGACTTAATATCTACGCCATTATATTTGGCATAATTTCCAGAGCAACACATTTGGAATTTCTACCTCTATTTGAAGCGGAATCACCACATTACACAAAAGATCACATTATGAAATGACATATCTATAACAGTCATCGCATTATCCTCACTCTTCCACACCCTTGCTCATCTGTGGCTACAGGTCTCTCTCATGTTCAGGTCTACTCATTCTAATGCCATGAGAATCAATCTAATAGTAATGACATCATATCTATGGTAGTTTGTATCAATATACGCTCTTGCCCTAAATCCTCTCTTTTATATATATGGCATATCCAGCTTAGCATCATTTACTGCATTATTGTTTCAGTCCAGAAGCCATGATCATATGTTGAAGCTCCTATCAATTGCCAACTGTGTTATAGTCTTGTTGTGAACAAGACAGTAGAATATTTCATTTTTTGAAGAAGCTCCTGGGATCTTCTAGTAAAAGAAAATAAAATAATTTTGATAAATGCAACACACCTGGAGCCCTTATTTTAAAGATTAGATAAGAGAAGAAGTGCATGGAACTACGAAACATTCTCTTTTTGGAAACACTCATCAGCTTCAAATCAAAGGTGTCCTAAGGAAGGTACATGACAGATTCTATGTCTTGTCGAGCATGATAAGCTGAAGATCTTGATTTAAGTCAAGATATTATAAGGAATAGTCTTATAGAAATAGTCACCTGAATGCAAAGGAACCTTCCCCATGATGGATCAGTTGCCTCATGGAAGTTTCATCTCTCATATGGATAGTACATGATTAAAGGCTAGATGATCATCCAAAACAAAGCTTCAAAGGGAGCTATAAAATCCCAGGATTAATAGCAGATTGTATATGGTTACATTATAGGCAAGGTTACCTTCTCGATATTCAGTGGGAGCTATGATGTTTGGATTCAGCTATTGATTTTGATAATCATCCTCTCCTCTATCAATTTCTTGCCTTGATACAAAGATCGATAGCTGTTCATTAAGATAGTATGATTTGAAGTACATTGCAGAGAGAGGTTGGATCGATAGTATGGTATATGGTAATAACACATTTAAGTATTGCATCTCTTGAGGTCCACCTTTATTTCTTAAAGATTGAAATCTGTTACTCTGAAGAACTATTGAAGAAAGAGTACATAAGGTGGAAAGCATGGGAATTTGAGGAAAATATCCAGCAGTGATTTATACACATGATCACTATTGTTGTATATTGCAAAAGAGGATTCAAAGAATCCTGCATTTCACATACCACTTTACATGGCACAACAAATGCCATACCTGTTTTATGGAATGTTTAAGTGGAATGATCTCATGATAAGTAGGTTGTCTGATAGACATTGCGCACCCTGGAAAGACAAGTTTAGGTTGTGGTCTCTTTGAGTAAGATGGAGTAAGATCAGTGAAATATTCTCTTTATTAAGAGATGCAAGAAGCAGAGGGATTGTTGAGTGCTGCTAAAGATCTCTGTTAGTAGATATGTTGAGAGGAGCTATTGAGGCCTCAAACAGACTTCAACGATGCCCAAAATTACCCTAAGAAGTGTGACTGTCTCTCAAAAGACTCTTGACCCTGTGACAAAAGAGAACCAAAACAATTAAACAATCCTTGAAGACCTCAGCTACCTTAGACACATATTCAAGCAAGTTGATGTGTGTAAAATGAGCGAGAAAACACCTCTATATATACCATTCGGTGGGGGTAAAGAGACATGACCATTGGACTAGGTGAGCCGACATCTAGGTGAGGCCAACCTTGATAATTTACATGTGAGGAAACATAAATTAAAAAACCCACTTTTCCTTATTGAAATATGATGATCTTTAGGTCGATTTTGGTCCTCTTGAAATAAGGAATTCAATGCCATAATTATATTCTCCAAAGGAGTTGTCCAAAGTGGAATTTGGACCTATTTGCCTATTTTAACAATTTTCCTTCTTGAGTTTAGGACAATTAATTTTGAAATGCCCATATTCATTACATTCATAACATAGAATCTTAGACATGTCGATTTTCTTTTGAATTTGTTTTCGAGACTTCCCTTTCTTCCTTTCCATTGCTGCATATGCTTGAGTTTGTTCACTTTATCCAACGTCTTTCTTTGCCTTCAATCTGGTTTCTTAAATTTTGCATAATGACCATAGATAATTGATTTGAGTAGTTTCTTTCTTTCCATAGATACTTGATACAAAGTTTCCCAATTCATTAGGTAGTGCATTGAGCACACTGGTGGTCATCTCTCAACCAGACATTACTTTTGAGCATGGGAGGCCTATCTAACTAGGCAAAAGACATTTGTTTTTGAAACCTTTTTGTATGCAAGTCCTTTATTACATCTTCTAAGGGAAACAACCATTATTTTCCACTGTTATAACTTAATCTTCAGGAAACAATGTTTTTGGGGCCAATATTACTTCTTTTCCCCACTTGGAGACATTGTATAAAGATATAGTTTGCTGATGTGATTACAATATGATGACTATGCATTCCAATACACTTATGAGTTGATTTCTTGCTGCATCTCCAACTTTGGAACATCTTAAGGTGTTTTTATTGTTGTAGAAATTCCCTCATTTGGGGATATTACAATGGTATCGGAGCAACTTTTTTGGCTCAGCCTGTGAGCTTCAAGCATTATGAAATTTTCTCATGGGGAGGAGAAGATCTGCAAGGGAGATCAAAGAAAACCCTTATTTTCTAGAGGCAATAGGTTCTCAAAACTTATCTGTCAAACTCTGCCAGGTAGAAGCAAAGACATCAAAGAAATGCGCAGGGAAAGACATGGAAATCCCTCAACAAGATCTACAAGATCTATACATGAGGAAGGTTTTATATCCTCATATTTTGGGTATGAGCAGTCAGCCATACCATCAAATCTACAATGTTCCATCAGCAAATTCTTCATGAAGGGGAGGAAAGGAGATGTGCCAAAGAAAGAGACTCTTGGTGATTATTTACGTGAGTATGAAGCTCAATCTAAGGAGTTCAAAGATCACTTGAACTTCCAAGGGTTTTGCAAGATCAACGAGGAAATAAGTACAAGGAGCAAGCAACATGGTGTGGGTAGATTATTCATATATACTTTTGATGGATCACCTAAATGTCCAACTAGGGTTTGGATGGAGGAGCTAGACAACTATGTGCAACAACATCAAGTTTTAGAAATTGAAGCCATCAAAGTAACAGCGCTGCATTTTGAGGGTAAGGCCTATGTTTGGTGGTTGTTTGAATCTTTTTCCTTGAAGAATGCAAATACATCTAGTTATGCAAATTTCATTAAAATATTAGTAGAAAGGTTTGATGAAACATCATGTGAAACATCTACTATAGAGGCTATCCTTTAGAAAAATTGCAAACTAAAAATGTTTTCTGGGTGTTGAGTAATGATGGACAAGTTTCCTATCACACATCATCTTGGAGTTCCATTGTTTGATAAGGTGCATAAATATGGATATTTTTGTGAGTATGCTAAGGAAGACAGGAAAGAACTATAGAACTATTATGCATGGCCACAAGCATTTGGTCTCGTCTTGCAAACTGCTAGTAGAAAGAGTTTGGAATGCGAGTTTGTAAAAAGGCTAAAGTCATAGGTATATAGCATGGTGAATAAGGTATGAAATCAATTCTTCCAACAGCAACATTGTATGTATATCAGCACATACAGGCTTTAAAGATTCATTTTTATAAATCATTTTGTCCCCAGCAATTAAAGCACTACCATCTAAGGAAATACAACACCATTTTATAAAAAGAACAAGGATAGTCCTTGAAGGATTTGAGGATGAATACATGCAATTTATTGAACCTATGGATTAAGCATCAGTTGCTTCCCATACCACAAACAAATTCAGATAGTTTTCAAAAATGTAATTGCAATAGCATTTGAAACAATATTGTGTCCTCTAAGTAAGAGGAGAATTTCTAGAACTTGTTGGAGAAGACATTTATGGTGTCACGAAGTTTAAAAAATTTATTTTGGGGATGTCTAAACATATCACGTTGTAAAGTACGTCCAAGGTTGTAACCTCTTGCTAAGATATTTCAATTGCAATGGATTAAAACTTGTGGATTTGAATTTTATAGATGGATGGATAACAGAGTTACTTTCTGGAAGAGGGGATGCTTCTAATGGATTTATGTAAGAGTGGATTAAAATTTTCATGGTTATTTATGTGTTTAGAAGATAAAAGGTTTTGGAAAATTTTATTGGATGAATTGGTGATTTGAAGCATGTAAATTATTATTATTATTCTCCAATTTTAAGGTCATGACTAAACCTGACACCAAATTGGTGTATGAGACTTCCTTGTTTGTGGGACAAGGGACCCACCTCCACCACAATAAAAAAAATAGACAAGCTGGCATTAACCCACACTCTAGTTTCATCCATTCTCAAGCACTGAGGAATCAAATTTATTATATAATTTCACCAAATTGGCACTTGTCCAAAGCCTCCCAAATCTCATCATTCGAGCAGTCTTCCTAAGGATCCAAATTATTTCTTATATTGCCCCAAACATTGTTGGTTCTTGGGGAATAATGCTTAATTTTGGATCTTAGCTCATGGAGGCCTATTGTTGAGATGTTGACTCCATCATTCCCTTTTTTGGTTCCACAATGCCAAAAATGGATTGAATGAGAGTAGATTTGCCACTTTCTATCTGCCCCACAACTGCCTCCTTTGTACCTCCAAGGAAAGTGCATGTAAGGCCTTTCAAGAGAAACAGAAGATGTGGCCCATAATGCACCTACAAATCAGATAGATCTATTGTTCCTCTAGATCGACAGTTGGATTTGTTCTACAATTCTCCATGATCACTGGTGGCTCGATGGGAATACGTGAATATTGCATTATTCTCTCCATTGAGATAATCTTGGTCTCCACAAAACAAATACATCATGTTACCGAGGTTTGTATCATGTTCAGATTTAGACCATATGTTATTGTCAACCTTGCAATGCTTGGTCTAATTACATCTCCAGGAAAGAAAATGAGGAACAACAAAGAGACTGTAATATCACCAATTTTGATTTTTCATTTAACAGGGTTAATGAAGTTTACTAGGGGAGTACCAAGCATAGCAAAATTTTGTAATCTGGGAATTTGAGACATTTTTGGTACATGGGACTTAGTAGAAATATAAAATATCAACCTTTGTGGAATGTGGGGGCCACCCCTCAAGGAATAATTGATTTTTTGGAAAGTAGATCAAAATATTTTTATGAGGGACCCCCAAGGAAAGGAGAAGCAACAATTATAAATAGAGGGTTGAAGGCAACATTGAGTACCTTTTGATGATTTTTCATTTTACACATTGTTGCTCAAGTTGTTCAACTGAGTCACAGGTGATGTTTAGCACCAGAGGTTTCCAAAGGGAAATCTCACCATCTTCTTCGGCCAACCACAAGTGCCACTCTAGGGAGGCAAATTCTACTAATATATGGTATTTGGGAGGATACCACACATTTCAGGTTTAGTTGGGATGCAGGAAATCACCCACACAGTTCTTGTTGGAGAGTGGTGTCAGAGATAGGGGCTACACTATCGTTGAAGCATTCCTTGACCAAATTCCAAGAAAAAAGAGAAGGATTTACAAGAGCAAGAGGTATTTCCACTACAGTACAAATTTTTGGAGCAGGGGCCTGCATCATTTTGCCCAAGAACTATGCAGTCTTTCGTGGGGGCCAAGTCACCCTCTTCTTTGGTGGACCACGAGTACCACCCCAGGGAGGAAAATTATACTCATCTTTGGTAGCTGGGAGGATACCACACATTTATGGTTTAGCTGGGACGCAGGATGTTGAGATTGAAACAAGATGATGAGCTTAGTGGAAAGGAGTCGCCTTCACTAAGTGGGCCCGTAGGCTATTTTTGGCGCAAAGTCTATTTTTAGACTATGTCTATTTTTAGACATATGGATCATGTTCTATGAGTTGCAGGATTCTATTTGTGGATGGTTGGTCAAGTTGGAAAAAATAGATGGACTTCTATTTTTAGACATATTGGGCGGAATCTATTTTTAGATTGCCAGTCTAAAAATAGATATGTCGAATATTATTAGCTCTTAATAATATTTGGACTATAAAAATTATCTTATTCTCTTGGAGCACTTCAATTAAGTGCACAAATGTGGCACAAGAGCTGACAGAAGGAATTACGCTATTCCTAAGGGTTAAGTGGAGCTATTGCATGGATACTTCAGTTAGAACTCATGTGACATAGTTTGGTGGAGTTGATTGAGGAAGTTAGTGGAGTTGTATTCAGTTTAAATAATCTAAACATAGTTGAGCTATTTGTATTCAGTTTAACTAATTGATACAATTAGTGAGAGTGGTGTGAATTAATTATTAATTAACTCACTAATTATAAACTCATAAATCAACTAAAGAATGCATCAGTTAACTTCAGTGCATGGACAGTTTCAGTGGAGACCAGTGCAGAAATAGGTGAAAGAGCAGGTTAACTATCAGTTGTGACTATACAATTGCTATTTGCAACACACAGATAGGTGGAGAAGCCCATGAGGATTGCGCAGTACAAGCCAGGTGGTTTATCTATTTAATGAAGCCATCCCATAGCATTGATTACACAATAGAGGCTGGCTATCAAGTGGAAAAAGATTGGAGCATGTGTTTTGCTAGATCTAGCTTGATAGTGTGTAGCAATTGAGGGTGTGCATGAGAGCTTGTGAGGAGCTTTTGTACTATGATTGTTACATGATCTCCATGACATATAATATACGGATAGTTGGGGTTTTCAGCTTTAAGCTTTCCCATTAAATACTGTGTTCATATGTGTGATTGTTTGTGGTTTTAATGTATGCATGCAATTGATTTTATTTCCGCATGTGATGATCAATGGTAGAAGAGATTTTGTATTATGCATGAAGCTAAAATAATGTGTGATCAGGAGAATATCGGTGACTAATATATCAATTATTCAAATTTATACATGGTATCAGAGCGATATTGATCATTGGAGCAATTGCAAAAACATTGAAGCAGTTGAGTTTTGTGCTGGTGGAATTCGAATTTGCAACAGTGTTTTCTTGGTGTCGAAGTTGAGATGTCTTTCAATGGATTGCGATTGGAGTATGCCCTTGAGGGAATATTGAATTATATTGCATGGAAGGACAAGATGGAGGTGGTGTTGGATGAAAATGGGTTGAATGAGTTCATAGATACAGAAATTCCTAAGCCTACTTCAAGTGATGCTGCCGTACTTGACGCATGGCAAAAGAAGACAACAAAGTGTCGAAGGATTTTGTTGGAAGGTGTGAAGGATCACATAGTGTCCAACCTTCATGGTAAGGCCTCTCCATTCTTTATGTTGAAAGCTTTGACAAATTTATTCCAAAGCAAGAGCGATCAGAGGAAGATGGCGCTCAAGGATAAACTCAGGAACATAAAGAGGGAGAAAGGTGACAGTATGCCCAAGTACCTCACGAAGTTCATCCAATGTAGGGATGAGCTGGGAAGTGTGGGGGTTACTGTTGATGATGAGGACTTGGTGAGCTTGGCTTTCCTTGGGCTTCCGAAGATTTTTCACTCCTATCAGGACTCTGTCAATGGTCGGGAAAAATTGCCAGGATGGGAGCGACTTTGGTCAGATCTTGTGCAAGAGGAGATAAGCCAGAGTACCAGGGATAGATCTTCATCAAAGAACTCTGATAAAGAGAATTGTGCTTTAGCTGCCAAATCAAAGAAGTGGAAGAGCAAGAAAGCTTCTCAATCTGGTGCGAAAGTCAAGAAGCAGGACATGTCCAAGGTGAAGTGCTTTCACTGTCACCAACACGAACATTACGCCACTAATTGTCCACAGAAGAAGAAAAATAAGCAGGTTGCTGGGACTACAGTTGGAGAGGCCTTAGCCTTGTAGTTTGAGCTGGATTTTTTGCTGATCGCATGCTTGGTCTCAAGTATGACGGGATAAGTGTGGTTTCTTGATAGTGGTGTGTCTTTTCACATGACAGGATATCAAGATTTGTTTACTGATCTAGATGAGAAAGATCTTGGAGTGCACATCGAGATAGGCGATGATGGTAGATACAGTGCGAACGGTATTGGTACCATTTCCTTTGAGAGGGAGTCTTGTAAAACCTTTATATTGAAGGAAGTGATGCATGTTCCAGGATTGAAGAAGAATATTATCTCTGTGGCGATGTTAGAAGATAAGGGATATGATGTTGTCTTTAGTGAGGGAAAGGCTTTCCTGCGTAGTAAGGCAACTGGTGAGACCTAGAGGATAGGGGTTTGAGTTAAGAACCTTTATCAATTGCAGGTAGGTGGTTGCGCAGCAATGGCAAGCAAGGTAGAAGGAGTGGTGAGCCGGGATGATGGCGAGTTGTGGCACCGGAGATTGGGCTACCTTCACCATGGAGCTTTGAAGATACTGCAGCAGATTTCTACTGGGCTTCCTAAAGGCACTCTTGCTCAGTCAGATCAGTGCAAGGGGTGTACCTTGGGAAAATTTGTGAAAGCCACCTTTCATGAGAAGGATAGTCGTGCCACGAAGATAATTGAGAGAATTGACACAGACATGTGTGGACCTTTCTCAGTAGCTTCGACAACAAAGCACAGGTATTATGTGATATTTGTTGATGATTTTTCTCATAAGTGCTGGATCTTCTTCATGCAGAAGAAGAGAGAGACATACTCAAAGTTCTGTGAGTTCAAGGCACTGGTTGAGAAAGAATCGGGGAAGCAGGTGAAGGCTCTAAGGAGCGAAAATGGTGGTGAATTCATCTCTGGCGAATTCAAGGACTTTTGCAGTGCAGAAGGAACTCGAAGAGAGCTCATAACACCTCATAACCCACAACAGAACGGGGTTGCTGAGCAGAAGAACAAAACGATCGTGGGTGCTGCACGGGCAATGTTGCATGATCAGGGCCTACCCATACACTTGTGGGCTGAGGCATGCAATACTGTAGTATATGTGCAGAACCATTGTCCTCACATGATACTTGGCATGCGTACACCTAAGGAGGCATTTTCTGGTAAGAGGCCTGATATTTCCCATTTGAGGATTTTTGGTTCACCTGTTTACATTCATGTGACAAAGGATGCCAGGAAGAAGATGGAGCCGACTGCGGAGGTTGGGATATTTGTGGGGTACACTGATACGCTCCAAAAATATCATGTGTATTTTCCAGATAGTCGCAAGACTGTTGTGCGACGGGATATCAAATTTCATGAGGAGAAAGCCATGAAGTGTTTGCTTGAGAGGGAGCCACACTTGCATGTAGATGAGGAGCTATTAGTTCCTAAGGATGAGTCTCAGGATGTGGATCAGCCAAAAGATGAGGTTCATGGAGTGGAAGAGACCACTTAGGCAATGCCAACCATCAGAGGGCAGAAGCGCACTACAAAAGCTGAGCGACTAGCTCAAGATGCAAAGAAGATTGTAGGAGCACCTACATCACAGTTCAGATAGAGAGAGTCACCTTATCGGTACACTGGATACATTTTTCTTATGAGAAAGTGTATCGTGACAGAGCCATCCTCTTTCGAGGAAGCTGTGGAGGACCTCGCATGGGTAGATGCCATGGTGGAAGAGTATGATTCGATTGTCAGAAACAGTGCATGGGAGATTGTCCCGAGACTGGAAGGGAAATCAGTGATGGGTTCGAGATGGATCTACAAAGTAAAGCAGGAAGCTGACGGGAGTGTGGAGAAGTACAAGGACAAATTTATTGCCCGAGGCTTTTCACAGATTGAGGGGATCGATTATGAGGAAACCTTTTCACCTGTTGCAAGGTATTCTTCGATACGGATGATTCTTGCTCTCTCAGCACAAATGGGGTGGCACATTCATCAGATGGATGTGAAGACTGCATTACTCAATAGATTCATTGAGGAGGAGGTGTACATAGAGAAGCCTGAAGGTTTTGAGATCTTCAGCATCGAGTCGCATGTGTGCAGGCTCAAGAGAGCGTTGTATGGGTTGAAACAAGCACCTCGTGCTTGGTACACATGGATAGATAGTTATTTCATCAGACTTGGATTCTCCAAGAGTGAGGTGGATCCTAACCTATACCAGATTGTGGTGGAGGGTAAGTTGCTGATCATTGTACTTTATGTAGATGATTTGATTTTGACAGGTGATGAACTGTTGATACACTCATGCAAGGCTGATCTTGCAAAGGAGTTTGAGATGAAGGACTTGGGCCTCCTTCATTATTTCCTGAGATTGGAATTTTGGCAGCACAGTGGTGGACTGTTTGTTTCTTAGGGTAAGTATGCCCTGGAGATACTGTAAAATTTCAACATGCATGGATGCAAGCCTGTTGATACTCCTCTTCCTGGTGGTTGGAGGAAGGAGGATGCTACTTCGGTGGAGGTAGTGGATGCCACTGTTTATCGATAGTTGGTGGGGTCACTTATGTATCTGGTCAATACACAACCTGACATATGCTATGCTGTTAACCAGCTTTCACAAGCTATGGTTAAGCCAACCAAGCTCTTCTAGAAGGCAAGAAAGCAAGTATTGAGATATCTCAGAGGCACATATCTCAGAGGCACATCAGGATATGGATTGTGGTAAAAATAGTCGGATGAGGTGAAGCTATGTGGCTTGACGGATGCAGATTGGGCAGGGAGGCCAATGAGTAGAAAGAGCACATCTGGAGGGGTTTTTCAGTATCAGGTCTACAACAGTTTCTTGGTATAGCAGGAAGCAGAGATCCATGGCACTCAGTTCAGCAGAGGCCGAGTATATGGCAGCGAGTTTGGCTGCATGCGAGGCTATATGGATGAGGAAGATCCTGGTCGGGTTGCTCGGTTCACACTTAGAGCCTATTGTGATTTATTGTGATAATCAGAGCTGCATCAAACTCTCAGTTAATCCAGTATTTCATGATAGATCTAAAAACATTGACATCCGGTATCATCATATCAGAGATTGTCTACAGCGGAAGGTCATGTTACTTTCATACATTCCTATGGAGGATTAGGATGCTGATATCTTGACGAAGGCGCTCACCAGGAGAAAATTCAAATACCACAGGGGTAGGATAGGGGTTGCAGATAATCCATATCTTGTTGAGAGGGAGTGTTTAGATTGCAACAAGATGATGAGCTTAGTGGAAAGGAGTTGCCTTCACTAAGTGGGCCCGCAGTCTATTTTTACACATATGGATCATGTTCTATGAGTTGCAGGATGCTATTTTTGGATGCTTGGTCAACTCGAAAAAAATATATGGACTTCTATTTTTAGACATATTGGGTGGAATCTATTTTTAGATTTCCAGTCTAAAAATAGTTATGTCAAATATTATTAGCTCTTAATAATATTTAGAGTCTAAAAATTATCTTATTCTCTTGGAGCACTTCAGTTAAGTGCACAGATGTGGTACAGGAGTTGACAGAAGGAATTACGCTATTCCTAAGGGTTAAGTGGAGCTATTTCATGGATACTTCAGTTAGAGCTCATGTGACAGAGTTTGGTGGAGTTGATTGAGGAAGTTAGTGGAGTGGTATTCAGTTTAACTAATCTAAACATAGTTGAGCTATTTGTATTCAGTTTAACTAATTGATACAATTAGTGAGAGTGTTGTGAATTAATTCACTAATTATAAGCTCATAAATCAACTAAAGAATGCATCAGTTAACTTCAATGCATGAACAGTTTCAGTGGAGACCAGTGCAAAAATAGGTGAAAGAGCAGGTTAACTATTAGTTGTGACTATACAGTTGCTATTTGCAACGCACAGATAGGTGGAGTAGCCCATGAGGATTGCGTAGTTCAAGCCAGGTGGTTTATCTATTTAATGAAGCCATCCCATAGCATTAATTACACAATATAGGCTGGCTATCAAGTGGCAAAAGATTGGAGCATGTGTTTTGCTAGATCTAGCTTGATAGTGTGTAGCAATTGAGGGTGTGCATGAGAGCTTGTGAGGAGCTTTTGTACTATGATTGTTACATGATCTCCATGAAAAATAATATACATATAGTTGGGGTTTTCAACTTTAAGCTTTCCCATTAAATACTGTGTTCATATGTGTGATTGTTTGTGGTTTTAATGTATGCATGCAATTGATTTTATTTCCGCATGTGATGATCAATGGTAGAAGAGATTCTGTATTATGCATGAAGCTAAAATAGTGTGTGATCAGGAGAATCTTGATGAATAATATATCAGTTATTCAAATTTCTATATGGTATCGGAGCGATATTGATCATTGGAGCAATTGCAAAAACATTGAAGCGGTTGAGTTTTGTGCTGGTGGAATTTGAATTTGCAACAGTGCTTTCTTGGTGTCGAAGTTGAGATGTATTTCAACGGATTGTGATTGGAGTATGCCCTTGAGGGAAGCTCAAATTATATTGCATGGAAGGACAGGATGGAGGCGGTGCTAGATGAAAATGGGTTGAAGGAGTTCATAGATACATAAATTCCAAAGCCTACTTCTAGTGATGCTGTCGTACTTGACGCATGAAAAAAGAAGATATAAAAGTGTCGAAGGATTCTGTTGGAAGGTGTGAAGGATCACATAGTGTCCAAAATTCATGGTAAGGCTTATCCATTCTTGATTTTGAAATCTTTGACAGATTTATTTCAAAGAAAGAGCGATCAGAGGAAGTTGGCTCTCAAGGATAAACTCAAGAACATAAAGATGGAGAAAGGCGATAGTATGCCCAAGTACCTCACGAAGTTCATCCAATGTAGGGATGAGCTGGGAAGTGTGGGGGTTACTGTTGATGATGAGGAATTGGTGAGCATGGCTCTCCTTGGGCTTCCAAGGAGTTGGCACTCCTATCAGGACTCTGTCAATGGTCGGGAGAAATTGCAGGATGGGAGTGACTTTGGTCAGATATTGTGCAAGAGGAAATAAGGCAGAGTACCAGGGACGGATCTTCATCAAATAACTCTGATGAGGAGAATTGCGCTTTGACTGTCGAAGAAAATAAGGGGAAGAGTCAGAAAGCTTCTCAATCTGGTGCGAAAGGCAAGAAGCAGGACATGTCCAAGGTGAAGTGCTTTCACTGTCACCAACATGGACATTACGCCACTAATTGTCCACAGAAGAAGAAAGATAAGCAGGCTGCTGGGACTGCAGCTGGAGAGACCTTAGCCTCACATTTTGAGCTGGATTTTTTGCTGATCGCATGTTTGGTCTCAAGTATGATGGGATCAGTGTGGTTTCCTGACAGTGGTGCGTCTTTTCACATGACAGGAGATCGAGATTTGTTTATTGATCTAGATGAGAAATATCTTGGAGTGCACATTGAGATGGGAAATGATGGTATATATAGTGCGAATGATATCGGTAACATTTCCTTTGAGAGGGAGTCTGGTAAACCCTTCAGATTGAAGGAAGTGATGCATGTTCCAGGATTGAAGAAGAATCTTATCTCCGTGGTGATGTTAGAAGACAAGGGATATGATGTTATCTTTAGTGAGGGAAAGGCTTTCCTATGTAGTAAGGCAACTGGTGAGACCCAGAGGATAGGGTTTCAAGTTAAGAAACTTTATCAATTGTAGGTAGATGGTTACGCAACAATGGCAGGCAAGATAGAAGGAGTGGTGAGCCGGGATGATGGCGAGTTGTAGCACTGGAGATTGGGCCACCTTCACCATGGAGCTTTAAAGATACAGTAGCATATTTCTACTGGGCTTCCGAAAGGCACTCTTGTACAGGCAGATTAGTGCAAGGGGTGTACCTTAGGAAAATTTGTGAAAGCCAACTTTCATGAGAAGGATAGTCACGCCACGACGATCCCTGAGAGAATTCACACAGACGTGTGTGGACCTCTGGTGGCTTGACAAATAAAATATCATGGGTATTCCCATGTGATGCGTGTCGTATGATAGGTGCCTGTAGTGCTAGATCTTCTTCCATGAGAAGAGAAAGACATCTCAAGTTAAAACAGTCAAGAAGCTGTGATTGAAGAAAAGATAAGAGGCAGAATTTAGAAGAGCTCACAGGTATGATAGTGGTCAATTCTGTCTCTGTGATTAAGGAATTTTGCAATACCAAAAGAAATTCAAGGAAACTCATAGCACCTCATAACCCACAGCAGAATGGGGTCACGGAGAGAAAGAATAGAATGATCATGGTAGTTGCACAAGCGATGCTGCATGACCAAGGCCTATCGATGCACTTGTGGGCGGAAGCATGCAACACTATAGTTTATGTGTAGAACCGTTGTCCTCACAGGATACTTGGAATGAGTACACCCGAGGAGGCGTTTTCTGGTAAGAGGCCTGATATTTCCCATTTGAGGATTTTTGGTTCACCTGTTTACATTCATGTGACGAAGGATGCCAGGAAGAAGCTGGAGCCGACCGCAGAGGTTGGGATATTTGTGGGGTACACTGATACGCCCCACAACTATCGTGTGTATTTTCCAGACAGTCACAAGACTTTTGTGCGACAGGATATCAAATTTCAGGAGGAGAAAGCCATGAAGTGTTCACTTGAGAGGGAGCCACACTTGCATGCAGATGAGGAGCTATTAGTTCCTAAGGATGAGTCTCAGGATGTGGATCAACCACGAGATGAGGTTCATGGAGTGGAAGAAACCACTCATGCAGCGCCAACCATCAGAGGGCGGAAGCGCACTACAGAAGCTGAGCGACTAGCTCAAGATGCAAAGAAGGTTGTAGGCAGAATGCATCAATGCCAGATGACACGGTGCACAGTCGGTACATTGGATACATGGCTCTTGTGAGCAAGTGTATCGTGACAGAGCCATCCTCTTTCGAGGAAGCTGTGGAGGATCCCGCATGGGTAGATGCCATGGTGGAAGAGTATGATTCGATTGTCAGAAACAGTGCATGGGAGATTGTCTCAAGGCCGGAAGGGAAATGGAGTGATGGGTTTGAGATTGGATCTACAAGAAATGTGAAGTTGATGGGGAGTGTGGAGAAAGTGCAAAGCGAAGATTTTTTTCGAGGCTTTTCACAATTGAGGGGGATCGATTATGAGGAAACCTTTACTTTTTATCTTAGAGTAGAAGTATTCTTCCATCTGGTCTCATTCTCTTGACACAAATGAAATTGTACATTCATCGAGATGGATGTGAAGGCTGATTCTCAAGTAAGTCATTGAGGAGGGCCTTGCATAGAAGCTGACAGAAGAGTTTTGAGATTTTGATCACAAGTCACATGTGTGCAGGCTGAAACCTTGTATGGGTTGAAACAAGCACTTCGTGCTTGAGTACCTGAAGATAAGACGAGTTATTTCATCGGACTTGGATTCTTCAAGAGTGAGGCGGATCCTAACCTATACCAGATTTTGGTGGAGGGTAAGTTGCTAATCATTGTACTTTATGTAGATAATTTGATTTTGACAGGTGATGAACTGTTGATACAATCATGAAAGGTTGATCTTGCAAAGGAGTTCGAGATGAAGGACTTGGGCCTCCTTCATTATTTCCTGAGATTGGAAATTTGGCAGCGCAGTGGTGGAATGTTTGTTTCTCAAGGTAAGTATGCCCGGGAGATGCTGGAGAAGTTCAACATGCATGGCTGCAAGCCTGTTGATACTCCTCTTCCTGGTGGTTGGAGGAAGGAGGATGCTACTTCGGTGGAGGTAGTGGATGCCACTGTTTATCGATAGTTGGTGGGGTTGCTTATGTATCTGGTCAATACACGACCCGAGATATGCTATGCTGTTAACCAGCTTTCACAAGCTATGGTTAAGCCAACAAAGCTCTTCTGGAAGGTAGGCAAGCATGTATTGAGATATCTCAGAGCCACATCTGGATATGGATTGTGGTACAAATAGTCAAATGAGGTGAAGCTATCTGGCTTCACGGATGTAGATTGGGCAGGGAGCCCAACGAACAGAAAGAGTACATTTGGAGGGATTTTCAGTATCAAGTCGACAACAGTTTCTTGGTACATCAGGATGTAGAGATCCGTGACACTCAGTTCAGTAGAGGCCGAGTATATGGCAACGATTTTGGATGCATGTGAGGCTATATGGATGAGGAAGATCCTGGTCAGGTTTTTCGGTTCACACTTAGAGCCTACTGTGATTTATTGTGATAATCAGAGTTGCATCAAACTCTCGGTTAATCCAGTATTTCATGATAGATATAAACACATTGACATTCGGTATCATCATATCAGAGATTGTGTGCAGCAAAAGGTCATTTTACTTTCATACATTCCTATGGAGGATCAGGATGTTGATAACTTGACGAAGGCGCTCACCTGGAGAAAATTCGAATACCACAGGGGCAGGATAGGGGTTGTAGATAATCCATATCTTGTTGAGAGGGAGTGTTGAGATTGCAACAAGATGATGAGATGATCTGGATTTATGCGGGAATGCAACAGAATGAACATATAACCATAAATGTAGAGATGCAGTGGAAATAACACTTCATTTCATTAATATCAAAGAACTGAAATTTGCTTATAGACAGAATGGAAATAAAACTAGCTAGGGCGCTGGTAGCTATCTCTGAGAAGAGATGTGGTGACTACAGGCCTCTGAACTGAGTTACAATGAGGCTCGAGAGCCTATTTATTATTTATAAACAATGGTAAATTCTAAACAGCCAAAACCCTAACCCTAGGAGATGAAGCGCCAAAACTATGGGCCCCGTTTGGGTAAATTGGTGTTTCAACTTCCCAGGGGTGTAAATTTGGCATACGATCTCCGTTTGACGTGTACCATACCTCGTTAGAAAGATCTATACGAGGAATACAAATTCGGAATGAGAAACATTAGTCCATGGACCCATTTTTCTCTCCGTTTTCCCAAAAAACGTCGTTTAGGGCCTCAAAACGGCTCCAAAAGTTTAGGACCCGAAAAAATGCTAAAAATAGTAAACTGTGCTAAAAGTGAAAAAATGAAAGAGACTATGGTGGAGCCCCAAGTGGAATAGGCAGGTTACCACCAATATCCACCTGGATCATTCCTCCCCCCTTAGGAATCAATGGTCCCCATTGCGTTATGTTACTCCATGAGATGAGGAAATTTCTGCTGAACTTGGTCCTTGGTGAACCACTTTCCTTGGTGCAGGAGTTGGCCAGCTTTGACAACCCGATATAGTTGGATCTTCTGTTGGCGAGTGTTCTTGATTTGCATGTCCATGATATAATCTATGGTGGCCTGTTCCATGCAATCTGGATTTAACTCTGTTGGTGTGAGTTGTTCTGCAATGTTCGAGGTGTCCAGTAGAGGTGGAACGTAAGGACGAAGGCGATCCACATTGAAGACTGGGTGCAGACCAAGGAATGGTGGAATACTGAGCTCAAAGGCATTGTTCCCTACAGCCTTGGTGATGGTGTACGGCCCGTATCGGAGCGGGCGAAGCTTGTGGTGGGGTCCAGTGAGGCGCTCCTTCTGCAAATGTAGCCATACTTTGTCGCCCACCTGGAAGTTGTGTGGCACCCAGTGTTGATCATGGCGTTGCTTGTACTTGGCATTAGCTCTGTCCAATATATCATGAACCTGTTGGCGGATGTGTTGAATGCGCTCGATGAAGCTACTTGCTTTGTCAACTTCAGACTGGACATGAGCTGAATTGGCCTGAGCAGCTGCAAATGGCATGGCTACGTCGATGGGACATAGTGGCTGGAATCCCAAGCCCACCTGAAAGGGGCTATGGCCGATTGAACTGTGGAGAGCCCGATTATAACTATGTTGTACATAAGGGAGGCTCTCGTCCCATGTGCGTGGATGCTTTTAATTGTACATGCGCAGAATGTGTACAATCATTCTGTTGACGACCTCTGTCTGGCCATCTGTTTGGGGATGGAAAGCTGTGGACTTGGTGAGCTTGGTATCCAACATCGACCAGAGGCTGGACCAAAATGTGCTGAGGAACCTGCTATCCCGATCTGATATGATAGACTGTAGGATCCCAAAGTGCACCCACACTCGTTCAAAGAAGAGTTTAGCAGTGGCTTCTGCTGTGATATTCTTCTTGCAGGCCGCCATAATGGCCATCTTCGAGAATCTATCGACGACCACAAAAACACAGTCATTTCCCTGCTTAGTAGAAGGCAGGCCCGACATGTAATCCATGGAGATGGATTCCCAAGGTCGACTAGGGGTAGGTAAAGGAGTATATAGGCCTTGCTTCTTGATGGTCGGTTTGGCAATGGCACAAGCAGTGCAGGATCTGATGTGCTTCTCGACATCCTTTCGAAGGTTCGGCCAATAGAAATACTTCTGCAGTATTGCTACTGTTTTCTCGACCCCGAAATGCCCAGCGACTCGACTGTAGTGTGATTCCCATATCATCTTGGCACGCTCGCTTGAAGGAACACAAAGGTGTCCCAGGTGACATAAAAGTGCATCTTGGAGGTGAAAATTTGGAACTTGTGTGCCTCCCAAGAGTGCCTTGTAAGTGTGGCCAAATTCTAGGTCACTCTCATAGAGAAGCGGCCAATCAGAAGTCTCGTGCCCACAAGAGTTGAGCACGGTGGTGAGCGCCACGATCGGTGGTCGGCTGAGGCAGTCTGCAACATTATTAGTGCTACCCTTCTTGTACTTGATGTTCAAATGAAACTGTTGCAGATATGTGGACCACTTCTGATGGCGATCATTCTGCAACTTCCCTTGTGTCTGTATGAACTGCAAGGGCCGGTGGTCTGTGTGGATGATTGTTTCCTTCCCCAAAATGTAATGCTTCCATTGTCAACAAGCTTGCACAATGGAATACATTTCTTTGTCATAAGTGGGATACTTGCGAACTGTGTCAGACAATGTCTCACTGTGATATGCCACTGGATGTCCCTATTGAGTAAGAACTACCCCAATAGCATAGTTAGAGGCATCTGTCTCGATCTCAAATGGCTGTTGCAAGTCTGGTAAAGTGAGCACTGGGGCAGAACAGAGGCAATTTTTCAATTCTGTGAACGCCTTCTGTTGAGGTTCCGACCAAAAAAATTTTGCTCTCGCTCCTCCATTGGTGACTTGACTCAAGGGCCAAGTGATATGAGAGAATCCCAACACGAACCTCCGTTAGAAATTAGCAAGACCCAGAAAGCTGCGAAGGTCTGTTATAGTGGTTGGGGCTGGCCAATCTCGAATGACTTGGATCTTGGCTAGATCCACATGCACCCCCCTTTCATCAATAATGTATCCTAGATATTGAACCTGGGTCATGCCAAAAATGCACTTCTCCAAATTGGCACACAACTTGTGTTGCCGCAGTGTTTGGAGGACTTGGTGAATGGCCGCAAGATGTCATCCATCATCCTCATGAAGGTGGCGGGAGCATTCGTCAACCCGAAAGGCATGACCAACCATTCGAAAAGGCTTTCCTTGGCTTTGAAGGAAGTCTTCCACACATCGGAGGGTTTAATTGGTACTTGGTGATACCCATACTTCAGGTCGATCTTGCTGAATTATTTTGCACCTTTGAGTTGGTCCAGAAGGTCATCAATCTGTGGGATTTGGTACCTATTCTGGATAGTGATCTTGTTCAGCACCCGATAGTCAATACAGAGTCTCCACGTCCCATCCTTCTTCTATACCAACACGATCAGGCTCCCACAGGGCGATGAACTTGGTCTGATGTGACCTTTCTGCAAAAGCTCCTAAATTTTCCTCTTGATTTCATCATTCTCCAGAACAGAGTGCCGATAGATTGGTCCATTAGGTAGCGGCGCACCTGGGGTAAGATCAATCGGGTGCTTGACCTGACAGTGCAAAGGAACCCCTGTGGGTGAGGTGAATATGTCCCCATACTCCTCCAAAACCTTATCCATTTGTTTTTGTTGTGCAGAGGAGCCCTATCTAGAGGTCGTGGCCACAGTCTTCTTCTTGCCCTGGGGGCGGATCATCAGGAAAACAAATTTCCTGGTTTGGGAAATGAGCTTACTGCATTGTTTTGCAGTAACCAAAGAGATAGCGACAGGAGGTGGCACCTCTAGTATCTTGTACAACTTATTTCCCAAAGTAACAATAACAGCACGAGGTCGAGACTCATACACAACATGACGCTTCCACAAGTATGGTTGTCCTAATAATACATCAGAAACATCAATAGGAGTAACGTCACATAGTACCTCATCAGTGAAGGTCTTGATGCTATAGGGAAGGCGACACTGCCGGCTGACGCAGAGATCTTGTCCTTGGTGAAGCCACCCGATGGTGTATGGATGTGGGTGAGTTGTGGTCGGAAAGCCCAACCGCTTCACGACGTCTATTGAAATGAGGTTCTTTTGGCTCCCATTGTCGACAATGAACTGTACCGGGGAGCCCTTTACCCACATCTGGGAGTGGAAGAGACGTTCCTCCTCCTCTAGATCTTCCGGTTCCTCCTTCTGGATCTTTGTAGTGGCAACAGTGGCGTTGGGCTCTGTATCAATAATCTGTTTCCCTTTTTCATTCCCCTTTTTAGGTTTTGATTCAGAGTCAGAGCACGCATCTGACTGAGAAGCCCTCATCTCGGCCACTAGTGACTGCTTGGCCCGACACTCACTTGTGTTGTGAGTGGAGCTCTTATGGAACTCACACCACTTTCCCGTGTCCTTCTTTGGCTTTGTGGTGCTATTCTTTTCTTGTGGCTTCGATGAGTTGTCTTTAGCCTCCATGCCTTAGCTCTGTCCTTTGTTCTGCGGTTTGGAAGAACCTTTCTCTTGCTTTTGATTCACAGATCCAAAGTCCCGCTTCTTCTGCTTGAATTTCTGCTCAATCTTGGCAGCATACCGGTATGTCGTACCAAGCGAGGAGATGTCGAGGAACTCCATTTCCTCCTGAATGTATCTGTGAAGACAACTGCGATACTTTAGCACCAGATGTTTCTTTGAATCTTTGATACCCAAATTTTTGCGTAGGGTATGGAACAGATTCGTCAGCTCATGCACATCTTGATCCCTTTGTTGTAGCAACGTGGTCCATTGTATGTACTTGTCCTCATAGCTCCCCATGGGATAGTATTGTTCCTTGACGGCGTCTCGGAAAGAATTCCAAGTTGGTATAGCCGAGAACAGAGAGGGTTCTATCTGGTCCTTGTTCTCACAATAGGTTTTCCACTAGTCCTTAACATGGGGGGTAGCTTTGAGGAGTGTAAAAATAATCTTCTCCCAGTCTGAAAAGTCATGAACTGAGAAATATCCTTCTAACAGATTCAACCATCTATCTATGACATCTGCGTCTATTTGACCCTCAAATATGGGAATGTCAAAATTTACTTGTACCTTAAAAGGAGTCGCGCCTCCAGAGTATTTCTTGGATGCGAATGCGCCACTTAGGTGGGTAGCTAAAGTTGAAGGATCGAGCAAAGTTAATCTTCGCATTCCTTTTGCTTTCAACGGCCCCCCTCGAGTGGTATTTTGATACAGGATCTCCTCGATCATCATCTTTCTTTTAATCCCCCATGGGCATCAGATCAGGGTTTGCGAGGCGATCTTGCAAAGGTTCCACCAGATCGAGCCCTAGCTCCTTGCACTCTTGAGCCTGCGTTGGGGACATGCAAAGAATCGAGGAAAAAGTAGCCCGCTTTGTCTGCTTGATCCGGTATACGGGAATGCAACGGAATAAAAATATAGCCATAAATACGAGATGCGGCGGAAATAACACTTAATTTCATTAATATCAAAGAACTGAAATTTGCTTACAGACAGAATGGAAATAAAACTAGCTAGGGCGCTGGTAGCTATCTCTGAGAAGAGATGTGGCGACTATAGGCCTCTGAACTGAGTTACAATGAGGCTCGAGGGCCTATTTATCATTTAGAAACAATGGGAAATCCTAAACAGCCAAAACCCTAACCCTAGGAGATGAAGCGCCAAAACTATGGGCCCCGTTTGGGTAAATTGGTGTTTCAACTTCCCAGGGGCGTAACTTTGGCATACGATCTCCGTTTGATGCGTACCATACATTTTTAGAAATATCTATCCGAGGACTACAAATTTGGAATGAGCAACATCGGTCCATGGACCCATGTTTCTCTCTGTTTTCCCAAAAAATGTCGTTTAGGGCCTCAAAATGGCTCCGGAAGTTTAGGACCCAAAAAACTGCTAAAAACAGTAAACAATGCCGAAACTGAAAAACTGAAAGAGACAATGGTGGAGCCCCAAGTGGAATAGGCAGGTGACCACCAATATCCACCGGGATCATGAGCTTAGTGGAAAGGAGTCGCCTTCACTAAGTGGGCCCGCAGGTTATTTTTGGCGCACATTCTATTTTTAGACTATGTCTATTTTTAGACATATGGATCATGTTCTATGAGTTGCAGGATGCTATTTGTGGATGGTTGGTAAAGTTGGAAAAAATAGATGGACTTCTATTTTTTGACATATTGGGTGGAATCTCGAATTATATTGCATGGAAGGACAAGATGGAGGCGGTGCTAGATGAAAATGGGTTGAAGGAGTTCATAGATACAGAAATTCCAAAGCCTACTTCTAGTGATGTTTCCGTACTTGACGCATGGCAAAAGAAGATAGCAAAGTGTCAAAGGATTTTGTTGGAAGGTGTGAAGGATCACATAGTGTCTAGCCTTCATGGTAAGGCTTCTCCATTCTTGATATGGAAAGCTTTGACAGATTTATTCCAAAGCAAGAGTGATCAGAGGAAGTTGGCGCTCAAGGATAAACTCAGGAACATAAATATGGAGAAAGGCGACAGTATGCCCAAGTACCTCACGAAGTTCATCCAATGTAGGGATGAGCTGGGAAGTGTGGGGGTTACTATTGATGATGAGGACTTGGTGAGCTTGGCTCTCCTTGCGCTTCCGAAGAGTTGGCACTCCTATCAGGACTCTGTCAATGGTTGGGAGAAATTTCCAGGATGGGAGCGACTTTGGTCGGATCCTGTGCAAGAGGAGATAAGGCGGAGTAATAGGGACGGATCTTCATCAAAGAACTCTGATAAAGAGAATTGTACTTTGGCTACCAAAGAAAATAATGGGAAGAGCAAGAAATATTCTCAATCCGGTGCGAAAGGCAAGAAGCAGAACATGTCCAAGGTGAAGTGCTTTCACTGTCACCAACACGGACATTACGCCACTAATTGTCCACGGAAGAAGAAAAATAAGCAGGCTGCTGGGACTACAGCTGGAGAGGCCTTAGCCTCATAGTTTGAGCTAGATTTTTTTCTGATCGCATGCTTGGTCTCAAGCATGATGGGATCAGTGTGGTTTCTTAACAGTGGTGCATCTTTTCACATGACAGGAAATCGAGATTTGTTTACTGATCTGGATGAGAAAGATCTTGGAGTGCACATCGAGATGGGCGATGATGGTAGATACAGTGGGACTGGTATCGTTACCATTTCTTTTGAGAGGGAGTCTGGTAAACCCTTCAGATTGAAGGAAGTGATGCATGTTCCAGGATTGAAGAAGAATCTTATCTCTGTGGCGATGTTAGAAGACAGGGGATATGATGTTGTCTTTAGCGAAGGAAAGGCTTTCCTGCACAGTAAGGCAACTGGTGAGACCCAGAGGATAGGGGTTCAAGTTAAGAACCTTTATCAATTGTAGGTAGATGGCTGCGCAGCAATGGCAGGCAAGGCAAAAGGAGTGGTGAGCCAAGATGATGGCGAGTTGTGGCACCGGAGATTGGGCCACCTTCAGCATGGAGCTTTGAAGATACTGCAGCAGATTTCTGCTGGGCTTCCTAAAGGCACTCTTGCGTAGTCAGATCAGTGCAATGGGTGTACCTTGGGAAAATTTGTGAAATCCACTTTTCACGAGAAGGATAGTCGCGCCACGATGATCCTTGAGAGAATTCACACAGATGTGTGTGGACCTTTATTAGCAGCTTCAATAGAAAAGCACAGGTATTATGTGATATTTTTTGATGACTTTTCTCGTAACTGCTGGATCTTCTTCATGCAGAAGAAGAGAGAGACATAATCAAAGTTCTATGAGTTCAAGGCATTGGTTGAGAAAGAATCAGGGAAGCAGGTGAAGGCTCTAAGGAGAAACAATGGTGGTGAATTCATCTCTGGCGAATTCAAGGACTTTTGCAGCGTGGAAGGAATTCGAAGAGAGCTCATAGCACCTCATAACCCACAGCAGAACGGGGTTGCTGAGTAGAAGAATAGAACGATCGTGGGTGCTGCATGGGTGATGTTGCATGATCAGGGCCTACCCATACACTTGTGGGCTCAGGCATGCAATACTACAGTATATGTGCAGAACTTTTGTCCTCACATGATACTTGGCATGAGTACACCCGAGGAGGTGTTTTCTGGTGAGAGGCCTGATATTTCCCATTTGAGGATTTTTGGTTCACCTGTTTACATTCATGTGACGAAGGATGCTAGGAAGAAGCTAGAGCTGACTGTGGAGGTTGGGATATTTGTGGGGTACACTGATATGCCCCACAACCATCGTGTGTATTTTCCAGACAATCGCCATGAGGAGAAAGCCATGAAGTGTTCTCTTGAGAGGGAGCCACACTTGCATGCAGATGAGGAGCTATTAGTTCCTAAGGATGAGTCTTAGGATGTGGATCAGCCACAAGATGAGGTTCATGGAGTGGAAGAGACAACTCAGGTAGCGCCTACCATCAGAGGGCGGAAGCGCACTACAGAAGCTGAGCGACTGGCTCAAGATGCAAAGAAGGTTGTAGGAGCACCTACATCACAGTGCAGATAGAGATAGTCACCTGATCGGTACACTGGATACATGGCTCTTATGAGCAAGTGTATCGTGACAGAGCCATCCTCTTTCGAGGAAGCTGTGGAGGACCCCGCATGGGTAGATGCCATGGTGGAAGAGTATGATTCGATTCTCAGAAACAATGCATGGGAGATTGTCTCGAGACCGGAAGGGAAATCAGTGATGAGTTTGAGATGGATCTACAAAGTAAAGCAGGAAGCTGACAGGAGTGTGGAGAAGTACAAGGCAGGATTTGTTGCCCGAGGCTTTTCACAGATTGAGGGGATCAATTGTGAGGAAACCTTTGCACCTGTCGCAAGGTATTCTTCCATACGGACGATTCTTGCTCTCTCAGCACAGACGGGGTGGCACATTCATCAGATGGATGTGAAGACTACGTTCCTCAACAGAGTCATTGAGGAGGAGGTGTACATAGAGCAGCCCGAAGGTTTTGAGATCTTCAGCAGCGAGTTGCATGTGTGCAGACTCAAGAGAGCACTGTATGGGTTGAAACAAGCACCTTGTGCTTCGTACACACAGATAGACAGTTATTTCGTCGGACTTGGATTCTCCAAGAGTGAGGCGGATCCTAACCTATACTAGATTGTGGTGGAGGGTAAGTTTCTAATCATTGTACTTTATGTAGATGATTTGATTTTGACAGGTGATGGAATTTTGATACACTCATGCAAGGCTGATCTTGCAAAGGAGTTTGAGATGAAGGACTTGGGCCTCCCTCATTATTTCCTGAGATTGGAAATTTGGTAGCGCAGTGGTGGACTATTTATTTCTCAGGGTAAGTATGCCCGGGAGATACTGGAGAAGTTCAACATGCATGGCTGCAAGCCTATTGATACTCCTCTTCTTGGTGGTTGGAGGAAGGAGCATGCTACTTCGGTAGAGGTAGTGGATACCACTGTTTATCGATAGTTGGTGGGGTCGCTTATGTATCTGGTCAATACACGACCCGACATATGCTATGTTGTTAACCAGCTTTCACAAGCTATGGTTAAGCCAACCAAGCTCTTTTGGAAGGCAGGCAAGCATGTATTAATCTCAGAGGCACATATCTCAGAGGCACATCGGGATATGGATTGTGGTACAAATAGTCGGATGAGGTGAAGCTATGTGGCTTCATGGATGCAGATTGGGCAGGGAGCCCAACGGACAGAAAGAGCACATTTGGAGGGATTTTCAGTATCGGTTCGACAATAGTTTCTTGGTACAGCAGGAAGCAGAGATTCGTGACACTCAGTTCAGCAGAGGCCGAGTATATGGCAGTGAGATTGGCTGCATGCGAGGCTATATGGATGAGGAAGATCCTGGTCGGGTTGTTCGGTTCACACTTAGAGCTTACTGTGATTTATTATGATAATCAGAGTTGCATCAAACTCTCGATTAATCTAGTATTTCATGATATATATAAACAGATTGACATCCGGTATCATCATATCAGAGATTGTGTGCAGTAGAAGGTCATGTTACTTTCATACATTCCTACGAAGGATCAGGATGCTGATATCTTGACGAAGGTGCTCACCAGGAGCAAATTCGAATACCACAGGGGAAGGATAGGGGTTGCAGATAATCCATATCTTGTTGAGAGGGAGTGTTGATATTGCAACAAGATGATGAGCCTAGTGGAAAGGAGTCGCCTTCACTAAGTGGGCCCGCAGGTTATTTTTGGCGCACAGTCTATTTTTAGACTATGTCTATTTTTAGACATATGGATCATGTTCTATGAGTTGCAGGATGCTATTTTTGGATGGTTGGCCAAGTCGGAAAAAATAGATGGACTTCTATTTTTAGACATATTGGGCGGAATCTATTTTTAGATTGCCAGTCTAAAAATAGATATGTCGAATATTATTAGCTCTGAAGAATATTTAGACTCTATACATTATCTTATTCTCTTGGAGCACTTCAGTTAAGTGCACAGATGTGGCACAGGAGGTGACAGAAGGAATTATGCTATTCCTAAGGGTTAAGTGGAGCTATTGCATGGATACTTCAGTTAGAACTCATGTGACAGAGTTTGGTGGAGTTGATTGAGGAAGTTAGTGGAGTTGTATTCAGTTTAACTAATCTAAACATAGTTGAGCTATTTGTATTCAGTTTAACTAATTGATACAATTAGTGAGAGTGATGTGAATTAATTATTAATTAATTCACTAATTATAAACTCATAAATCAACTAAAGAATGCATCAGTTAGCTTCAGTGCATGGACAGTTTCAGTGGAGACGAGTGCAGAAATAGGTGAAAGAGCAGGTTAACTATCAGTTGTGACTATACAGTTGCTATTTGCAACACACAGATAGGTGGAGTAGCCCATGAGGATTGCATAGTTCAAGCCAGGAATTTTATCTATTTAATGAGGCCATCCCATAGCATTAATTACGCAATAGAGGCTGGCTATCAAGTGGAAAAATATTGGAGCATGTGTTTTGCTAGATCTAGCTTGATAGTGTGTAGCAATTGAGGGTGTGCATGAGAGCTTGTGAGGAGCTTTTGTACTATGATTATTACATGATCTCCACGACATATAATATAGAGATAGTTGGGATTTTCAGCTTTAAGCTTTCCCATTAAATAATGTGTTCATATGTGTGATTGTTTGTGGTTTTAATGTATGCATGCAATTGATTTTATTTCAGCATGTGATGATCAATGGTAGAAGAGATTATGTATTATGCATGAAGCTAAAATAGTGTGTGATCAGGAGAATCTAGGTGAATAATATATCAGTTATTCAAATTTCTACATGGCATCAGAGCGATATTGATCATTGGAGCAATTGTAAAAACATTGAAGCAGTTGAGTTTTGTGCTGGTGGAATTCAAATTTGCAGCAGTGTTTTCTTGGTGTCAAAGTTGAGATGTCTTTCAACGGATTGCGAATGGAGTATTCCCTTGAGGGCAGCTCGAATTATGTTACATGGAAGGACAGGATGGAGGTGGTTCTGGATTAAAATGGATTGAAGGAGTTCATAGATACAGAAATTGCAAAGCCTACTTCTAGTGATGCTTCCGTAATTGACGCATGGCAAAAGAAGACAGCAAAGTGTCGAAGGATTTTGTTGGAAGGTGTGAAGGATCACATAGTGTCCAGCCTTCATGGTTAGGCTTCTCCATTCTTGATGTAGAAATCCTTGAAAAATTTATTCCAAATCAAGAGCGATCAGAGGAAGTTGGCACTCAAGGATAAACTCAGGAACATAAAGATGGAGAAACGCGACAATATGCCCAAGTACCTCACGAAGTTCATCCAATGTAGGCATGAGCTGGGAAGTGTGGGGGTTACTGTTGATGATGAGGACTTTGTGAGGCTGGCTCTCCTTGGGCTTCTGACGACTTGGCACTCCTATGATGACTCTGTTAATGGTCGGGAGAAATTGCCAGGATGGGAGCGATTTTGGTCGGATCTTGTGCAAGAAGAGATAAGCCGGAGTACCAGGGACGGATCTTCATAAAAGAACTCTGATGAAGATAATTGCGATTTGGCTGCCAAAGCAAAGAAGGGGAAGAGAAATAAAGGTTCTCAATCCGGTGCGAAAGGCAAGAAGAAGGACATGTCCAAGGTGAAGTGCTTTCACTGTCACCAACATGGACATTACGCTACTAATTGTCCACAGAAGAAGAAAAATAAAGAGGCTGCTGGGACTGCAACTGGAGAGGCCTTAGCCTCACAGTTTGAGCTATATTTTTCACTGATCATATGCTTGGTCTCAAATATGACAGGATCAGTGTGGTTTCTTGACAGTAGTGCATATTTTCACATGATAGGAGATCGAGATTTGTTTACTGATTTGGATGAGAAAGATCTTGGAGTGCA
This sequence comes from Pinus albicaulis, assembly GCA_034641835.2. Classification (NCBI taxonomy): domain Eukaryota; kingdom Viridiplantae; phylum Streptophyta; class Pinopsida; order Pinales; family Pinaceae; genus Pinus; species Pinus albicaulis. The sequence goes on from CM076573.1 coordinate 267,303,010, forward strand.
CATCAAGATGGGCGATGATGGTAGATACAATGCGACTGGTATCGGTACCATTTCCTTTGAGAGGGAGTCTGGTAAACCCTTTAGATTGAAGGAAGTGATGCATGTTCTAGGATTGAAGAAAAATATTATCTCTGTGGCGATGTTAGAAGACAAGGGATATGATGTTGTCTTTAGTGAGGGAAAGGCTTTGCTGCGTAGTAAGGCAATTGGTGAGACCGAGAGGATAGGGGTTCGAGTTAAAAACCTTTATCAATTGTAGGTATATGGTTGCAAAAAAATGGCAGGCAAGGCAGAAGGAGTGGTGAGCCAGGATGATGGCGAGTTGTGGCACTGGAGATTGGGCCACCTTCACCATGGAGCTTTGAAGATACTACAACAAATTTCTACTAGGCTTCCTAAAGGCACTCTTGTGCAGTTAGATCAGTGCAAGGGGTGTACCTTGGGAAAATTTGTGAAAGCCACCTTTCACAAGAAGGATAGTCGCGCCATGAGGATCCTTGAGAGAATTCACATAGACGTGTGTGGACCTTTCTCAGTAGCTTCGACAGCAAAGCACAGGTATTATGTGATATTTGTTGATTTTTTTTCTTGTAAGTGCTGGATCTTCTTCATGTAGAAGAAGAGTGAGACATACTCAAAGTTCTTTGAGTTCAAGGCACTGGTTGAGAAAGAATCGGGGAAGCAGGTGAAGGCTCTAAGGAGCGACAATGGTGGTGAATTCATCTCTGGCGAATTCAAGGACTTTTGCAGCGCAGAAGGAATTCGAAGAGAGCTCATAGCACCTCATAACCCACAGAAGAACGGGGTTGCTGAGCAGAAGAACATAATGATCGTGGGTGTTGTACGGGTTATGTTGCATGATCAAGGCCTACCCATACACTTGTGGGCTGACACATGCAATACTGCAGTATATGTGCAGAACCGTTGTCCTCACAGGATACTTGGCATGAGTACACCCGATGAGGCATTTTCTGGTAAGAGGCCTGATATTTCCCATTTGAGGATTTTTGGTTCACCTTTTTACATTCATGTGATGAAGGATGCCAGGGAGAAGCTGGAGCCGACTGTGAAGGTTGGGATATTTGTGGGGTACACTGATACGCCCCACAACTATCTTGTGTATTTTCTAGACAGTCGCAAGACTATTGTGCGACGGGATATCAAATTTCATGAGGAGAAAGCCATGAAGTGTTCGCTTGAGAGGGAGGCACACTTGCATTTAGATGAGGAGCTATTAGTTCCTAAGGATGAGTCTCAGGATGTGGATCAGCCACAAGATGAGGTTCATGGAGTGGAAGAGACCACTTAGGCAGTGCCAACCATCAGAGGGCGGAAGCGCACTATAGAAGCTGAGCGACGGCTCAAGATGCAAAGAAGGTTGTAGGAGCACCTACATCGTAGTGTAGACAGAGACAATCACCTGATCGGTACACTAGATACATGGCTCTTATGAGCAAGTGTATCGTGACAGAACCATCCTCTTTCGAGGAAGTTGTGGAGGACCCCGCATGGGTAGATGCCATGGTGGAAGAGTATGATTTGATTGTCAGAAACAGTGCATGGGAGATTGTCCTGAGACCGAAAGGGAAATTAGTCACGGGTTCGATATGGATCTACAAATTAAAGTAGGAAGCTGACAGGAGTGTGGAGAAGTACAAGGCAAGATGTTTTGCCTGAGGCTTTTCACAGATTGAAGCGATCGATTATGAGGAAACCTTTGCACCTGTCCCAAGGTATTCTTCCATACGAACGATTCTTGCTCTCTCAGCATAGATGGGGTGGCACATTCATCAGATGGATGTGAAGACTGCGTTCCTCAACAGAGTCATTGAGGAGGAGGTGTACATAGAGTATCCCGAAGGTTTCGAGATCTTCAGCAGCATGTCGCATGTGTGCAGGCTCAAGAGAGCGCTGTATGCGTTGAAACAAGCACCTCGTGCTTAGTACACACAGATAGATAGTTATTTCATCAGACTTGGATTCTGCAAGAGTGAGGCGGATCCTAACCTGTACCAAATTGTGGTGGAGGGTAAGTTGCTGATCATTGTACTTTATGTATATGATTTGACTTTGACAGGTGATGAACTATTGATACACTCATGCAAGGCTGATCTTGCAAAGGAGTTTGAGATGAAGGAATTGGGCCTCCTTCATTATTTCCTGAGATTGGAAATTTGGCAGCGCAGTGGTGGACTATTTGTTTCTTAGGGTAAGTATGTCTGGGAGATACTGGAGAAGTTCAACATGCATGGCTGCAAGCCTGTTGATACTCCTCTTCCTAGTGGTTGGAGGAAGGAGGATGCTACTTCGGTGGAGGTAGTGGATACCACTGTTTATCGACAGTTGGTGGGGTCTCTTATGTATCTGGTCAATACACGACCCGACATATGCTATGCTGTTAACCAGCTTTCACAAGCTATGGTTAAGCCAACCAAGCTCTTCTGGAAGGCAGGAAAGCATTTATTGATATATCTCAGAGGCACATCGGGATATGGATAGTGGTACAAACAGTCGGATGAGGTGAAGCTATGTGGCTTCACGGATGCAGATTGGGCAGGGATCCCAACGGACAGAAAGAGCACATCTGGAGGGATTTTCAGTATCGGGTCGACAATAGTTTTTTGGTACAGAAGGAAGCAGAGATCCATGACACTAAGCTCAGTAGAGGCCGAGTATATGGCAGCGAGTTTGGCTACATGCGAGGCTATATGGATGAGGAAGATCCTGGTCGGGTTGTTCGGTTCACACTTAGAGCCCACTGTGATTTATTATGATAATTAGAGTTTCATCAAACTCTCGGTTAATCCAGTATTTCATGATAGATCTAAACACATTGACATCTGGTATTATCATATCAGAGATTGTGTGCAGCAGAAGGTCATGTTAATTTCATACATTCCTACGGAGGATCAGGATGCCGATATCTTGACGAAGGCACTCACCAGGAGCAAATTAGAATAACACAGGGGCAGGATAGGGGTTGCAGATAATCTATATCTTGTTGAGAGGGAGTGTTGAGATTGCAACAAGATGATGAGCTTAGTGGAAAGGAGTCCCCTTCACTAAGTGGGCCCGCAGGCTATTTTTGGTGTAAAGTCTATTTTTAGACTATGTCTATTTTTAGACATATGGATCATGTTCTATGAGTTGCAGGATGCTATTTGTGGATGGTTGGTCAAGTTGAAAAAAATATATGGACTTCTATTTTTAGACATATTGGGCGGAATCTATTTTTAGATTGCCGGTCTAAAAATAGATATATGCAAATATTATTAGCTCTTAATAATATTTAGACTCTAAACATTATCTTATTCCTTGGAGCACTTCGATTCAAGTGCCTGAGATGTGGCGAAGGAGATGAGAGAAGAATTACCTTCTATTCCTAGGGTTTAGTGGAGCTATTGCATGGTTGAATTCATTTAGAACTCATGTGACAGAGTTTGGTGGAGTTGATGAGACAGTTAATGGAGTTGTGTTCAGTTTAACTTAGTTGAGCTAGTTGTATCTAGTCTAACTGATTGATACAATTAGTGAGTGTGGTGTGAATTAATTATTAATTAATTCACTAATTATTAACTCATAAATCAACTAAATAATACATCAGTTAACTACAGTGGTGAACAACGTGGAGTTTCGAGTGGAGACCCGATTCGAAATAGGTGAAAGAGCAGGTTAACTATCAGTTGTGATTATACAGTTGCTATTTGCAACACACAGATAGGTGGAGTAGCCCATGAGGATTGCGCAGTTCAAGCCAGGTGGTTTATCTATTTAATGAAGCCATCCCATAGCATTAATTACACAATAGAGGCTGGCTATCAAGTGGAATAGAGGTTGGCTTGATAGTGTGTAGCAATTGTGGGTGTGTATGAGAGCTTGTGAGGAGATTTTGTATGATGATTGTTAAATGATCTCCATGACATATAATATATAGATAGTTGTGGTTTTCAACTTTAAGCTTTCCCATTAAATATTGTGTTCATATGTGTGATTGTTTGTGGTTTTAATGTATGCATGCAATTGATTTTATTTCCGAATGTGATGATCAATGGTAGAAGAGATTTTGTATTATGCATGAAGCTAAAATAGTGTGTGATCAGGAGAATATCGGTGAATAATATATCAGTTATTCAAATTTCTACATGGTATCGGAGCGATATTGATCATTGGAGAAATTGCAAAAACATTGAAGCAGTTGAGTTTTGTGCTGGTGGAATTCGAATTTGCAGCAGTGTTTTCTTGGTGTCGAAGTTGAGATGTCTTTCAACGGATTGCGATTGGAGTATGCGCTTGAGGGAAGCTGGAATTGTGTTGCATGGAAGGACAAGATGGAGGCGATGCTGGATGAAAATGGGTTGAAGGATTTCATAGATATAGAAATTACAAAGCCTACTTCTAGTGATGTTGTCGTACTTGACGCATGGCAAAATAAGACAGCAAAGTGTCGAAGGATTCTATTGGAAGGTGTGAAGGATCACATAGTGTCCAGCCTTCATGGTAAGGCTTCTCCATTATTGATGTGGAAAGCTTTAAAAAATTTATTCCAAAGCAAGAGCGATCAGAGGAAGTTGGCGCTCAAGGATAAACTCAGGAACATAAAGATGGAGAAAGAAGATAGTATGCTCAAGTACCTCACAAAGTTCATCCAATGCAGGGATGATCTGGGAAGTGTGGGGGTTACTGTTGATGATGAGGACTTGGTGAGCTTGGCTCTCCTTGGGCTTCTGAAGAGTTGGCACTCCTATCAGGACTCTGTCAATGGTCGGGAGAAATTTCCAAGATGGGAGTGACTTTGGTCGGATCTTGTGCAAGAGGAGATAAGGCAGAGTACCAGGGACGGAACTTCATCAAAGAACTTTGGTGAAGAGAATTGTGCTTTGGCTACCAAATCAAAGAAGGGGAAGAGTAAGAAATCTTTTCAATCTAGTGCGAAAGGCAGGAAGTAGGACATGTCCAAGGTGAAGTGCTTTCACTGCCACCAACACAGACATTACGCCACTAATTGTCCACAGAAGAAGAAAAATAAGCAGGCTGCTGGGACTACAGGTGGAGAGGCCTTAGCCTCACAGTTTGAGCTAGATTTTTTCCTGATCACATGCTTGGTCTCAAGTATGACGAGATCAGTCTGGTTTCTTGACAGTGGTGTGTCTTTTCAAATGACAGGAGATCGAGATTTGTTTACAGATCTAGATGAGAAAGATCTTGGAGTGCACATCGAGATGGGCGATGATGGTAGATACAGTGCGACCGGTATCGGTACCATTTCCTTTGAGAGGGAGTTTGGTAAACCCTTCAGATTGAAGGAAGTGATGCATGTTCCAGGATTGAAGAAGAATCTTATCTCTGTGGCGATGTTAGAAGAAAAGGGATATGATGTTGTATTTAGTGAGGGAAAAGCTTTCCTGTGCAATAAGGCAACTGGTGAGACCCAGAGGATAGGGGTTCGAGTTAAGAACCTTTATCAATTGCAGGTAGATGGTTGTGAAACAATGGCAGGCAAGGCAGAAGGAGTGGTGAGCCGGGATGATGGCGAGTTGTGGCACCGAAGATTGGGCCACCTTCACCATGGAGCTTTGACGATACTGCAGCAGATTTCTACTGGGCTTCCTAAAGGCACTCTTGCATAGTCAGATCAGTGTAAGGGGTGTACCTTGGGAAAATTTGTGAAAGCCACCTTTCACGAGAAGGATGGTCGCGCCATGACGATCCTTGAGAGAATTCACACGGACGTGTGTGGGCCTTTCTCAGCAGCTTCGATAGCAAAGCATAGGTATTATGTGATATTTGTTGATGACTTTTCTTGTAAGTGCTGGATATTCTTCATGCAGAAGAAGAGAGAGACATACTAAAAGTTCTATGAGGTCAAGGCACTAGTTGAGAGAGAATTGGGGAATCAGGTGAAGGCTCTAAGGAGCGACAATGGTGGTGAATTCATCTCTTGCGAATTCAAGGAATTTTGCAGCGCAGAAGGAATTTGAAGAGAGCTCATAGCACCTCATAACCCACAGCAGAATGGGGTTGCTGAGTAGAAGAATAGAACGATTGTGGGTGCTGCATAGGCGATGTTGCATGATCAGGGCCTACCCATACACTTGTGGGCTGAGGCATTCAATACTGCAGTATATGTGCAGAACCGTTGTCCTCACAAGATACTTGGCATGAGTACACCCGAGGAGGCATTTTCTGGTGAAAGGCCTGATATTTCCCATTTGAGGATTTTTGGTTCACCTGTTTACATTCATGTGATGAAGGATGCTAGGAAGAAGCTGGAGCCAACTGCGGAGGTTGGGATATTTGTGGGGTAAACTGATACGCCCCACAACTATTGTGTGTATTTTCTAGATAATTGCAGGACTGTTGTGCGATGGGATATCAAATTTCATGAGGAGAAATCCATGAAGTGTTCGCTTGAGAGGGAGCCACACTTGCATGTAGATGAGGAGCTATTAGTTCCTAAGGATGATTCTCAGGATGTGGATCAGCCACAAGATGAGGTTCATGGAGTGGAAGAGACCACTCAGGCAACGCCAAACATCAGAGGGTGGAAGCGCACTACAGAAGCTGAGCGACTGGCTCAAGATGCAGAGAAGGTTGTAGGAGCACCTACATCACAGTGAAAACAGAGACAGTCACCTGATTGGTATACTGGATACATGGCTCTTATGAGCAAGTGTATTGTGACAGAGCCATCCTCTTTCGAGGAAGTTGTGGAGGAGCCTGCATGGGTAGATGCCATGGTGGAAGAGTATGATTCGATTGTCAAAAACAGTGCATGGGAGATTGCCCCGAGACTGGAAGGGAAATCAGTGATGGGTTCGAGATGGATCTACAAAGTAAAGTAGGTAGCTGACGGGAGTGTGGAGAAGTACAAGGAAAGATTTTTTTCCCGAGGCTTTTCACAGATTGAGTGGATCGATTATGAGGAAATATTTGCACCTGTCGCAAGGTATTCTTCCATACGGACGATTCTTGCTCGCTCAGCACAGATGGGGTGGTATATTCATCAGATGGATGTGAAGACTGTGTTCCTCAATAGAGTCATTGAGGAGGAGGTGTACATAGAGCAGCCCAAAGGTTTCGAGATCTTCAGCAGCGAGTCACATGTGTGCAGGCTCAAGAGAGCACTGTATGGGTTGAAACAAGCACATCGTGCTTGGTACACACAGATAGACAGTTATTTCATTAGACTTGGATTCTCCAAGAGTGAGGCGGATCCTAACCTATACCAAATTGTGGTGGAGGTTAAGTTACTGATCATTATACTTTATGTAGATTATTTGATTTTGACAGGTGATGAAATGTTGATACACTCATGCAAGGATGATCTTGCAAAGGAGTTTGAGATGAAGGACTTGGGCCTGCTTCATTATTTCCTGAGATTGGAAATTTGGCAGCGTAGTGGTGGAATGTTTGTTTCTCAGGGTATGTATGCCCCGGAGATACTAGAGAAGTTCAACATGCATGGCTGCAAGCCTGTTGATACTCCTCTTCTTGGTGGTTGGAGGAAGGAGGACGCTACTTTGGTGGAGGTAGTGGATGCCACTATTTATCAACAGTTGGTGGGGTCACTTATTTATCTGGTCAATACACGACCCGACATATGCTATGCTCTTAACCAGCTTTCACAAGCTATGGTTAAGCCAACCAAGCTCTTCTGGAGGCACATATCTCAGAGGCACATCGAGATATGGATTTTGGTACAAACAGTTGGATGAGGTGAAGCTATGTGGCTTCACGGATGCAGATTGGGAAGGGAGCCCAACGGACAGAAAGAACACATCTGGAGGGATTTTTAGTATCGGGTCGACAATAGTTTCTTGGTACATCAGGAAGCAGAGATCCATGACACTCAGTTCAGCAGAGGCTGAGTATATGGTAGTGAGTTTGGCTGCATGCGAGGCTATATGGATGAGGAAGATCCTGGTCGGGTTGTTCGGTTCACACTTAGAGCCTACTATGATTTATTGTGATAATCAGAGTTGCATCAAACTCTCGGTTAATCCAGTATTTCATGATAGATCTAAACACATTGACATCCGATATCATCATATCAGAGATTGTGTGCAGCGGAAGATCATGTTACTTTCATACATTCCCACGGAGGATCAGGATGCTGATATCTTGACGAAGGCGCTCACCAGGAGAAAATTCGAATACCACAGGGGCAGGATAGGGGTTGCAGATAATCCTTATCTTGTTGAGAGGAAGTGTTGAGATTGCAACAAGATGATGAGCTTAGTGGAAAGGAGTCGCCTTCACTAAGTGGGCCCGTAGGCTATTTTTGGCGCAAAGTCTATTTTTAGACTATGTCTATTTTTAGACATATGGATCATGTTATATGAGTTGCAGGATGCTATTTGTGGATGGTTGGTCAAGTCGGAAAAAATAGATGGACTTCTATTTTTAGACATACTGGGCGGAATCTATTTTTAGATCGCCAGTCTAAAAATAGATATGTCAAATATTATTAGCTCTTAATAATATTTAGACTCTAAAAATTATCTTATTCTCTTGGAGCACTTCAGTTAAGTGCAAAGATGTGGCACAGAAGTTGACAGAAGGAATTACACTATTCCTAAGGGTTAAGTGGAGCTATTGCATGGATACTTCAGTTAGAACTCATGTGACAGAGTTTGGTGGAGTTGTATTCAGTTTAACTAATCTAAACATAGTTGAGATATTTGTATTCAGTTTAACTAATTGATACAATTAGTGAGAGTGGTGTGAATTAATTATTAATTAATTCACTAATTATAAAATCATAAATCAACTAAAGAATGCATCAGTTAACTTCAGTGCATGGACAGTTTCAGTGGAGACCAGTGCAGAAATAGGTGAAAGAGCAGGTTAACTACCAGTTGTGACTATACAGTTGATATTTGCAACACACATATAGGTGGAGTAGCCCATGAGGATTGCATAGTTCAAGCCAGGTGGTTTATCTATTTAATGAAGCCATCCCATAGCATTAATTACACAATAGAGGCTGGCTATCAAGTGGCAAAAGATTGGAGCATGTGTTTTGCTAGATCTAGCTTGATAGTGTGTAGCAATTGAGGGTGTACATGAGAGCTTGTGAGGAGCTTTTGTACTATGATTGTTACATGATATCCATGACATATAATATATAGATAGTTGGGGTTTTTAGCTTTAAGCTTTCCCATTAAATACTGTGTTCATATGTGTGATTTTTTATGGTTTTAATGTATGCATGCAATTGACTTTATTTCCGCATGTGATGATCAATGGTAGAAGAGATTCTGCATTATGCATGAAGCTCAAATAGTGTGTGATCAGGAGAATCTCGGTGAATAATATATCAGTTATTAAAATTTCTACACAGGAAAGGAAATTTTGGGGGATTTTCTACCATTTTGGTGCCAACTCAGCTAGGAGCTGGAGGAGCTAGGGGGAAATTTGGCCAAAATGTTTGAGGTCAACATTTGGCCAATTCCTTCGTGGGTTTTTGTGGGTTATTGGAGCAGAACCTAAGGTTAATTTCTCAAAATTTTCTGGGCACCGAATGAGGCCCTAACAACCATTTTTCACAGTTAGTAGTGTATTTTTTCACTGGGTCAACATAGGGATTGTTGGGGACAACCACATTGCATGTTAGAGTAGCCAATTTCATCACATGGGCATTGTTAGGTTTCCTTGGGCAAGACCAAGTGCATTATTTCTAATCTTACCTTTGTACCCAACATTTATATTAATAAAATGGCTCATCTCAACATAATTAATGGATATTTCTTGGTGTTTAATGTGTTGTAAATTATGCGTGTTCTTTTTTGTTACTTGCTTGGTTTTCTTATCATTGTAAATTTCCATTAGGAGTATTACAATGGTATCAAAGCATAATCTTGGCCAGCTGTGGGGAAGCTAGCAAGATCATGAAGGTGTTAGACTTGCGTGCACAGTGATTGGTGAGCTTATAGACACTCCAATGATGCAAAAATTGGAAAATACACAAGGGCTCTTGGAGGAGTTGATGAGGCAAAGCCAACAATTAGCTTGTGAAAGGGATTGAGGAGCTGGGGTTGTTTGGAATTAGATTGGGGGAAATCATGGGTGATTTTCTAGCATTTTGCTAGAGGAGCAAGCCCAACATCTGCTACAGGTTACAGTTTCTGCTTGTGAAGGAGGGCTAACGATTTTGAGGTCAATTTTGGAACGGCAAAACTAGAGCAAGCCCTTTTTGGGTTTTTGACAAGGATCTCAGAAATAATTTGGTACAATTTTCTGGCTAGATTCATGGGGTCAAACAGGGGTCCCAACTCAACCAACAATTGGAGGAGCTAGGGGAAAATTGGGCTGAAATTTCGAGGCAAAGAGAAAAATTGGGTTGTGAAAGGGATTGAGGATCTGGGGTTGTTTGAAATTAGATTGGCGGAAATCATTGGTGATTTTATAGCATTTTGGTGGAGGAGCAAGCCAAGCATCTAGTTGTGGAGGAGGGCCAAGCATTTTGAGGTCAATTTTGGAGTGCCAAAACTAGAGCAAGCCCTTTCTAGTTTTTTTATGGGTTTTTGACAAGGAGCTCATAAATAATTTGGCAGAATGTTTTTGGTAAATTTGCTTGGTCAAATGGGGGTCCCAACTCAACCAACAACTAGAGGAGCTAGGGGAAAATTGGGTTGAAATTCCGAGGTCAAAATTTGGCCGATTCTTTCATGGGTTTTTGTGGGTTATTGAAGGAGAGCCTGAGGTTAATTTCCTGGAATTTTGTGAGCACTAGAGGAGACCCTAACAACTATTGTTCATAGCCAACAATGCAATTTTTCACTTAGTGGAGAGATTGTGGGGGACAACCACATTGCATGTTAGAGTAGTCGATTTCATCACCTCGACATTGTTAGCTTGCCTTGGGCAAGCCTAGGTGCATTTTTTTTCATCTTACCTTTGTACCCAACATTTATATTAATAGAATGGCTCAACTCACACAGTTTATGGAGATTTTTGAGTGTTTAATGTGTTATAAATTTTGTGTGTTTGTTTTTTTTACTATACATGCTTTGCTTATCATTGTAAATTTCCATTAGGAATATTATAGAGAATGCAAATGCAAGATTTGATAGTAAAACCATCATAATACAAATCCATGCATTGGCCCCAACATTGTGGAGACTAGGTCTAGTATACATATCAATCAACTAGAGATTTCTCTCCATGAACCAAGACACCTGGTCAAAAATTCTAATGGTGGCTGCTCTAGAGATCGATTCTCCAAACTTTTGTACGATTGGAGCTCTAGAAACTAATGAAAACCGAGCCACTTCCCTAGTTGATGATATGTAATATTAATGATACCATATACAAGTTAAACCCATTGGTATAAACACAATGAACACCTTCCAAGAAATATGAGACATGACTACAATGATCCCCAAAAGTTGTATAAATGCAAAAACCAAAACTCCTAGTTGTGTAGATATCAATGTGTCCATTGCACTCTGATTAGTTGATGCCTGATTCAGTATTCACCGAAATGGAGTTGCATCGATTGTGCATATTGTTGAAAAGCTAATTTCCGGTTTTAAGTCCAACTAGTGAAAGAAGCACAAAGCTCACAAGAACACATGAAGAGCTGCTTAATTTCAAAGCAACATAAACGAGAATGAGAAGGGAGTTTCTAACAGGGGAACTCTCATTTTCTTTTCTAGGGGTTGCCCATACCACCCAATAGATACTAATTATTTGAAGTAGCTGAAATATTATTTGGGCCATTAGTATTATAGGTATCAAATTACCATTATATGCAACAATAATGTAAGACCAATATGATGACATGTTTACCCATCTTCCTTTACATCAACCCCTTTCCATAGCTGAAATGTATTCACATCTCTGGAATTTGAGATGCACAGAGCCAAAATGGAGAAGCAATAGCTCTGCATACTCAAACAAGCCATATTAACAAGGGCTTATCTGCACTACACTGCTACCCAACAAAACCAGTGTTAAATGTACAAGCACCTGCTCGAAATTTATATTATGTTGGTTCAAATTTTTTACCAAATGCAGAATATTTACATTGTCCTCTCAAGAGCAGATTTAGAAATCCATGAAAGAGGTCCAACATTATCTGGCTGGACCCTTGTGCTAAACAAGTTAGTGCTCTACCAAGCCACTAGAACCCAACCTCGAGTTACATATGAGTAAATTGGCATGGTTGGTTTCCTTTTCAAAACAATTGTTACTACATTTTCTATGCGGCTTCATGGAGAAAAATCCACAAAGCCTGGAAAGTTTTCTAATTTTAGATTGTTGTTGACAATCTGGTTGTTTGTGCTAAAATGAAATGTAGCACACGTTATATTTCATTCCCCTTGTAATTTTATTATTTCCATTGTGTTTGTGTTTGTCCTAGAAGAAAATTTAACAGGTCCTAGTTTTCTTTTGGCATGCACCTTTGTTTCTAGTAATATTCTTGTCTTTATACTAAAATTAAATCTAGCACATGTTAGATTTCTTTCACCTTTCAATGTTTCTATTGAGAATTCCTTGTGTCTATGATAGAAGAAAATCTAGCACAAAATAAATTTCTTTTCGCCCTCCAATATTGCTTTTGGAAATATACTTGTGTTTTTTCTAAATGTAAATCTAGCACGAGCTAGATTTCTTTAACGCTAGCATGTTGTTATGTGCTTATGTTTTTGTTATAGGAAAACTTAGCATGGGTTAGATTTCCTTCACCTTGCAATGGTGTTATCGACAATGTGCACTTATTTATGCTAGAAGGGAATATATCACTCATTATACTTTTTTCATCTTACAATGTTGTTACTAGCAATGCACTTTCATTTATGACAGAATGAAATCTAGCACGTGTTAAATTTCTTCTGCTTGATAATGTTGTTGTTAGAAATAAGCTTGAGTTTTTGCTAAAAGTAAATATAGCACATGCTAGATATTTTTTTCCTTACAATGTTTGTTATGTGCTTGTGTTTGTGCTACAGGGAAATTTAGCACGCGTCGGAATTCAACTTGCAAAATTTTTATTGACAATGTGTTTGGCTTTGAGCTAGAAGGAAATTTAGCATGCGCTAGATTTGTTTCAAAATTCCATGTTGTGGTTGGAAATCTGGTTGCTTGTGCTAGAAGGAAATATGTTAGATTCTTTGACCTTGCGATGTTGTTATTGGAAATATGCACGTGACTATGTTAGAAGGAAATTTAGCACATGTTAGATTTCTTTTCTTGCAATGTTTCCACTAGAAATGTGCTTTAGCTTGTGCTAGAAGTAAATTTTGCAAGTGTCAGATTTATTTAACCCTACAATGTTGTTATGTTCTTATGTGTGTGCTAGAAGGAAATCTAGCACATCCTAGATTTGTTTCATCTTATAATGTGCTTGTGTTGTGCTGTAAGGAAATCTAGCACATGTTAGATTTCCTTTGCCCTATAATGTTGTTGTTGTCAACATGCTTGTTTTTTTGCTAGAAGTAAATCTAGCATGCAATAGAATTATTTCACCTTATAATGGGTTTGTGTGCTTGTCTTTATGCTAGAAGGAAATCTTACAAACATTAGATTTCTTTCACCTTATAATTTTGTTATTGGCAACACGCTTATGGTGGGGCTAGAAGGAAATATAGCACACATTATGTTTCCCTCACATTTGAATGTCATTGTGTTTGTGATAGAAATAAATCTATAGCATGCACTAGATTTCTTCTGTCCTTCAATGTTGTTATGTGCTAGAAGGAAATATAGCACGTGTTAGATTTATTTCATTTTGAAACATGTTTGTGTTTCTGTTGGAAGAAAATTGATCACACGTTATATTTATTATAGTCTACAATGTTGTTGTTGGAAACATGTTTGTATTTGTGGTGGACATGTTAGATTTGTGGTCACATTGACTATGTTAGAAGGAAATTTAGCACATGTTAGATTTATTTTCTTGCAATGTTGCTATTGTCAATGTGTTTTAGCTTGTGCTAGAAGTAATTTTTTCATGTGTTAGATTTATTTAACCGTACAATGTTGTTATGTTTGGGTTTGATCCAGAAGGAAATTTAGCATGCGCTAGATTTGTTTCAGAATGCCATGTTGTGGTTGGCAATCTGGTTGTGTGTGCTAGAAGGAAATATGTTATATTATTTGACCTTGCAATGTTTTTATTGGAAATATGCGTGTGACTATGTTAGAAGGAAATTTAGTACATGTTAGATTTTTTTTTTGAAATGTTGTTATTGGCAATGTGCTTTAGCTTGTGCTAGAAGTATATTTTGCATGTGTTAGATTTATTTAACCCTACAATGTTGTTATGCTTGGGTTTGAGCTAGAAGGAAATTTAGCACGCGCTAGATTTGTTTCAGAATGCCATGTTGTGGTTGCAAATCTGGTTGTTTGTGCTAGAAGGAAATATGCTAGATTATTTGACCTTGGAATCTTGTTATTGGAAATATGCATGTGACTATGTTAGAAGGAAATTTAGCACATGTTAGATTTGTTTTCTTGCAATGTTGTTATTGGCAATGTGCTTTAGCTTGTGCTAGAAGTAAAATTTGCATGTGTTAGATTGAATTAACCTTACAATGTTTTTATGGTTGGGTTTGAGCTAGAAGGAAATTAGCACATGCTATATTTGTTTCAGAATGCCATGTTGTGGTTGGAAATCTGGTTGTTTGTGCTAGAAGGAAATATGCTAGATTCTTTGACCTTGCAATGTTGTTATTGGAAATATGCACGTGACTATGTTAGAAGGAAATTTAGTACATGTTAGATTTTTTTTCTTGAAATGTTGTTATGGCAATGTGCTTTAGCTTGTGCTAGAAGTATATTTTGCATGTGTTAGATTTATTTAACCCTACAATGTTGTTATGCTTGGGTTTGAGCTAGAAGGAAATTTAGCACGCGCTAGATTTGTTTCAGAATGCCATGTTGTGGTTGAAAATCTGGTTGTTTGTGCTAGAAGGAAATATGCTAGATTATTTGACCTTGGAATCTTGTTATTGGAAATATGCATGTGACTATGTTAGAATGAAATTTAGCACATGTTAGATTTGTTTTCTTGAAATGTTGTTATTGGCAATGTGCTTTAGCTTGTGCTAGAAGTAAAATTTGCATATGTTAGATTGAATTAACTTTACAATGTTTTTATGGTTGGGTTTGAGCTAGAAGGAAATTAGCACACGCTAGATTTGTTTCAGAATGCCATGTTGTGGTTGGAAATCTGGTTGTTTGTGCTAGAAGGAAATATGCTAGATTCTTTGACCTTGCAATGTTGTTATTGAAAATATGCACGTGACTATGTTAGAAGGAAATTTAGCACATGTTAGATTTCTTTTCTTTCAATGTTGTTATTGGAAATGTGCTTTAGCTTGTGATAGAAGTAAATTTTGCATGTGTTAGATTTATTTAACCCTACAATGTTTTTATTTTTGGGTTGGAGCTAGAAGGAAATTTAGCACGCGCTAGATTTGTTTCAGAATGCCATGTTGTGGTTGGCAATTTGGTTGTTTGTGCTAGAAGGAAATATGATAGATTCTTTGCCCTTGCAATGTTGTTATTGGAAATATGCATGTGACTATGTTAGAAGGAAATTGAGCACATGTTAGATTTCTTTTCTTGCAATTTTGTTATTGGCAATGTGCTTTAGCTTGTGCTAGAAGTAAATTTTTCATGTGTTAGATTTATTTAACCCTACAATGTTATTATGTTCTTATGTGTGTGCTAGAAGGAAATCTAGCATGTCCGAGACTTGTTTCATCTTATAATGTTCTTGTGTTGTGCTCTAAGGAAATCTAGCACATGTTAGATTTCCTTTTGCCTATAATGTTGTTGTTGTCAACATGCTTGTTTTTTTGCTAGAAGTAAATCTAGCATGCACTAGAATTATTTCACCTTATAATGGACTTGTGTGCTTGTCTTTATGCTAGAAGGAAATATTACACACATTAGATTTCTTTCACCTTATAATTTTGTTATTGGCAACACACTTATGGTGGGGCTAGAAGGAAATATACCACAAATTATGTTTCCCTGACCTTTGAATGTCATTGTGTTTGTGATAGAAATAAATCTATAGCATGCACTAGATTTATTTTGTCCTTCAATGTTGTTATGTGCTAGAAGGAAATGTAGCATGTGTTAGAGTTATTTCAATTTGAAGCGTGTTTGTGTTTGAGTTGGAAGAAAATTGATCACATGTTAGATTTATTATACTCTACAATGTTGTTTTTGGAAACATGTTTGTATTTGTGGTAGACATAAGTCTAGCACTTGCTAAATTTCATTCACTCTATAATGTTGCTATGTGCTTGTGTTTTCGCTAAAAGAAAATCTAGCACATGTTATATTTCTTTTACATTGCAATGTTGTTATTAGTAACATCTTTGTGTTTAGGCTAAAAGGAAATCTGACATGTGGAAGATTTTTTTTTGTCTTGCATTGTTGTTGTTAGAAATATTTATATGTTTGTGTTAGAAGTAAATATAACACAAGCTAAATTTTTCTCAACCTACAATGTTGTTATGTGATAATGTTTCCATTAGAAGGAAATCTAGTATGCATTAGATTTCTTTCACCTTGCAATGTTATTATTTCCAATGTGCTTTTGTTTCTGATACGAAGAAATCTAACTTGTGTTAGATTTGTTTTGCCCAACAATGTTGTTGTTGACAATATGTTTCTGAATTTGTACAAGAAGGAAATCTACTATGTGTTATATTGTCTTCACAATGGCATCTTATTTTTGACAATCTAGTTATTTATGCTAGAAGGAAATCTAATGCTTTGCATTGTTTTTATTTGAAAATGTGTTTATGTCTATGCTAGAAGGAAATTTTGCAGACACTAGATTTATTTTTTCTTGCATTGTTGAAAATATGGCTGTGTTTTCGATAGAAGTAAATCTAACATATGCTACATTTCTTTCACCTTGCAATGTTGTTATGAACTTTTGTTTATGATAGAATGAAATATAGTGCGAGTTAGATTTCTTTCACCTTACAATGTTATTATTGGAAATGTGACTTTGTTTGTGATAGAATAAAATCTATGTGGGTGCTACATTTCTTTTTCCTTACAATGAAGTTATTGGTAATATCCCCGTGTTGATGCTAGAAGTAAATCCAACATGTATTAGGTTTCTTTAACCATACAATGTTGTTATTTTCTTATGTTTGTGTTGTAAGGATATGTTGCATGTGCCAGATTTCCTTTTACCCTGTTGCAATGTTTATGTTGGCAAGGTGCTTATGTTTGTGCTAGAAGTAAATCTAGCACACGCTAAATTTCTTTCACCTTGCAATGTTGACTTGAGCTTTTATTTATTCTAGAAGGAAACATGGCATGCTTAAATTTCTTTCACCTAGCAATGTTGCTATTGGCAATGTGCTCATGTCTTTATTAGAAAAAAATCTAGCATGCTCTTCATTTAATTTTGTTAGCAATATTGTTGTTGGCAATGTGCTCGTGTTTTTTCTAGAAGTAATTCTACCAAATGCTAGATTTATTTTACCATAAAATGTTCTTAAGTATTTGTTTTTATGCTAAAATGAAATTTAACATGCGTTAGATTTCTTTCACCTTGCAACATTTTTATTGACAATGTGCTTGTGTTTGTGATAGAGGGTAATATAGAATTCTTTTTTTCACAATGAAATGTTGTTGGAAACATGCTTCTATTTGTCCCATATTTCATTCTTAGACCGCATATTCCATACAAAGGGCCTTCTAGTCATCTGAGGGTTTAAAATTTCTTATATTGTAACAACGATCTACATAGGCATGGAATAGAACCTCATTTTCTTAAAAAAGAAAGGACAAATTTCGCAAGCATGGAGATGTCCTAGGAAAGATTATTGTTGCAATGATTTTTTTGACAATGTGTTTTTGTTTGTGATAGAAGGAATTTCATCATGGACTAGATTTACTATACAATGCAATGTTGCTGGAAAACTCTTGTATGTGATAGAAAAAATTCTTCAATGTGTTTTCCTTTTTACAGTCTCTATAGCAAACTAAGAATAAACATGACTAAAAGATAAAGTTTGTGTAAACATGATGTTGTTGTAGTATCTACTATTATTGTCTTTTAGTAATGTGCTTAATAATGCTTGTGCTAGAAGGAAATATAGCAGGTGATATCTTTCTTATAGAAACAATTAAAATAACATAATAAATTATTTAGGGGTGGAACACTTTTTCTAATCAACACCATGATTAGCTATTATTGTGAATTCTACACTTGTTATTGTTTTTATTCATTTTGTTACAAATACAATGATGCAAGTAGTGGTAGTATTTATAAATTCATATTTTTTCGATAATTTGAAACTATAATAATAGTTTCTTAATTTATTTTTCAGAAACCATGGACCCTCAAGCTAGTGGGATCTCAAAGGAATCGTCCAAGGAAAAAGGAAGTTCACCAAATACAACATCAAAATCTTTAAATCGTATGACAATTTTAAAATTAGTTTGTACTTTGTTACAATGGTTGCCAATAAATGATTATTGATTAATGAAGTTCATGTTATCCTTATTTTTTAAGAAAACTTGCATATGCTTTTAGATTCTTTGCTTTTGTGCATATGTATGAAATGAGATGTCATAGAAGATGAATTCACATTGTTTTTTATTTCATTTTTTTTTTTTCACAATGCAATGTTGTTTTTGGGAACATGCTTCTATTTGTCCCATATTTCATTCTTAGACCACATATTCCACACAAAGGGCCTTTTAATCATTTGAGGGCTTAACATTTCTTATATTGGAACAACAAGCTACGTAGGCATGGAATAAAAATTCATTGTTTTCAAAAAGTAAGGACAAATTTCGCAAGCATGGAGATTTCCTAGGAAAGATTATTGTTGCAATGTTTTTTTGACAATGTGTTTGTGTTTGTGATAGAAGGAATTTCATCATGCACTAGATTTTCTTTACAATGCAATGTTGTTGGCAAAGGCTAATATGTGATAGATGCCTTTTTATGGTCTCTATAGCAAACTAAGAATATACATGACTATAAAAGATAACTTTTGTGTAAACATGATGTTGTTGTAGTATCTACTATTGTTGTTATTTATTCACAGTGTATTGTTGTCTCTTGGTAATGTGCTTAATTCTTGTACTAGAAGGAAAGCTAGCAGGTGCTAAATTTCTTATAGACATAATTAAAAGAACATAATAAATTATTTAGGTGTGGCACCCTTTCTCTAATCAACACCATGATTAGCTATTATTGTGAGTTCTACACTTGTTATTGTTCTTGTTCATTTTGTTACACATACAATGATGAAAGTAGTGGTAGTATTTATAAATTCATATTTTCTTCGATAATTTGAAACTATGATAATAGTTTCTTACTTTATTTTCAGAAACCATGGACCATGAAGCTAGTGGGAATTCAAACGAATCATCAAAGGAAAAAGGAAGTTCACCAAATAAAACACCAAAATCTTTAAATGGTATGACAATTTTAAAATTAGTCTGTACTTTGTTACAATGGTTGCTAATAAATGATTGTTGATTAATTAATTTTGTGTAAACATGATGTTGTTGTAGTATCTACTATTTTTGTTATTTATTCACAGTGTATTGTTGTCTCTTGGTAACATGCTAAATGCTTGTACTAGAAGGAAAGCTAGCAGGTGCTAGCTTTCTTATAGACACAATTAAAAGAACTATTGTTGTTATTTATTCATAGTGTATTGTTGTCTCTTTGTAACGTGCTTAATAATGCTTGTACTAGAAGGAAAGCTAGTAGGTGCTAGCTTTCTTATAGGCACAATTAAAAGAACATAATAAATTATTTAGGGGTGGCACCCTTTCTCTAATCAACACCATGATTAGCTATTATTGTGAGTTCTACACTTGTTATTGTTCTTGTTCATTTTGTTACACATACAATGATGCAAGTAGTGGTAGTATTTATAAATTCATATTTTCTTTCATAATTTGAAACTATGACAATAATTTCTTACTATATTTTCAGAAACCATGGACCATGAAGCTAGTGGAAATTCAAAGGAATCATAAAAGGAGAAAGGAAGTTAACCAAATACAACACAAAATCTTGAAATGGTATGACAATTTTAAAATTAGTCTGTACTTTGTTACAATGGTTGCTAATAAATGATTGTTGATTAATGAAGTTCATGTTATCCTTATTTTTTAAGAAAACTTGCATATGCTTTGAGCTTCTTTGCTTTTGTGCATATGTATGAAATGAGATGTTATATAATATGAATTTATATTGTTTCTTAATTCATTTAATTTTTTACCATTATAATTTTTTACAAATGTTTGTAGATGCTAAGAACTATGGTACAAATGTGAGATTCTAAGAATATATTTTATATTCATTTTCAAATAATTTGACAAAATTCTAGTATGCAATTTACAACTTAATGAATTTTTATTTATTATTGAATAATCTCCTACCAAATATTGCTATGAAAAATTTAAATACAGCATGTTGGTTGAATTTTCCACATTAGAGATCCACTTTTACACAAAAACGCATACAAATAGCACTAGGAGTGGGTTTTAAATTCAACTTTGTGATTAAGGTTGTTTAATAATATTTTGTATTTCATGCCTTCCATAATTTTTTTTTTTTCCATAAGCTGTGGAATCTCATGTCCCTGAAATTCCAAGTAAAGGAGTGAAGAAAATGCGAAAAACAAGTGATATACAAAAAATGTCTCCTTCAATTGGTATGGTTGTTTTATATTTTATGTATACTCTCTTATAATTTTGTTTTTCCTAACAATTTTAGCTAGGTGATTACTTTTGGTGTCATATAGTAAACTTGCATAAAACATGTACTCCTTTATTAGTGTGTATGTAAAGAAAATAGTGTATTATAAGGTTAGTTAATAATATTTGTTATTTCATGCCTTCCATAATTTATTTATTTCTTTATTTTTTTTCTTCATAATTTGTGGAATCTCGTGTACCTAAAAATCCAAGTAAAGGAGTGAAGAGAAAACGAAAAACAAGTGATATACAAACAACGTCTCCTTCAATTGGTATGGTTGTTTTATATTTTATGTATAATCTCTTATAAATGGTTAGGTTAGGTGGTCTTGTAAATTTTAAAATAACATTACATGAAAATATTTGGACTTTTAATTTCATTTTGATTTATGCAAATACTTTTTTTATTTTTGTATGCAGAATTGGTTGGCACCAAAGCAAGTGAAATGTTACGATCATCATCTAAGAAAAAGAAAAAATCAACTCAAATGACAATATCAATAACACCTTCAACTTCTACCTTTGAAATTATTAAAAAAATACAACACATCTACTAAATATGAGTTTGTGCAAGAATTGGTATGTCCAGATAGAAACTCCCATGAATATGTATCTCGATATGTACTTATTTGGATCCATCGATGAAAAATAACCTGAGATATTAGGAATAATTATTAATTTCTATGCTTACAATGAAAATGAAATTGACTTTCATGTGGAGGTGATTAAAGAAAATGAAGTAAAATTAATTTCTTGTCAAGTGGAGTGTACAAAATTTAGACTAGATTTGATTGAAGCTTCAAGTAAAAATTCACCAAATACGATAAAGAATTCAATGTTTAAGTTGGATAACTATGAGAGTTTTGCTACATCTGGATTGAATAGTTGCATAGATATTTTAGAATGCATCACTACATTTCTAAGATAACATTATGTAAGATGTAAAAAAACATCATCTGTACTTCTTTATTTACAAAAAAAAGGAAAACATCTTGACAAAATATGAGATGATAAACTCGATTGTCATTTACTTGTTTTGAGAAGAGTATATTTATCTGAATTAGAAGAGAACATTATTGAAAGTGATTTCAAACCTACTTCAAAATTTCAAAAAGCTAGGAAAGTTGAATTTGAGACAGCAAAACTTGCAAATTAATGTGATGAAATTCATGAAGCTTTCATGCATTGCTATGTATTTTCAAACACCTTTAGTAGAAAGGTGGATGTTGTAAGATGTAGAGAAGCCCACAAAGTGTTTAAATTTAGATCATGAGATGATTTAAATGTTAATGTATTAGTGAAATCATTCCTAGAGAAATTTCAAACCTCATTGCCTGATGTGCTTCTGATACCATTTGACATCAATGAGTCTGATCCATTGTTGAAATCTATCAAAATTATAAGTGAGAAATATTTAGATGCTAAGAATATCAATTTTTGGATAATTGATGGCCAACACATCATTCAGGCAGCAAAATAAATTTCATCAAATCCTAAATATATTGTATCTATGGAGGCGAAACAAAAATATAAAAAACGCAATGCTCGATTTTTTCATCCATCAGTTGAACCCATTGAGGTGATTCGATTTTGTTGTTAACTAAATTATGCCAATAAGGTATTGTACAAAACTCCATTTATTGATTGTGTCCGATCAACAAGAAATTTCTTATTTGCCAATGACAAATTAAATAAAAGGAGGATTGGATGTTCCAAGACAACTAAAGACAAGGTACATTATTTTATTGTTTTTTCATTTAACATTTAAAGTCAATAATATGTGTCATATTTTCTCATATTTGTAATGAATTCTCATTAGTTTAATCCTTTTTTAATTTCATCTCTACATTGAATTTTTATTAATGTTGCACCATTTTTTTGGTCATCTAACCCATTATCATTAGATGAACCCAAGTACACCATGTAAGACCAATTTTACCCTAAGTAAAATTTATTTCACCATATAAAATAACATTTGTCTATATTCCCTAAGTCATATTTAACCCAAAACAAGGAAATTGATTAAATAAATCCTATTTTACCTTCACCATGTCTAGTTCAGGACCTAGCCCTAACCCCAGTTCTACCGCTGGGTCCATTTCCAGTGGAACCACTACAGTACCTACCTCGACTTCCCCATTACTCCCTTATATGGCCGGCTTCAGTCTCTCGGATTTCAATCAGCTGATTAATGATCCTATTCACCACGATGTTAGTTGGCCTGCTATGCCAACCAAGCTCCCCTCCGACATTCCCAAGTTCGAAGGCCTTGATATTGAATATCCCTCGAACGATATCCGATCTTTCAACATGTGGTGTTCCTCCAATTCCATCACCGATGACTCCATCCATCTTCGTTTGTTCCAATGCATGCTTACCGGCGAAGCTTCCAAATGGTATGTTGATCAAGCCACCTCTTCCCATACCACATTTGCGACCATTGCCCAAGCCTTTTTATCCTATTTCCAGCTCCCTCTCCGATACGACACTGGCACTGAACTCTTAACTTCTTTCCCTCAATCCTCTTCAACTCGCCTTTCTGCTCATGTCCAGGAATGGCGGCAAAGACGGAGCTTGTGTTGTGCTCCCCCCTTTGAAGATCAGGTTTACATGGACTGGTTCTTTCGCTCTCTCTTACCTCCCATTAGCAAAGATGTCGCATCCCATTTTCCCCAAACCGAAGAAGCCTCCCTCCAAATAGCCTTGAAATATGACCTTATCTGCGCCCAATCTGGTTATGTTTATACCGTCCTTCCTGACCTTCCCAAGCTTGGTGGCCCTAATGCCTCGGGGGCATCTCACTCTGTCGACGGTATCATTGGAGCCCTGTCACATACCTCTGCCCAACCTCTTCCAGGCCATGCTTTCCCTCCAGAGGCCAGCCCCTCCGGCACTTTTTCCTCTCCAGGTAGCATGTATTCAGGATATGGCATGCCTTCTCCTTTTACCCACCCTCCTGCTTACCTCAATGTTTCCCACCCTACCCCTTATCCGTATCTGAAACTTGGTGTCCCAGCTCCTCCAGAATTTGGACCACCCACTCCCTTGCCTTTTCCACCCCTGCAACCACACTTACTACCCCCTCCAGGGCAAGTCTTTGCACAGTAGGGGGCACCTAATTTTCTTCCTTCTCAAAGAAAGAGGAAAGGCAATCAATCTTCCCCTGGTAATCATGGACCCAATCCTTCAAGTCTTGATCCTCACACTGCTACCCAGCCATAGGGTTCTCAACTCAAGCCGAACAGGCCACTTCGCACCAATAAGCCCTGTTCGTGTTGCGGTGTTTATGGTCATTACACTCATGATTGTCCCTTATTACCACAAATGCAACAGATGTGGGACTCTTAGACCACCGTGCAGGGACAACATTCCTCCCCTACTGTCCCTCCTACCCCAGCTACTTCTCAACCCGCTATTTTTACCGATCCTTTCCCTCAATAAGGATTTGTGGCCACTCAACCCCCTCATGCCCCGGTAACCACTTAACCTTCCCCTTCTGGTTCCTCTGATTACCAGATTCTCATGATGGAATCTAACCCACCTCTCACCGTTGACCTAAACCTTCAAACTCGGTCCCGTCAGTATTCCACACCTCCCATTCCATCTGTCTCCGAGTCTCCATCCTCAGGTCCTACAGAGCCTCTCTTGACACCCAATGGTCCCTTGCAACTCCCTTCGCCAAAAACTGAGGTTCATCCCAAGACTCCTAAGTGACCATTACGCCAAAATGCTGCCTCTAGTTGGGATGCCCATTCATACAGCATAGTAGATTATCCTGCTGCCATTTCAACACTGGAACTCCTCCAGTCGTGTCCTTCTCAAAAGAGGGCTCTACTATCTGCGGTGGGCACTGTAGATCCTGCTGATGATCAATTGATTGTTTTCAATGCCCGTCAGTTAGAACATCCCCCTCTTCCTCCTTCGGTTTCTTTCCAAATCCCAGTCAAAATCCGAAACGCCAATGTTGCTCGGTGTATTATTGATGAGGGGGCATATACCTGCATAATTTCTACTTCGGTTTGGAAACAATTCGGATCCCCTGAAATGGCCCCTTCCACCATCACCCTTCGCATGTGGGATGGCCATGCCTCCCAGCCCATTGGCCTATTTTTTAACTGTCCTATCACCCTTGTCGACAAGACTGTTTGTGTCGACATTGAAGTTATCGACGCCCCTCTTGACTACAACATCCTTTTGGGGCATAGTTACACCTATGCCATGTCAGCCATCCCATCCGTAGTCTACCGCAAGATTTTTTTCGCTCATAATGGAAATATTGTCACCATTGAACAATTGACCTACCATGAACCAAAATCTCAGACCTCCCCTAAGTCCACCATCTCTACTGTCACCAATAAACCCACTGTTGATTCTTTGAACAGTGTTTCCCCTGGCGTCTACAAAGACTCCTCTTTGCTTAGAAATTTTCCTAGTCCTCCCCCTCCTCCTGTCTCCGACCCCAGCTTAGAGAATGTTTGCATGATGCAATCATCTCAGGCTGGCCTTCCATAGCCTGCTCTGGCTAGTCAGCAAACTCAATCGCGCCCACCGCCTCCTGCTCCTAGCCCTTCTCTTCAATCAACCGAACCTTGTTTACCTGACCCTTCCCATCACACTCAGGAACCCCCCTACCCTCTTGAGTTAGTTCCCTTAGGTCTCCACCATATAGGAGCCGTCCCCCCTGACCATTACCCCTCCGGTCAAATAGCTTTCCTTGCCCCCCCCCTCCCCTGGCGTCTATTCGGTCCCTATCATGGCCACCATTTCCCTACCTAATTTAACCTTGGGAGTACTAGTATGGTATCTTTCTCCTCCAGCCGAGACCCCACCGGGCCACCCCAAACCATACATAGCTGTGACACCAGTGCAACTAATTCCCTTTGCTCCTTCTACCGCTACAGTGCCCCTAGCCCCTCCACAGGACCCTCCCCATGTTGCAACCCCTACAGGCAAGAAAAGAAAAAATCAAAAGGGGGCATCCAAAGACAAGGCCACCGCACCCGACCCTACCCCTCCCCCTCCCCCACCCACCAAGCCTTGTGCCTTGTGTGATGGTATCGGTCACCCCACCCATACTTGTCCTAAGTTACCCCATATCCAACCCATGGTTAAAGTCGTGTTCCCTGAATCGACGGTCCCTGAAACCTCTGTTTCTTTCTCATCCGCATCCAAGACCTCAAAGACTCTTCGCACCGAAAAACCCTGTGCTCTGTGTGTTTTCCATGGCCATTAATCTCACCATTTTCCTCACCTCACGCATTACCGAGCCTCTTTAGAGGTCATTCGTGAGTATGAAATTGAACAAAATCAATCCGCCTCTCCCATATTTGCTCAATATGCATCAGGTCTACTTGAGGATCCTCCTGCTACCATTGACATTCCTCCCCCTGATGTTGAAATTTCAGAATCTGCTGCTCCCCTCCTATAACTATTATCATCCGCGCAACCCTCTGAGTACATTCCCTCTGAATCCACTCCATCTGTTCTTCTTGATCCTCCTTCAGACAAATTCTCGGGCTCTTCATGTTTTGACCATATTTTTACCTGTTCTTCTGTCATTCCCTGTGATGACCCGTATTTGCGCCTCTCTTCCCATACTGTTGATTTCGGTAGCTTTGCAGTGTCGTATGGTCCCCTTGACCCTTCCATTCCCTCCCATAATCACGATCATATCGTCTGTATCTTCGATGTTCTTTGCAGCCTCAGTTCCTGCTCTTCATCCCATAGTTCTGATTCATCTCCCTCTCATTGATCTATGAGTCCTAGACTTCCTACCCAGACTGCTCCCTCCCATAGCCGTCAGTGGATTTCTATCCTCTACTCACGCTGCCATCCTTTTTCTCATCCCTCCCATTTTTTGTCCTGCGACACTATTACATCGGCCCTCTCCTCCACCCCTTATCTTGGCTATGTCGATGGGGCAAGTCGCTCTTCCCGGAATCTCGCTTTGGCAGCATGGGCCATATTTACCCCCTTTCATACCTTGGTTCTTGCAAATGGGGTTTGCATTGCTAATGCCACCAATAATCAGGCCAAATATGATGCCGTGCATGGTCTCTTAGCCGACGCCCTCTCTCATCACATCCTCCATCTGCATGTTCATTTAGATTCCCTGTTTCTTGTCCTAAAACTTAATGGTGTCTATCATGTGCATAACCCTATCCTGTTTAGACAATATTTACGTGTGAAACTTTTGATACACGCATTTACATCTATTACTTTCCACCATATCCCTCGACGTCAAAATTACTACGTCGATCAAATTTCAAATCATGTTCTAGACTGGCATTTATCACACACAAGACAATAACATTTCACATCATCCACAAAATATACATAAATCATATATATCATATAACATGTGTTTTTAGAGTCCATCTGCTCTACAACATATCACATGCCCATAGCATGGTACAAAAAGTGAAATTACAAAATGGGGGGCACCACTTGCCCCTACAAGAACACTGGGTGGAACCATCTTCCCTATATCTCATCACTCTCTGGAGGATCCCGAGCCAATGGCTCTACACCTGCAGCTCGTAGATCATGCACAGTCTGACTGGCCATCGCCATGCATCGCATGATACCTGGCCATTACGAGGGTAGCCCAATACATAACTCTATGTACTGGTCGTCTAAATCCTGCCAACCACGCTCTGACACACCGGTCAGCAACCCCTCACATCTACGACAGATGTCCTCCACCAGAGCGGTCATATCCTCATTCTGTGTTGTCCTTGATCCACTCGCACCTGTAGCTCTTGCTGTTTCCGGTCGTCCCATATATCCAGCCGGTGTCACCGGAGCTATATTTGCATTCCAAAACATATAACGATTAGTACCATGCATACTAGTCACAAACTCTAAAATGCACATAATAGATTAGTTGCTTGTCACTTACCATCGGGCCCCCACACTTGACCAGGCGGAAGCGGCAAGTCCGGATCTCCCCAATAACTCATCCCACTATAGGGATAGTCATTTATGTATAGTGGAATCTGATCCAAATGGGCGAAGAACTATGGTCGGAACACCAGTCCGACTGCCCCTCCTCATCCTCTACATAGTAATCATCCCCACCGACGCATCCGAGGATCTCTCCAACCTCCATCAGGTAACTGTATATGAGGTCGCAAGGTCGGGATCTTCTCAAAGAAGAAAGAACATAAAACAGTCCCATAGGTACAATCATGATTCAATTGTTGCTTGCATAGCCACAACTGTCATTTCACCGACACCAACATCATCTGGGCCCACCCATAGTAGGTCCTACTCAGCACACTCTCCACAATCATCATCTGCCCTCCAGTGATGTGATGGAATGCCTGGCTACCCAAGATCTGCAACACTGCTGTGGCCACTGCCCGGGTCTCCAACCTCTCTAGATCACCAATGGATATCTGAGTCCCTTTGACTCGGACACCTGGTCGACAATGCTGCTCAACAAAATCCATAATGTTATGCCCCCGTGGTAACACTGGCTGTGTATTTCCCACCATCCCTAATGGTGGGAAACCAGTCAAGAAATACAAATCCTGGACTGTCAGCTCGATGTTGTGCCCCTGCACTACAAACGCCTCATGATCTGGATCCCAGTAACTGATAATATGGGCCAACAAGGGCTCTCCAGCCCTCATCAAAGGGTTCTCCAAAAATTTCAGAACCCCATACCTAGCCAGTGCACGACGAACACCCTGATCCACCTGGATTTCCATCCGTAATGTACCTAAGTCTCTCTCTCCACTTGATTTGTATATCTGCCATATCTGCACAAAAAATCATTTTTCTCAGCCTCCAGATCAACAAAAATGCATTAAATTACACTAAAACAGAATCTCAGCCCATAACAGCATTGAAACCCCCCACATCTAACAGGTCGCACTTTTTGGGCAAAACCTGGGCCAGGTTGCACTTTTAAGGCCAAAACCTGCGTCCCAGGTTGCAGCTTTTGCCCCAAAAAGTGTGACCCGACCGTAATGATGAAGTAGGGGTAGTTACTGAGATTTAAATCCCTAATATGCAATTTGAATCCATAAAAAACAAAGCTTAGGATTAGGCCTCCTACCTGAAACTGACGGATCAAAATTCCAACAGTCGGTTTGTCCGCTACGATCGCCGCAAGATTTAGGGCTTCCGCCTGGTCGAGTGTGGGGGCCCGATGGTAAGTGACAAGCAACTAATCTGTTATGTGCATTTTAGATTTTGTGACTATTATGCATGGTACTAATCGTTATATGTTTTGGAATGCAGATATAGCTCCAGTGAAACCGGCCAGATATATGGGACGACTGGCAGCAGCAGGAGCTACAGGTGCGAGTGGATCAAGGAAAACACAGAATGAGGATATGGCTACTCTGGTGGAGGACATCCGTCATAGATGTGAGGGG
The DNA here is from genome assembly GCA_034641835.2 of Pinus albicaulis. NCBI lineage: Eukaryota > Viridiplantae > Streptophyta > Pinopsida > Pinales > Pinaceae > Pinus > Pinus albicaulis. The sequence continues at coordinate 267,332,109 of CM076573.1, forward strand.
CTGCTGACCGGTGTATCGGAGCCTGTTTGGTAGGATTTAGACGACCAATACATAGAGTTATGTATTGGGATACCCTCGGAATGGCGAGGTATCATGCGACGCATGGCGATGGTCGGTTAGACAGTGCGTGATCTATGAGCTGCGGGAGTAGAGCCATTGGCTCGGGATCCTCTAGAGAGTGATTAGATGTAGGGCAGATGGTTCCCCCTAGTGTTTTTGTAGGGGCAAGTCGTGCCCCCCATTTTGTAATTTTTCTTTTTGTACCATGCTATGGGCATGTGATATGTTGTAGAGTAGATGGACTCTAAAAACACATGTTATATGATATATATGATTTCGTCGTAAAATATCACTTTAGCTATGCATAAAAAATAGCCCTAACATCGATTATAGCTGCAAAATATCTTTAAGTCTGCTGCACAAATTCATATCTAAGCACAAAAGACATTAAGAAAATAAAATATAATATGGCTCCATGCATCCAATAGACAAGACAAGAACAAAGTGTTTAAAAGAATAATTTGTATTATATTAAAGAATGGGGCACCTAAGAGGAAAACAAGAAAGGTGTTTTCTGGTTCTCCTCAATGGGATGGGTTCTTGAAAGTCCTCAGCGTTTCAGATCTAAAATTCCTCTATCTTATTATGGTAGAAAACCCTAACAAACATAGAACTCAATGGGAGCCCACAAAGAAAAAAATTGAAAATGGTGACCAAGAATAGATCTAGTGTGATCTAATGCAATGAAGGTGACTAATGAATGGGGAAAACCCTCCTATTTATAACAAAATATTGGGGCGGCCTAGAACTTGGTGCATGAATAAAATATTATTAATCGAATTCTAGAAGCACCCTTTAGGAATATTTTACTATATTTGTTGGAGGGAAAAGGATTCTTGACTTGGGTCAATTCCTTTATTTATAAATAATAAATAAATAAATGATTTATTTATCATCTTAGGGAAATGATGGGAATATAATTAAATAAATAATGATTTATTTAATTATTTATAAATGATTTAGTCAAATTTAACTAGGAATATTATTAAATAATGATTTGAATAACTTATTCCTAGGAAATAATTAAATAAATAATGATTTATTTAATCAATTTCCTTGTTTTGGGTTAAATATGACTAGGAAATATGGAAAAATGTTATTTTATATGGTGAAAGCAATTTTACTTAGGGTAAAATTGGTCTTACATGGTGTACTTGGGTTCATCTAATGATAATGGGTTAGATGACCAAAAAAATGGTGTAATAGATTGCCCCCGAACGTACGAGTGTTAGGAGCAAATCGTATGACCGAAGTACGTTGTAAGAACTCAATCACTAGGCATCAAGAGGGTAGTGAGAGAGGGGAATGTAAGGTAGTCAAATGTGCTAAAAGACTAGAATCGGAGGAGATGAGACTTACAGGTGCAACAAGTCTCTAGGTGATGAAGTAGTACTAGTGTTAAAAGCAGCGGGGGAGGCATACCTATGCCCGCTGATACAATAGTAAAAAGAATAAGGTGCCCGAAAAACCACGGAATGCAATAATGAAGCATGTGTTGGCCTAAACATGAGCCAGATAAAAATGATGAATCTCACATACATGTGATGCTTGGAATAACCTTCAGGACTTATACAAGAAGATTTTAGTATAGGAGATACAAATATACCCAAATGACCCCTACACACGGGGAAGTGCTCACAAAATCTGACTGATATATGCAAATTGAAGAGGTGCTGCAAGTGGTTGAGGCCGATATCATCAAATGAGAGGAGCTGCATCAAGGGCGGAAATGAAGAAGTCATCCGGGCATGTGGGGGGCTACCTGCAGGGCCACCCCCTCACGAGGGTTGAGACATCTCACACACGCCCAGGAATCACCAATAGCTATTGTTGCATCACCAGACCATCAAGCGTATATATCACGATCAGGCTAAGGAGAGCTCAAACCAAAGTACACTGCCCCCTAGACCTGGCTTCTCAAGTAAATGAGCTAACGTCGACAGAAGTAGATCCACCATAGGTGAGGCAATAAGGAAACCCCAACTGAGGCACGAGGGAAAAGAGTAGAGTGATGAACAGAGAGAGACTAATGATGATGATGGAATGAGGGATGATCCAATGGGGATCATAAAGAACATGAGTACAAAATGGTATCTCATGATGGAAATTGACACAAACAGGAATGAGTGTGGAGGAAAGGTGGTGCCCCCAATGACATGTGTAGTAAGTGAGAAAATCCGATTTCGAGGGAAGGTGAAGTAATGCTTCATGGACAATAGGTGTCTTGGTGAAGTAAAAAAATTTAAAACAAATAGATGCGGGCTATCTAGAAGAGAAGAAAACCCGCATTGCGCAGGGGAAATGGTAGGGGTAATATCTCTTAAGATAGAGTGCATTGAGAGGGTTAGGAAGGAGATGGCCTTCAAAGTCCTCTAAAAGATATGCCCCCTTACCAAGGTCTTTACTAATGATGTAAGGACCTAGACATAATGAGTTGAACTTCCCATGACCGAGGGTATCGTGGGCCTGGTCATATACTAGAACGAGGTCACCTTCGTGAAAGGTACGAGGGTGGGCTTTTCGGTCATACTGAGCTTTGGTGTGTTTTTTTCTCTCTTCAAGAGTTTGCAATGCAACACGACGATCTTCAGAGGGATGCTCGAGCATGATAAGTTTTTGTTCTAGAGCTTGGGTATCAGGGAGAAGTTCAACGGCCAAGTGAAGGGAAGGGATTTCACACTCGATTGGTAAGACTGCCTCCTCGCCAAAGACAAGGTGGAAAGGAGTGAAATCGGTGGAAGTTTTAACAGAAGTATGATAAGCCCACAAAGAAGGGAAGAGAATGAGATGCCAATTGGTTTTGTGCTTATTCACCATTCGTTGAAGCATGGTCTTAAGAATTTTGTTGACCGCTTCAACTTGGCCATTACCTTGGAGGTAATAAGAAGATGAATATTGGTGCTTGAAACCCAATAGGGAGGATAGCTCCTACCAATTCTGATCTTTGAAATGTCGGCCATGGTCCGAGACTAACTGTTTTGGAACTCTGAATCGAACAATGACATGGTAAAGAAAAAGAGGGTTGCAGTGGCTGCCGTATTGTTAAACGTTGGCATAGCTTCAGCCCATTTAGTGAAATAGTCAACCGCCACGATGATATATTTTTGGTTACCAATAGATGGAGGTCGACATTCCATGAAGTTGATGGCCCATTTAAAAAAAGGACCGGTGGTGATGACAAGATGGAGAGGAGCGGGAGGAGCTTTTTCCTTGGGGGCAAAATTTTGGCAATTGGAATAGTGTTTGACTACTTCAATGCAATCACTGAAGAGAGAAGGCCAAAAATACCTAGCACGAATGATTTTTTGGGTGGTGGCAAGGCCGGAGAGGTGGCCACCACAAGCGCCGCTATGACAGGCATTGAGGACTTGATCGGCTTCAACGTGTGTGAGGCAACGACGAAGGACAGTATCTACTCCACGACGATAAAGGTCGTCGCCGATTAGAAGGTAGCGAGAGGCTTGGTGTCGGATACGTCGTCGAGCATCTCGATCGAGATGAAGGGAAAACTTTTGGGTTCGAAAGTAAGTAAGGATGTCACCGTACCAAGGATCGTCGGTGGTGATGGCAAAAAAATGTTCATCAGGAAGAGCATCATTAATTGGAGTATCTTGCGTTCTGGTAGGCAGATCAGAAATGAGTTCAACGAGGACTAAACCATTCTTACTTTTTGGGGTGACAAATTCAAGGTCAAATTCTTAGAGGATAACGATCCAACAGGCGTACTTCCCATTGAGGATGCGGCGACTCAATAGGAAAGCCATGGGGTTGGAATCAATCACAACCTTGGTGGAACACATGAGGATATAATGATGCAGTTTTTGGACCGAGAACATGACAACTAGTGCTAATTTTTCTTCATGCGAGTAGGACACAGGTGGACCGGCAAGGTTCTTACTGACATAATAGATCACATGTTTGATACCGTTATCATCCTCCTAGATAAGGACATCAGCAACCGAATAGGTGGAAGTGGAGATGTATAGGATGAAATCTCGGTCAAATTCAGGGGGACGGATGAAGGGAGTGGATGTGAGAGCATGCTTGAGGGCGTCAAAAGACTCTTGAGCGTACGTATCCCAGACAAAAGGGGTGTGATATCGAAGAAGTCTAAGAAAACCATGTGCAGTAGTGGCGTAGTCAGGAACAAATCGGCGAAGAAAATTGGCTTTGCCTTGGAGACTTTGTAGCTGGCGTAAGGTATGAGGCATAGGAAGTTCAAGAATGGCTTGAACTTTCAAAGGGTCGAGAGTTATCCTGTCTTTTGACATGATGAAGCCGAGGAGACGACCGGCGGGAACACAGAAGGCACATTTCAATGTGTTAAGGCGAATGTTATACTTGTGGCATCGGAGAAATGGTACGCAGGTCATGAAGGTGTTGTGCCCGATGTTTAGAATGAGCAGTAAGGTCATCTAAATAGGCAAGGATAATATGGGCTAAGTCATGGAAACAATAAGACATGGCTCATTGAAAGGTAGCATCGGCATTTTTTAGGCCAAATGGCATGACACGGTATGCGAAAGTGCCCCATGGACTAATGAACATGGTTTTAAGTTGATCAGCACGACGGATAACAATTTGGTTGTATCTAGAGAAGCCATCCATAAAGGAGAGAATCTCGTGCCCCGCACACTCATCTATTAGTTGGTCAATAAATGGTGTGGGGAAGTTGTCTTTGGGACAAGCTTTGTTCAGATCGTGAAAGTCAGTGCAAACACGAATGGTGCCTTGTTTTTTGAGGACGGGAACTGGGTTAGACACCCAAGTGGTATATTCGATGGGGTAAATGAAACCAGCCTGCCGGAGCTTATCGATTTCAGCTTTGATGGATTCGCGTCTAGAAGGATGAATGGGTCTCAATTTTTGATGGACTGGAATGGCATCAGGCCATGTGTCGATATGATGTTCGACAATGGCAGGATCGAGTCCGGGCATTTCTCAGTAGGACCAAGCGAAAATATCACGGAATTATTTGAAGAGTTTGGTGTAGGCTTCACTTTCTTCTGGAGTAAATTGGGCACCCATGGTGACATGTTCTTCAATACCGGGTTTGACAGAAATGTTTATTTTAATGGTAGGAGAGATATTAGCCATATTTCCTTCTTCGAAAGCGTCAGGTGTAGGGATGGGGTTTTTGAACTAATCAACTTTATCAGGAATGAAGTCTTTAGATTCGAGGGCATATTGGTCATGGGACTTGTGTGGTAGGAAGTATGCACGATGGTGCATATCATCCCATGGAAAATCAGGTGTGGTCATAGCTTCCATGATGTCTTCATCGGTCTGAAAGATGAAAAGGGTGGGAGGGAGAGGAGTATCGGAGGAGGTAGAGATATGAGACACCTGATTTGGAGGGGGGAGGCTCATGTGCATGTCGGCATGAGGGGTGATAGCGGAATGAACAGATGAGTGACTGAGCGAAACAGTAGCGGAAGGCACTAAGGGGACGGGTGCCAGGAGATGCAGGGATGAGGAAAGGTATAGAATAGTGGCTGAAGTTTCGCTCATTTCAGTATCAAGAGGAGGAATGGTAATCGGGGGAGACATGGGGTCAGGTGGTAGGGAAGAAGGATGGCGGGCAAGCATGGCTTCGAATTGGTGGTATGCAGCTAAAGAAGTGTGATACTCATCAAGGAGGGGGAAAAGATGGGTGTAATGTCCATGGAAATCGCACAAAGAACAAGGGTGATTGGTGCGCAAGTGTTTAAGTTTAGGAAAAGAATAAAGTATGGTGACAGAGACTTCAGGGAGAGAAAATTTGGGAAACGTCTCATTGACCATGGTTTTGAGATGTGGTAATTCAGGACAAGTACGGGTATCATGTCCGACAATATCGCACAAAGCACACTGGATGGGATGCTTTGGAGGTCGAGGATGGGAAAAAGTTGTCGGGGTGGCTTTGTCCTTGGATGCCCCCCTGCGAGCTTGGCTAGTGGGACCTGGCATGGTTGCCATAGGGAGTGGTTTCTGATGAGGGAATTGAGGTACAAGTGTAGCGGGAAAAGCCATGGGTATCGATTGAACCGGGGTCAAAGAAAGATAAGGTTTGGGTTGGAAAGGCAAAGTAGGGGCTGGGGGGTCTAGGTACCAGATGGGTATGCCCAAGGTCAAGTTAGGGAGGGATAGGGTAGCCAAGATAGGGATGGAATGAGCGCCAGGAGGGGGAGAAAGGAAAGGAATCTGACCCATAGGGAAATGGCCAGGAGGAGTGTTCGAGGAAGGAGATTCTGAAGGAAGAAGGTGGGGTAGCGGGGGCGAAGGGCTAGGAGTTGGTGGAGTTGGGTGAGGGTGTGTTGGCTTACTAGCCAGGATGGGCTGTGCAAGGTCAGCCCATGAAGATTGCATCATGAAAACATTTGCCATGCTAGGATCAAGTACAGGAGGAATGTCTAAAAGGGTTCCAACCAAGGAGGAGTCCTTATAGACGCCAGGGGAAACACTGGTCAATGAATCAACAGTTGGTTTATTGGTGACAGTAGAGATGGTGGACTCAGGGGAGGTCTGAGATTTTGGTTCATGGTATGTCAATTGGTCAATGGTGAAAATCTTGCCATTATGAGGGAAGAACATTTTGCGATAGACTGCAGATGGAACGACAGACATGGCATAGGTGTAACTACGCCCCAAAAGAATGTTGTAGTCAAGAGGGGCGTCAATAACTTCAATGTAGACACAAACAATTTTTCCTGCAAGGGTGATAGGACAATTACGAAAGAGGCCAGTGGGCTAGGAGGCATGGCCATCCCACGCACGAAGGGTGATTGTGGAAGGGGCCAGCTTAGGGGATCCAAGTTGTTTCCAAACCGAAGCAGACATCACACAGGTGGATGCTCCCTCATCAATAATACACCGAGCAATAATGGCATTTCAGATTTTGATTGGGATTTGGAAAGCAACAGAAGGAGGAAGAGGGGGAGGGTCTAACTGACGGGCGTTAAAAACAATCAATTGGTCATCAGTAGGATCTACAGCACCCACGGCAGATAGTAGAGCCCTCTTGTGAGAAGGACATGACTGGAGGAGTTCCAGTGTTGAAATGGTAGCAAAAGATTGGGCCAGATCATCTACTATGCTATAGGAATGGGCAGCCCGACCAGAGGCAGCATTTTAGCGTAATGGTCCCTTAGGAGTCTTCGGATGAACCTCGGCTTTTGGCAGAGGGAGTTGCAAGGGACCATTGGGTGTCGATAGAGGCTTTGTAGGACTTGACGAGGGAGACTCAGAGACAAATGGAATGGGAGGTGTGGAAGACTGATAGGACCGAGTTTGAAGGTTGAGGTCGACGGTGAGAGGTGCGTCAGAGGCTATCATGAGAATTTGGTAATCAGAGGAACCAGAAGGGGAAGGTTATATCTGCATTCCAAAACATGTAACCATTAGTACCATGCATACTAGTCACAAAATCTCAAATGCACATAACAGATTAGTTGCTTGTCACTTACCATCAGGCCCCAACACTCGACCAGGCGGAAGCGGCAAGTCCAGATCTCCCCAATAACTCATCCCACTATAGGGATAGCCGTCTATGTATAGTGGCATCTGATCCCAATGGGCGAAGAACTCTGGTCGGAACACCCGTCCATCTGCCCCTCCTCCTCCTCTACACAGTAATCGTCCCCACCGACACATCTGAGGCTCTCTCGGACCTCCATCAGGTAACTGTATATGAGGTTGCAAGGTCGGGATCTTCTCAAAGAAGAAAGAACACAAAACAATCCCATAGGCACAATCATGATTCACTTGTCGCTTGCATAGTGAAAACTGTCATTTCACCGACACTAACATCATCTGGGCCCACCCATAGTAGGTCCCACTCAACACACTCTCCACAATCAGCATCTGCCCTCTAGTGATGTGATGGAACACCTGGCTACCCAAGATCCACAACACTATTGTGGCCACTGCCCGGGTCTCCAACCTCTCTAGATCACCAATGGATATCCGAGTCCCTTTGACTCGGACACCTGGTCGACAATGCCGCTCCACAATCTCCATAATGTTCTGCCCCTGTGGTAACACTAGCTGTGTGAGACCAGTCAAGAAATACAAATCCTAGACCGTCAGCTTGATCCTATGCCCCTGCACTACAAACACCTCATGATCTAGATCCCAATAATTGATAATCTAGGTCAACAAGGGCTTTCCAGCCCTAATCAAAGGGTTCTCCAAAAATTTCAAAACCCCATACCTAGCCAATGCACGACGGACACCTTGATCTGCCTGGATTTCCATCCGTAATGTACCTAAGTTTCTCTCTCTCCACTTGATCTATATATTTTCCATATCTACACAAAACATCATTTTTGTTAGCCTCCAGATAAAAAAAAACTGCATTAACTTACACTAAAACATAATCTCAGCCCGTAACAGCACTGAAACCCCCCACACCTAACAGGTCACACTTTTTGGGAAAACCCTGGGCTAGGTCACACTTTTCAGGCCAAAACCTACGTCCCAGGTCGCAGCTTTTGCCCCAAAAAGTGCAACCCGACCATAATGATTAAGTAGGGGCAGTTACTGAGATTTAAAGACCAAATCTGCAATTTGAATCCATCAAAAACAAAGCTTAGGATTAGGCCTCCTACCTGCAACTGACGGATCACAATTCCAACTGTCGGTTTGTCTGCTATGATCGCTGCAAGATTTAGGGCCTTCTCTCCTCTCCACATTCACCACAGCTACAAAAGCAAATGAATGATTTTGGAGGGAAAACGCCTTATTAGAAGAAAACCCCTGTTTTTTCTTTTGCCCGCTGCGACCAAACCGTAGCCCTATTGGAAACACCGTCTACACCATTGGAAAGCTCTCACCGAGCACTCAAATAGGCATCTTTCAGTTTTTCATGTTTTAATACTTCACTAGGACACATTTTGTCCATGAAGGATCTATTCACCTCTTCTTAAAATCGAATATCTTCACTTACGACACTTGTACTTAGGGCACCACTTTGCCTACTTACTCGTCTTCATTCGTGTTGATTTTTGTCATGAACTACCCGATTGTACTCATGCTTTTATGGTCCCCCATTGGACCCATACTATGAGGTAGCACCCTTGAGTCGCCCTTGTTTAGAACATCTGAGTCAAGTCATCATCACATCCATAGAGTCTATTCCGAGTCTTTTTGTACCCCTCTATACTCCTTCATCCTTTATTCCTTGATCCCTCTCTTGTGTTGCACATTATGGACTTCAGTACTCTTTTCCCCTATCCCTCATGCTATTGTGTCCGTTTCTGCCAAGCCATTCATGCCCTTTATGCTATAACAAGAGAAGTCATCCAACCCCTCTTCTATATTCTACATTCCATCATCATTATAAGTATCTACTTGTTCATCACTCTACTATTTTCCCTCGTGCCTTACTTGGGGTTCCCTTATTGCCTCACCTATGGCGGACCTACTTCTATCGACATCATCTCATTTACTCCAGAAGCCAGGTCTAGGGGATAGTGTACTTTGGTTCGAGCTCTTCTCAGCCTGATCGTCATATATACACTTGATGGTCTAGTGATGCAGCAGTAGCTATTGGTGATTCCCGGGCATGTGTGAGATGTATCAACCCTCATGAGGGGGTGGCCATGCAGGTAGCCCCCCACATGCCCGGATGACTTCTTCATTTCCGCCCTTGATGCAGCTCCTCTCATTTGATGATATCGGCCTCAACCGATTGCAGTGCTTCTTTGATTTTCATATATTAGTCAGATTTTGTGAGCCCTTCCCCGTGTGTAGGGGGAATTTGGGTATATTTATATCTCATGTACTAAAATCTTCTTGTATAAGTCCTGAAGGTTATCCCAGGCATCACATGTATGTGGGATTCATCATTTTTATCTGGCTCATGTTTAGGCCAGCACATGTTTCATTCTTTCATTTCACGTTTTTCCGCGTGCCTTATTCTTTGTACTATTGTCTCGGAGGGCATAGGTATGCCTCCCCCGCCAGCTTTAACATTGGTACTACTCCATCACCTAGAGACTTGTTTCACCTGTAAGTCTCGTCTCCTTCAGGTCTAGTCCTTTAGCACATTAGACTACCTTACATTCCTCTCTCTCACTTCCCTCTTGATGCCTAGTGATTGAGTTCTTACAACATACTTCGATCATATGATTTTCTCCTAACACTCGTACGTTGGGGGGCAATTTGTTACACCATTTTTTTGGTCATATAACCCATTATCATTAGATGAAGCCAAGTACACCATGTAAGACCAATTTTACCCTAAGTAAAATTTATTTCACCATATAAAATAACATTTGTCTATATTTCCTAAGTCATATTTAACCCAAAACAAGGAAATTGATTAAATAAATAATTATTTATTTAATTATTTCCTAGGAATAAGTTATTCAAATCATTATTTAATAATATTATTAGTTAAATAAATAATTAAATAAATAATTTGTAAATAATTAAATAAATCATTATTTATTTAATTATATTCCCACCATCTCCCTAAAATAATAAATAAATCATTTATTTATTTATTGTTTACAAATAAAGGAATTGACCCAAGTCAAAATACCTTTTCCCTCCAACAAATATAATAAAATATTCCTAAAGGGTGATTCTAGAATTTGATTAATAATATTTTCTTCATGCACTGAGTTCTAGAACACCCCAATATTTTGTTATAAATAGAAAGGTTTTCCCCATTCATTAGTCACCTTCATTGCATTAGATCACATTGGATCTATTCTTGGTCACCATTTTCCCATTTTTGCTTTGTGAACTCCCATTGAGTTCTATGTTTGTCAGGGTTTTCTACCACAATAAGAGAGAGGAATTTTAGATCTGAAACACTGAGGACTTTCAAGAACCCATCCCATTGAGGAGAACCAGAAAACACCTTTCTTGTTTTCCTCTCAGGTGCCCCATTCTTTAATATAATACAAATTATTCTTTTAAACACTTTGTTCTTTTCTTGTCTATTGGATGCATGGAACCATATTATATTTTATCTGCTTAATGTCTTTTGTGCTTAAATCTGAATTTGTGCAGCAGGCTTAAATATATTTTGCAGCCATAATCGATTTTAGGGCTATTTTTTATGCATATCTAAAGTAATATTTTACGAGGGCCGCCCCCTCATGAGGGTTGAGACATCTCACACACGTCCGAGAATCACCAATAGATGTTGCTGCATCACTGGACCATCAAGTTTATAGATCACGATCAGGCTGAGAAGAGCTCGAACCAAAGTACACTACCCCCTAGACCTGGCTTCTAGAGTAAATGAGCTGATGTCAACAGAAGTAGGTCTGCCATAGGTGAGGCAATAAGGGAACCCCATGTAAGGCACGAGGGAAAATAGTAGAGTGACGAACAAGTAGATACTGATAATGATGATGGAATGTGGGATATGGAGGAGGGGTTGGACGGCTTCCCTTGTTAGAGCATAAAGAGCATGAATGGCTTGGCAGCAATGGACACAATATCATGAGGGATAGGGGACAAGAGTACTGAAGGCCATAATGTGCAACATGAGAGAGGGATCAAGGAAGAAAGGATGGAGGAGTAAGGAGGGGTAGAAAGGGACTCAGAATAGACTCTATGGATGTGATGATGACTTGACTCAGATGTTCTAAACAAGGGTGACTCAAGGGTGCTGCCTCATAGTACGAGTTCAATGGGGGACCATAAAAGCATGAGTACAATTGGGTAGCTCATGATGAAAATCAACACGAACAAAGATGAGTAAGTAGGCAAAGTGGTGCCCTAAGTACAAGTGTCATAAGTGAAGAAATTCGATTTTAAGAAGAGGTGAATAGACCCTTCATGGAAAAAATGTGTCCTGGTGAAGTATAAAAACATGAAAAACTGACAAATACCCATTTGAGTGCTCGGTGAGAGCTTTCCAACGGTGTGGACGGTGTGTTAAACGGGGCTACGGTTTGGTCACAGCGGGTGAAAGAAAAAACAGTGGGTTTGTTCTAATAAGGAGCTTTCCCTCCAAAATCATTCATTTGCTTATGTAGCTGTGGTGAATGTGGAGAGGAGAGAAGGCCCTAAATCTTGCGGCGGTCGTAGCGGAAAAACTGACCGTTGGAATTGTGATCCATCAGTTGCAAGTAGGAGGCCTAATCCTAAGCTTGGTTTTTGATGGATTCAAATTGCAGATTAGGGCTTTAAATCTCAGTAACTGCCCCTACTTCATCATTATGGTCGGGTCACACTTTTTGGGGCAAAAGATACGACCTGGGACACAGGTTTTGGCTTGAAAAGTGTGACCTAGCCCAGGTTTTGCCCAAAAAGTGTGACCTGTTAGATGTGGGAGGTTTCAGTGTTGTTATGGGCTGAGATTCTGTTTTAGTGTAAGTTAATTCATTTTTGTTGATCTGGAGGCTGAAAAAAATGATTTTTTTGTGCAGATATGGCAGATATATGGATCAAGTGGAGAGAGAGAGACTTAGGTAGATTATGGAAGAAAATCCAGGCGAATCAGGGTGTCTGTCGTGCACTAGCTAGGTATGGGGTTTTGAAATTTTTGGAGAACCCTTTCATGAGGGCTGGAGAGCCCTTTTTGGCCTGGATTATTAGTTATTGGGATCCAGATCATGAGGTGTTTTTAGTGTAGTGGCATAGGATCGAGTTGACAGTCCAAGATTTGTATTTCTTGACTGGTCTCCCACCATTAGGGATGGTGGGAAATACACAACCAGTGTTGCCATGGGGGCGTAACATTATGGAGTTTTTTGAGCTGCATTGTCGATCAGGTGTCTGATTCAAAGGGACTTGGATATCCATTGGTGATCTAGAGAGGTTGGAGACCCGGACAGTGGCCACAACAGTGTTGCGGATCTTGGGTAGCCAGGCGTTCCATCACATCATTGGAGGGAAGATGATGATTGTGGAGCGTGTGATGAGTGGGACCTACAATGGGTGGGCCCAGATGATGTTGGTGTTGGTGAAACAACAACTATCGCTATGCAAGCGACAAGTGAATCATGATTGTGCCTATGGGATTGTTTTGTGTTCTTTCTTCTTTGAGAAGATCCCAACCTTGCGACCTCATATACAGTTACCTAATGGAGGTCTGAGAGAGCCTCGGATGCATCGGTGGGGATGATTACTATATAGAGGAGGAGGAGGGGCAGTCGGACAGGTGTTCCAACCAGAGTTCTTCGCCCATTGGGATCATATGCCACTATACATAAATGACTATCCCTATAGTGGGATGAGTTATTGGGGAGATCTGGACTTGCCGCTTCTGCCTAGTCGAGTGTGGGGGCTCGATGGTAAGTGACAACCAACTAATCTGTTATGTGAATTTTAGAGTTTGTGACTAGTATGCATGGTACTAATCGTTATATGTTTTGGAATGCAGATATAGCTCCGGTGAAACCGACCGGATATATGGGACGACCGGCAGCAGCAGGAGCTACTGGTGCGAGTGGATCAAGGACAACACGGAATGAGGATATGGTCACTTTGGTGGAGGACATCCGTTGTAGATGTGAGGGGTTGCTGACCGGTGTGTCGGAGCATGGTTGGCAGGATTTAGATGACCAGTACATAGAGTTATGTATTGGGCTACCCTCATAATGGCGAGGTATCATGCGACGCATGGCAATGGCCGGTTAGACTATGCGTGATCTACGAGCTACAGGAGCAGAGCCATTGGATTTGGATCCTCCAGAGAGTGATTAGATGTAGGGAAAATGGATTCTAAAAACACATGTTATATGATATATATGATTTATGTATATTTTGTGGATGATGTGAAATTTTATTGTCTTGTGTGTGATAAATGCCAGTATAGAACATGATTTGCAATTTGATCGACGTAGTGATTTTGACGTCGAGGGATATGGTGGAAATTAATAGATGTAAATGCATGTATCAAAAGTTTCACACGTAAATATTATCTAAATAGGATAGGGTTATGCACACGATAGACACCACTAAGTTGTAGGAAAAGAAGCAGGGAATCTAAATGAACATGCAGATGTAGGATGTGATGAGAGAGGGCATCAGCTAAGAGACCATGCACGACATCATATTTTCCCTAATTATTGGTGGCATTACCAATGCAGACCCCATTTTCAAGAACCAGGGTACGCAAGGGGGTAAAGATGGCCCATGCTACCGAAGCGAGATTCCAGGAAGAGCGACTTGCCCCATCGGCATAGCCAAGATAAGGGGTGGAGGAGAGGGCCGATGTAATAGTGTCGCAGGACAAAAAATTGGAGGGATGAGAAAAAGGATGGTAGCGTGAGTAGAGGATAGACATCCACTGACGGCTATGGGAGGGAGCAGTCTGGGTAGGAATTCTAGGACTCATAGATCGATGAGAGGGAGATGAATGAGAACTATGGGATGAAGAGAGGGAACTCAGGTTGCGAAGAACATCGAAGATATGGATGGTATGATCGTGATTATGGGAGGTAATGGAAGGGTCAAGGGGACCATATGACGCTGCAAAGCTACCAAAATCAATAGTATGGGAAGAGAGGCATAGATACGGGTCATCACGGGGAATAACAGAAGAACATGTAAAAATATGGTCAAAACATGAAGATCCTGAGAATGTGTCTGAAGGAGGATCAAGCAGAACATATGGAGTGGATTCGGAGGGAATGTACTCAGACGGTTGCATGGATGATGATAGGTATAGGAGGGGAGCAGCAGATTCTGACATTTCAATATCAGGGGGAGGAATGTGAATGGTAGCAGGAGGATCCTCGAGTAGCCCTAGCGCATATTGAGCAAGGATGGGAGAGGCGGATTGATTTTGTTCAATTTCATACTGGCGAATGACCTCTAAAGAGGCTCGGTAGTACATGAGGTGAGGACAATGGTGAGAGTAATGGCCATGGACACCACACAGAGCACAGGGTTTGTTGGTGCAAATATTCTTTGAGGTCTTGGATGCAGATGAGAAAGAAACAAAGGTTTCAAGGACTGTCAAATCAGGGAACGCGACTTTAACCATGGGTTGGATACAGGGCAACTTAGGAAAAGTATGGGTGGGGTGACCGATACCATCGCACAAGGCACAAGGCTTGGCAGGTGGGGGAGGGGGAAGGGTAGGGTCGGGTGTGGTGGCCTTGTCTTTGGATGCCCCCTTTCGAGTTTTTCTTTTCTTTCCTGTAGGGGTTGCAACATGGGGAGGGTCCTGCGGAGGGGCTAGGGGAATTGTAGTGGTAGAAGGAGCAAAGGGAGTCGGTTGCACTGGTGTCATAACTATGTATGGTTTGGGGTGGCCCGGTGGCGTCTCCGCTAGAGCAGTAAGATACCATACTGGTACTCCCAAGGTTAAATTAGGTAGGGAAAGGGTGGCCATGATGGGGATCGAATAGGGGGGTGGGGGCAAAGAAAGGTATTTGACCAGCAGGGTAATGATCAGGGGGGACGGCTCCCATATGGTGGAGACCTGAGGGAACTGACTCAGGAGGGTAGGGGGATTCATGAGTGTGATGGGAAGGGTCAGGTAAACAAGGTTTGATTGACTAAAGCGATTGGATGACTTCCCTTGTTAGAGCATAAAGGTCATGAATGGTTTGGCAGCAACTGACACAATATCATGAGGGATAGGGGACAAGGGTACTGAAGGCCATACTGTGCGACATGATAGAGGGATCAAGCAAGAAAGGATGGATGACTATAGCGGGGTACAAAGGGACTTAGGATAGACTCCATGGATGTGATGATGACTCGACTCGGATGCTCTAAACAAGGGCGACTCAATGGTGCTGCCTCATAGTATGGGTCCAATGGGGGACCATAAAAGCATGAGTACAATAGGGTAGCTCATGACGAAAATCAACACGAACGAAGACGAGGAAGGAGGCAAAGTGGTGCCCGAAGTACAAGTGTCGTAAGTGAAGAAATTCGATTTTAAGAAGAGGTGAATAGACCCTTCATGGACAAAATGTGTCCTGGTGAAGTATAAAAACATGAAAAACCGACAGATACCCATTTGAGTGTTCGGTGAGAGATTTCCAATGGTGTGGATGGTATGTCAAATGGGGCTATGTTTTGGTCGCAGCGAGCGAAAGATAAAACAGGGGTTTTCTTCTAATAAGGTGTTTTCCCTCCAAAATAATTCATTTTCTTGTGTAGCTATGGTGAATGTGGAGAGGAGAGAAGGCCCTAAATCTTGCGGCGATCATAGCAGACAAACCGACTGTTGGAATCATGATCCGTCAGTTGGAGGTAAGAGGCCTAATCATACTCTTTGTTTTTGAGGGTTTGAAATTTCAAATAAGTGTTTTAAATCTCAGTGACTGCCCCTAATTCTTCATTACGGTTGGGTCATACATTTTGGGGAAAAATCTACGACCTGGGATGCAGGTTTTGGCCTGAAAATTGTGACCTAGCCTAGGATTTTCCCAAAAAGTGCGACCTGCGAGATGTCGAAAGTTTCAGTGCTGTTATGGGCTGAGATTTAGTTTTGATGGAGGTTAATGTAGTTTTTCTAATCTGTAGACTGACAAAAATGATGTTTTTGTGCAGATATGGCAGATATACGGATCAAGTGGAGAGAGAGAGACTTAGGTATATTACGGACAGAAATCTAGGCGGATTAGGGTGTCCGTCATGCACTGGCTAGGTATGGGATTCAAAATTTTTTGGAGAACCCTTTGATGTGGGCTGAAGAGCCCTTGTTGGCTCGGATTATTAGTTATTGGGATCCAGATCATGAGGCGTTTATAGTGCAGGGGCATAGGATTGAGCTGACGGTCCAAGATATATATTTCTTGACTGGTCTCCCATCATTAGGGATGGTGGGAAATACGTAGCCAGTGTTACCATGGGGGCATAACATTATGGAGTTTGTTGAGAGACATTGTTGACCAGGTGTCCAAGTCAAAGGGACTTGGATATCCATTGGGGATCTTGAGAGGTTGGAGACCCGGGAAGTGGCCTCAACAGTGTTGCGAGTCTTGGGGAGCTAGGCGTTCCATCACATCACTGGAGGGCAGATGATGATTGTAGAGAGTGTGTTGGGGGGGACCTACTATGGTTGGGCCCAAATGATGTTGGTGTCGGTGAAACCATAGGTGTCGCTATGAAAGCGGCAAGTGAATCATGATTGTGCCTATGGGACGGTGTTATGCTCTTTCTTCTTTGAGAAGATCCTAACCTTGCGACCTCATATACAGTTACCTGATGGAGGTCCGAGAGAGCCCCGGATGCGTCGGTGGGGACGATTACTGTGTAGAGGAGGAGGAGGGGCAGTCAGACGGGTGTTCCGACCAGAATTCTTCACCCATTGGGATCAGATGCCACTATACATAGACGACTATCCCTATAGTGGGATGATTTATTGGGGAGATCTGGACTTGCTGCTTCCTCTTGGTTGAGTGTGGGGGCCTGATGGTAAGTGACAAGTTGCTAATCTTGTTATGTGAATTTTAGAATTTGTGACTAGTATTCATGGTACTAATCATTATATTTTTTGGAATGCAGATATAGCGCCGATAAAACTAGCCAGATATATGGGACGACCGACAACAGTAGGACCTATAGGTGCAAGTGGATCAAGGACAACACAGAACTAGGATATGGCTGCTCTGGTAGAGGACATCCGTTGTAGATGTGAGGGGTTGCTGACTGGTGTGTCGGAGCGTGGTTGGCAGGATTTAGACGACCAGTACATAGAGTTATGTATTGGGCTACCCTCCTAATGGCGAGGTATCATCCGATGCATGGAAATGGCCGGTCAGACTGTGCATGATCTACGAGCTACGGGAGCAGAGCCGTTGGCTCCAGACCCTCCAGAGAGTGATTAGATGTAGGGCAAGTGGTGCCCCCCAGCGTTGATGTAGGGGCAAGTGGTGCCCCCCATTTTGTAGTTTTGTTTTTTGTACCATGCTATGGGCATGTTGTATGTTTCAGAGCAGATGGACTCTAAAAACACATGTTATGTAATATATATATATGATTTATGTATAGTTTGTTGATGATGTGAAATGTTATTGTCTTGTGTGTGATAAATGCCAGTTTAGAACATGATTTTCAATTTTATCTACGTAGTGATTTTGATGTCGAGGGATATGGGTGAAAGAAATGAATCTAAATTCACGTATCAAAAGTTGCACCCGTAGATATTGTCTAAATAGGATAGGGTTATGCACACCATAGACACCATTAAGTTGTAAGAAAAGAAGCAGGGAATCTAAATGAACATGTAGATGGAGGATGTGATGAGAGAGAGCATCGGCTAAGAGGCCACGTACTGCATGATATTCAGCTTGATTATTGGTGGCATTACCAATGTAGAGCCCATTTGCAAGAACCAGGGTATGCAAGGGGGTAAAGATGGCCCATGCTGCCGGAGCGAGATTCCGGGAAGAGCGATTTGCCCCATCGGCATAGCCAAGATAATAGGTGGAGGAGAGGGCCGATGTAATAGTGTCACAGGACAACAAATGAGAGGGATGAGAAAAAGGATGGCAGCATGAGTAGAGGATAGACATCCACTGACGGCTATGGGAGGAAGAAGTCTGGGTAGAAAGTCTAGGACTCGGAGATCGATGAGAGGGAGATGAATGAGAACGATTGGATGAAGAGTGGGAAGTTAGGTTGCGAAGAACATTGAAGATACTGATGGTGTGATCATGATTATGCGAGGTAATGGGAGGGTCAAGGGAACCATATGACGCTGCAAAGTTACCTAAATCAATAGTAAGGGAAGAGAGGCACAGATACGGGTCATCATGGGGAATGACAGAAGAACAGGTAAAAAGATGGTCAAAACATGAAGAGCCCGGGAATGTGTCTGAAGGAGGATCAAGCAGAAAAGATGGAGTGGATTCGGAGGGAATGTAATCCGATGGTTGCGCGGATGATGATAGGTATAGGAGGGGAGCAACATATTCTGACTTTTCAACATCAGGGGGAGGAATGTCAATGGTAGCGGGAGGATCCTCGAGAAGACCTAAGGCATATTGAGCAAGGATGGGAGAGGCAGATTGATTTTGTTCAAATTTGTACTCACGAATGACCTCTAAAGAGGCTCGGTAATGTGTGAGGTGAGGACAATGGTGAGAATAATGGCCATGGAAACCACACAGAGCACAAGGTTTGTTGGTGTGAAGAGTCTTTGGGTTCTTGGCTATGGATGAGGAAGAAACAGAGGTTTCAGGGATCATAGATTTAGGGAACGCGAATTTAACGATTGGTTGGATATGGGGCAAGTCGGGACAAGTGTGGGTGGGATGACCGATACCATCACACAAGGCACAAGGCTTGGTGGGTGGGTGAGGGGTAGGGTCAGGTGCGGTGGCCTTGTCATTGGATGCCCCCTTGCAATTTTTTTTTTCTTGCCTGTAGCTGTCACAACATTAGGAGGGTTTTGCAGAGGGGCTAGGGGCACAGTGGTGGTGGAAGGAGCGAAGGGAATTGGTTGCACTGGTGTCATGGCTATGTATGGTTTGGGGTGGTCGGGTGGGGTGTCGAGTGGAGGAGTAAGATACCATACTGGAATTCCCAATGTTAAATTAGGGAGGGAAAGGGTGGCCATGACGGGGACTAAATAGACGCCGGGGGGGCCAAGGAAAGGTATTTGACCAGCGGGGTAATTACCAGGGGGGACGGCTCCCAAATTGTGGAGACCTGAGGGAACTAACTCAGGAGGGTAGGGAGGTTCCTGAGTGTGATGGGAAGGGTCAGGTGAAAAAGGTTCGGTGGACTGAAGTGAAGGGATAGAAGCAGGAGGCTGTGGGCGAGATGGAGGTTGCTGACTAGCCAGAGCAGGCTGTGGAAGGCCATCCTGAGATGATTGTAGCATGCAAACATTCGCTAAGCTGGGGTCAGAGATAGGAGGAGGGGGAGGACCAGGAAAAGTTCCAAGCAAAGAGGAATCTTTGTAGACGAAAGGGGAAACACTGGTTAAAGAATCAACAGTTGGTTTATTAGTGACAGTAGAGATGGTGGACTCAGGGGAGGTCTGAGATTTTGGTTCATGGTAGGTCAATTGGTCAATGGTGATGATCTTGCCATTATGAGGGAAAAAAATCTTGCGGTGGACTGCGGATGGGATGGCTGACATGGAATAGGTGTAACTACGCCCCAAAAGGATGTTGTAGTCAAGAGGGGTGTCGATAACTTCAACGTCGACACAAACAGTCTTGCCAGCAAGGGTGATAGGATAGTTAAGGAATAGGCCAATGGGCTGGGAGGCATGGCCATACAATGCATATCTGCATTCCCAGGTCGCACTTTTTGGGCAAAAACTGGGCCAAGTCGCACTTTTCAGGGTAGTTACTGAGATTTAAAGCCCTAATCTGTAATTTGAATCCATCAAAAACCAAGCTTAGGATTAGGCCTCCTACCTGCAACTGAAGGATCACAATTCCAACAGTCGATTTGTCTGCTATGATCGCCGCAAGATTTATGGCCTTCTCTCCTCTCCACATTCACCACATCTACATAAGAAAATGAATGATTTTGGAGGGAAAACGCCTTATTAGAAGAAAACCCCTATTTTTTCTTTCGCCCGCTGCGACCAAAATGTAGCCCCGTTGAAGACATCGTCCACACCGTTGGAAAGCTCTCACCGAGAACTCAAATGAGTATCTATCAGTTCTTCATGTTTTGATACTTCACCAGGACACATTTTGTCCATGAAGGGTCTATTCACCTCTTCTTAAAATCGAATTTATTCACTTACGACACTTGTACTTAGGGCACCACTTTTCCTACTTACTCGTCTTAGTTCGTGTTGATTTTCTTCATGAGCTACCTGATTGTACTCATGATTTTATGGTCCCCCATTGGACCCGTACTATGAGGTAGCACCCTTGAGTCACCCTTGTTTAGAACATCCGAGTCAAGTCATAATCACATCCATAGAGTCTATTCCGAGTCACTTTGTACCCCTCTATACTCCTCCATCCTTTCTTCCTTGATCCCTCTCTCATGTTGCACATTATGGCCTTCAGTACTCTTGTCCCCTATCCCTCATGATATTGTGTCCATTGCTGCCAATCCATTCATGCCCTTTATGCTCTAACAAGGGAAGTCGTCCAACCCCTCCTCTGTATCCTGCATTCCATCATCATTATCAGTATCTACTTGTTCGTCACTCTACTATTTTCCCTCGTGCCTTAATTGGGGTTCCCTTATTGCCTCGTCTATGGCAGACCTAATTCTGTTGACATCAACTCATTTACTCCAGAAGCCAGGTCTATGGAGTAGTGCACTTTGGTTCGAGCTCTTCTCAGCCTGATTGTGATCTATACACTTGATGGTCCAGTGATGCAGCAATAGCTATTGGTGATTCCCAGACGTGTGTGAGATGTCTCAACCCTCATGAGGGGGTGGCCTTGCAGGTAGCCCCCCACATTCCTGGATGACTTCTTCATTTCCACCCTTGATGCAGCTCCTCTCATTTGATGATATCGGCCTCAACCACTTGCAGCGCCTCTTCGATTCACATATATCAGTCAGATTTTGTGAGCCCTTCCCCATGTGTAGGGGGAATTTGGGTATATTTATATCTCATGTACTAAAATCTTCTTGTATAAGTCCTAAAGGTTATTCCAGGCATCACATGTATGTGGGATTCATCATTTTTATCTGGCTCAAGTTTAGGCCAGCACATGTTTCATTCCTGCGTTCCGCAGTTTTCCGGGCGCCTTATTCTTTGTACTATTATCTCGGTAGGCATAGGTATGCCTCCCCCACCGCCTTTAACACTGGTACTACTCCATCACCTAGAGACTTGTTGCACCTGTAAGTCTCGTCTCCTCCGGGTCTAGTCCTTTAGCACATTATATTACCTTACATTCCTCTCTCTCACTTCCCTCTTGATGCCTAGTGATTGAGTTCTTACAACGTACTTCGGCCATACGATTTTCTCCTAACACTCATATGTTGGGGGGAAATCTGTTACACCATTTTTTTGGTCATCTAACCCATTATCATTAGATGAACCCAAGTACACCATGTAAGACCAATTTTACCCTAAGTAAAATTTTTTTCACCATATAAAATAACATTTTTCTATATTTCCGAAGTCATATTTAACCCAAAACAAGGAAATTGATTAAATAAATCATTATTTATTTAATTATTTCCTAGGAATAAGTTATTCAAATCATTATTTAATAATATTCCTAGTTAAATTTGACTAAATCATTTGTAAATAATTAAATAAATCATTATTTATTTGATTATATTCCCACCATCTCCCTAAAATAATAAATAAATCATTTATTTATTTATTGTTTACAAATAAAGGAATTGACCCAAGTCAAAAGACCTTTTCCCTCCAACAAATATAATAAAATATTCCTAAAGGGTGATTCTAGAATTTGATTAATAATATTTTATTCATGCACTGAGTTCTAGAACACCCCAATATTTTGTTATAAATAGAAGGGCTTTCCCCATTCATTAGTCACCTTCATTGCATTAGATCACACTAGATCTATTCTTGGTCACCATTTTCCATTTTTTTGCTTTGTCAGCTCCCATTGAGTTCTATGTTTGTCAGGGTTTTCTACCACAATAAGAGAGAGGAATTTTAGATCTGAAATGCTGAGGACTTTCAAGAACCCATCCCATTGAGGAGAACCGGAAAACACCTTTCTTGTTTTCCTCTCAGGTGCCCCATTCTTTAATATAATACAAATTATTCTTTTAAACACTTTGTTCTTGTCTTGTCTATTGGATGCATGGAGCCATATTATATTTTATCTGCTTAATGTCTTTTGTGCTTAAATCTGAATTTTTGCAACAGAATTAAAGATATTTTGCAGCCATAATCGATGTTAGCGCTATTTGTTATGCATAGCTAAAGTGATATTTTATGACGAAAGTTTCATACTAACAATTAATTTATATGAATGATTTTATCAGGTCGATGATGAAATGTTGTGCTCCTTCTTCAACTGTCCAATTACAAATTTTTCTAATAAAAAAATTCTCTTATATCTTAATGAAGATATTTGGGATAAGTGGGACATTGTCTTTAATTGTTACCAACTAGGCACATTAAAATGTTCTCCAAGCCAACCTGATTTTGAGAACTACAAGAAGAATAGTCTACATAGTTTGACAATAGCTACTTTTCATCCCCTTCAGGGATTAACCATAGAAGAAATTGGTTTAGTAGCAGAAAATTTATTGAATGGAACCATTTGGTTTTCTATTCCACCTAATCATCCAACATATGCCATAAAATTAAAAGATTATTATTCTAAATTGAAAACCAATAGAACAATATTGGATGCAATGGTTGAATAGTGTCAAAGTCATGATGAGAAATTGAATGATAAGACTCTTACCACATTCAATATTCTTGAGCATTATGAAATTAATGAGCTCATATTTTCCAATTTCTGCAAAACTGTGGAGGGGTCTACTTATGTAAAAGGAACAAAAATACAAAGATAGATTCCCTTTATAAACAAGCATGTGGAGTCCTTGACATAATGATAAAAGAATCAACAAACATTCAACAGATTGACAAAATTTTTGAATTTGGTTGTCATTTTGGAGGGCCTGGTCATTTTTAAACACTTTTGCACTCTTTTCCATGTCAGTTGCAACCAGTTTTACATACTAACCTTATTGTTCTGGATAAAGTGGCTTTGAAAAAAGAACCATTCCACAAAAGCTATTATATTGAATTTTTTCAATTTCTTATCGAAAAAAATGAGTTGAATGACTTTACTATAGTTCTCTTAGTAGAAATTTGGTTTTTTTATGATGTACAAACTTTGGAGATTTCCATATAGAACTCCAAGTTCAAATACAAAATGACTACTGGAATTTATGAATATAAGTCCAAAAATAATTATAGTTATGATATAGTTTTGACTATACATTTCTATACTTCAGAATTAAAAATGTTCAAGGCTTCAAAATACTCTCACACATTTGAAGACACACTTGATGAATATGAGAGAGATTATGATTTCTGGATGGATTTATTGGAAAGACATCAACAACGTAGTGATGCAAAAGTCGCTATTTCTCTTTATGCAGGGGAAAATTTAATCAAGGCTTGTTGTACATATAGAAGAAGAATTGCATGTGTTGTGCAAATAGAATCACAAAGGAAAATAATGTTGAATAGTTACAAATATTTTCAACTATCAAACCAAGGATCCATTAGCTTCTGGGAAAATTCAGGTACTATAGTTTCTTTGCTTTTTCTCTTATAATACTTTGGATACTATTTTGGTCAAATTTCTTAATTGTCAAAATGTTTACTACAATGATTAATTATGGGGATTCTAAAACAGGGAATGATGAAAGTGGGAAGCACACAAATAATCAATATAGTGCACATGATGTTGAAAACAATTTAGAGATGGAAATAGGAGGAGAAGATGTTATTATACCAGGTACATAATTTGTTTGGTGATTGCTCGTGTTAATTTTTTAATTTATTTAATTTTCATATTTATAACATTTTCGGATGTCTATTATAGGGAATTATGAGAAGAAAGGAATTAATCAAGACATTGACCATGAAATGATGGAGATAGAAATAGGTATTAGTCTCTCTCTCTCTCTCTCTCTCTCTCTATATATATATATATATATATATTTCTAAATTATTTAAAAAGAAAGTATATAATGACAAGGGAATGTCCCAAAAAACTACAACCAAGGCCAAAATATTATATGGATGATTAAATATGATTCATTATTTATATATTTGATTGATGCTTTTATTCATTGTCACAATTTATAACATTTTTTATGTTTATCATAGTGACAAGAAAGGAGAACAAAAAAATTGATCAAATGCATGTGAAACAAAGCTATAATCAAGAAAATGATATCATATTAGGTAGTTAACATGAACTTTGTTGTTTATTCTTTTGTTTGTTTTTTTATTCAATTAATAATTGTCACAATTTATAACATATTCGTTGTACATTATAGAGACAAATAATGAGAACGAAGACAATAATCTGAAGATTGAGAAACAAAGTTGTAATCAAGAACAAAATATAATATCAGGTACTTGTAATTTTCCCATTTGTTTTCCTTATTATTTAATTATTTTTATTCATTTTCACAATTCAAACTATTTTATATGTTTAATGTAGATACAAATAAAGAGAACAAAAACGATGATGAGGTGCAAAGTTATAATTATGAAGATAATGCCATATCAGGTACTTATTACTTTATTTATTTTTTCTATATTATTCTTCAAATTCTAATCATTCTATGCCATAACATTTTATATGTTTATTATAGGAACAAATAAAAATAACAAAACTAACAATCAAAATAATGTTAAAAGTGTGCAGGTGTGTTTTTCGTAGGTTACATCAATAAGGCTTTTCATTAGTTGCAAATTTTGTATTGAATATATATTTTATTACATAATTTGATCATATTTAATTGAATATTTAATATTTTTAACTCCAGGTTCCGTGAAGATGATAAAAGAGAAGATTGTTTCATCTATAAGTAGTCAAAAGAACACTCATGGTAAGTGTATTGTTTTGATATTTTTTTTAGTAAATTTTCTAACAAGAATAAAATGGTTTGACTAGACTATTTTTTATTGTATTGCAGCCCAAATAATTGAAAAGAAATTAGTTATTCTTGAATTAAGGGACATTTTTTACCATAGCATCAATGATGAAGTAAAAAACAAAGGACATATTGAAAAAATGGGAACTGATGCAGATTACAAAATAGAGAAAAAAATATTTTGGATTCATCCACATGCAAATACATTTTTTGAAATGTGTTTCAAAAGTGAATATTTTGAAATTTCAATTTGGACGACAGCTTCAAAAAAAAACACAACAAGAGTTCTAAAAAAGTCATTTTCAGAAAAAATACAAGATAAACTTGTGTTTATGTGGACTGCTTCAGAGTGTAAACCAGAAAAGAGACATAAGGCCATTGACAATCCAAAAAAAGGTATACACACTAAATCATTGAAAAAAATGTGGGAAATGAATACCCAATATGATGCAACCAATACTATTATAGTGGATTGTTCACTTGAGAGAATGCAAGGAAATCCAAAAGAAAATGTGATTCTTGCCCCTCAATTCATTGGAACAAATAAAGAGGATGATTGGTTGATCGAAAAGCTATGGATAATGTTGATTAAATGCAACAAGGAAACATATGTGCGGGCTATTTTGAAGGATGTTCAATAACATCTAATAGTAACTTAAGATGATTGGTGTCTATTTCATGTCATAATATGTATGACATCATGAATTATTACTATATTTTGTAGCCCTTTTAAATTTAAGTTGACTTCTATTTCACAATACTAACAAAATAATTTTTGATTTGGTTTGTCAAAAGTAGAATACAATAATTTATGTTCTTTATTTTTGTGAGATATTATTGTATTGATAACAATTATTGATTTGAATGGTTTTTTAATGTTTTCATATCAAAATTTCTCATGCTATAGAAATTTTTACAATGAATTACATTGTATGTAAGAATTAATAGATAATTGTTCTATTTTAATTGAAAAATTACAATTATTTTTTTCAATTGTGGTTTAAAAAGTAGAATACAAGAATAATATCTCACAATTATTAGCTTTATTTATTTAGCCCTTCACCTGCAGTTGGTCGTCATGAGCCCCTTTATCCCCCTGGCACGGTTCCTCCAGGCCTTAGCCATTTAGGAGCCGTCCCACCCGGCCATGCCCCCTCTGGTCAGATACCATTCCTAGCTCCCCCACCAGGAGTGTACACGGTACCAGTCATGGCCACCCTCTCTCTTCCTAACTTGACACTTGGGATTCCCGTTTGGTACCTTGATCCTCCAGCCCCCACCTTGCCTGGTCAACCCAAACCTTATATCGCTTTGACCCCGGTTCAACCGGTCCCCCTGGCTTCTCCCGTTGCATCAGTGCCTCAGTCACTTCAACAGGAACCACCTCCTGTTGCGACCGCTTCGGGTAAGAAGGGCAAAGCTCGCAAGGGGGCACCAAAGGACATGGCTGCCCCGACAAACCCTGCTCCTCCTCATCCTCCAAAGCATACCATCCAGGGTGCTTTGTGTGATGTTGTCGGTCACGCCTCCCATACCTGTCCTAAATTACTTCATCTAAAGCCCATGGTTAATGTCACGGTCCCTGAGTTCGCGGTCCCAGAAACCTCTGTTCCTTCCACAACCGCGGCCAAGAACCCCAAGACTATTCACACCAACCACCCCCGTGCTTTGTGTGATCTCCATGGCCATCACACCCATATTTGTCCCCGCCTCGAGGACTTCCGCACCTCTATTGCCGCAGTCCACCAATTCGAGGCCAAGCGCAATGAGTACACCTCTCCCATATTTGCGCATTCTGCTTCAGCAGAACTACCAGATATGACTGCTCCCATTGACATTCCCCCTCCCGATGTCGAGATGACGGAGCCTTCGTCCAACATTTTCTACCTATCATCATCCATGAGACCCTCGGGGACCATTCCATCTGAATCCTCCCCTGTTGTTTCGCTTGACCTTTCTTCAGCGATCATCTTGGGCTCAACATCGGTAGATCCTTTACCTACTTACTCTTCGGTCACCCCTTGTGACGATGCGCATGTGAACCTCTCTTCTCATGATGATGATTCAGGTCGCTTCACCACGTCCGGTGGTCCTTCTTCCACCAATCACCCCATCTTTTATCACGATGACGACATTATGGAAGAAATTCCCACCCCTGACTTTATATATTCCCCCTTACATCGAACCCATGTGTTCACACCACATCCACCTTGTGGCCATTACATCGAAACCCAATGTTTGGGTAAAGGGGCACCCACATTTGAGAGACCAAGAGAAGCAATTCTCCATAACTCTCCTAGTGTATCTGGTCGTGTTGACTTTAGTACCATTATTCTTCCACATTTAGAAGAACCTCTAAAGTCCCATATCACTTCCGATCACTCTAGGGATGATACCTCCTATCGTTCCCTCCTCTTCCGTCAGCAACCCAGTCTCTTAGACATTATTGTTGACCAACCTCTAGCTTTTCTACAAGAGCATCAGTTCATTATCTCAAAATCCTCTTTTTGGGATAGTGACACCAGGTATGCCAACTCGGAAACTTAAATTCCATTTGATCCCCATATGCAGTACCAAAAGAGATTGGTAATCCTCCATTTCCTTTCTCAAACTGCATACCCATAACAAGAACAAATGGCACACCACATCATTAAAATGTGTTTAGATTCCCCTTTTTCTAAATACATTTTGGCATAACCACACCATGCTCGGGGGCACCCATGCCCCTCAACCATAACCCTCCTCACCTCGTTTCTAGAGAGGAGGCTGTCTTACCAATCGAGTGTACATCCCTTCCCTTCCTCTGGCTGTTGAACTTCTCCCTGACACCCAACCTCTAGAACAATGACTTATCATGCTTGAGCGTGCCTCTGAATATCGTTGTGTTGCATTGCAAACCATGGAAGCGGCCAAGAAACGCACCAAAAGCTCAATATGACCAAAAAGTCCAGCCTCGTCCTTTTCATGAAGGCGACCTTGTTCTAGTATATGACCAGGCCCATGATGTCCTTGGTCACACGAAGTTCGACTCATTATGGCTAGGCCCTTACATCATCAGTAAGGAGCTTGGTAAGGGGGCATACCTTTTAGAAGACTTCAAAGGCAATCTTCGCAATGCAATCTATCTTAAGAAATATTACCCTTAGCATTTCCTTTTTGAGATGCGTGTTTTATTTTCTGTTAGATAGCCAGCATATTTTTATTTTTATCCTTCGCCAGGACCTATTTTGTCCAAGAAGGGTCACTTCACCTCTCCTTAAAATCGAATTTCCTCACTTACAACACTTGTACTTGGGGCACCATCTTGCCTCCTTACTTGTCCATGTTTGTGACGATTTTTGTCATGAGTCCCCACCTTGTACTCATGCTTTTATGGTCCCCCATTGGGCCTTTTACTGTGTGGCAGCACCATCGAGTCGCCCTTGTTTAGAGCATCCAAGTTGAGTCATCATCGCATTCATGGAGTCTATCCCGCGTCCCTTGGTACCCTACTATAGCCCTCCATCCTTCATTGCTTGGTCTCTCTCTTGTGTCGCATATTATGACCTTCAGTCCCACTGTCCCCTATCCCTTACGATATTGTGTCAGTCGCTGCCATGTCATTCATGCCCTTTATGCTCTAACAAGGAAAGTCGTCCATTAGCTACTCAGTCCTTTCCACTTCACTATCATCATTAGTGTCAGTCTGTCCGTCGCTCTACTCTTTTCTCTCGTGCCTTAGTTGAGGGTCTCTCATTGCCTCACCTATGGCGGACCTCCTTCTGTCGACATCAGCTCATTCATTCCAGAAACCAGGTCTAGAGGGCGGTGTACCTTGGTTCCAGCTTCCACTCTTGTTCGGTGCCTCGGATCAGGCAAAGGGATCTCTCCTTGCCCTTTGACTTGATTGTTTCTCCAGCTCCTTTCAGCATGATCGAGATCCGTATACTTGATGGTCCAATGATCCAGCAGCAGCTCTTGATGATTCCCGGGTGTGTGTGAGATGTCTCAACCCTCATGAGGGGGTGGCCCTGCAGGTAGCCCCCCACATGCCCGGATGACCTCTTCCTTGCAGCCTTCGATGCAGCTCCAGATATTTGATGATGTTGGCCATAGCCACTTGCAGCGCCTCTTTGCTTTGCATGTATCAGTCAGATTTTGTGAGCCCTTCCCCATTTACAGGGGGCATTTGGGTTGTATTTATCTCATGTACTCAGATATTATTGTACTAGTCCTGGCTGTTATCCCAGGCACAGCATGTATGTGAGACTCTTCATTGTATTTTTATCTGGCCCTTGATTATGCCAGCTGTACTCTATGGTTCGACCCCTTGTTTACTGGACACACTATTCTTTGTACTTTGTCACGGCGGGCATAGGTATGCCTCCCCCGCCGCCTTCAGCACAGGTACCCTCTCATAACAGAGACTTGTTGCACCTGCGAGTCTCGTCTCCTCAGGGTCTCGTCCTTCAGCACACTATCTACCTCACATTTCTCTCTCTGACATCCCTTTTTGCTGTCTAGTGATTGTGTTCTTACAACGTACTTCGGTCATACGATTTGCTCCCGACACTCGCACGCTGGGGGGCAATCTGTTACACCATTTTTTGGTCATCTAACCTTTCATCATTAGATGGACCCAAGTACACCATGTAAGACCAGTTTTACCCCAAGTAAAACTGCTTTCACTATGTTAATTAGGAAACCCCAAAAAGGAATAATTAATTAAACCATAATTTAATTATTATTCCCAGTCATGTTTAACCCAAAAACAAAGAAATTAATGAGATAAACCCATAGTTATCTTATTATTTTCTAGGGATAATTATTTAAATAATATTCCTTGTTAAATATGACCAAATCAACCACCATTAATTAAATAAATCATTATTTATTTGATTATATCCCAACCACTTCCTTAAAAAGATAAATAAATCATTTATTTATTTATTCTTCACTAATCAAGGGATTTGACCTAAGTCAAACACCCTTTCCCTCCAACAAATAATAATAAAATATTCCATAGATGTGGATCTAGATTTGATTAACATTATTTTAATCATGCACCAAGATCTAGAATGACCCAATATTTTGTTATAAATAGGAGGGTTTTCCCCATCATTCTTCACCTTTTGTTGCCTACTAGATCACTCTGGATCTATACACTTGGTCTCATTTTTCATCATTTTCTCCCATTGAGCTTCATTTTTGCATTGGGTTTTCTACACATACAAGAGAGAGAAAGCTTAGATCTGAAGTGCTGAGGACTACAAAGAACCCATCCCATTGAGGAGAGCTGGATACACCTTCTTGTTTTCCTCCCAGGTGCCCCGTAATATAAAAATTCTTTCAAAAAATTGTGTTCTTGTCTTGTCTGTTGGATGCATGGAGCAAACCCTTTACTTTACTGCTTAATGTCTTTCCATTTATAGATTTGGTTGTTGTAGCATTTTTATTACTAACCGCAGATCTGAAGATATTTGGCGGCCACTATTGTTGTTAGGGCTATTAGTTATGCGTAGCTAAAGTGGTCCTTTTTCGTACGCTTCGACGAAGGATTCATACTAACAACAGGCTTCGAAATTAGTAATGCAAATGATGGTTCACTGCATTGTTATAAAAAAATTTATTTCATATAAGTTGAAAAAATATATTAGGATGTATGTAGCCCCAACAATAGACATAAAATATTTACTAAAAGAAGCACCAAAAGAAACTAAAGTAGAGACTCTAGAGCGTACAATTAAGTAGGTTTGAAATTTAAAAATTGTATTATATTACATGTGGAAACTAATATATAATTAGTTTGTTTAATTGCAACCATTGTAATTATATCTTTCAATTCAAATTAAACAAATCATTATAAGACTTAAAATCAACGATTTAAATGGTGGGTCAGTGTGATCTTATAATACTTGCTTATTCCAAACAAATTAAATAAAGGTATTAGGTTGTATGTATAAAGTAAACATATCATTAGTTTGTTCACTTTACTGGGGCTAGTAATTATAATTTGTGATTACCGTTAATTCATAATAAATATTAACATCATTTTTGAAATGTTAGGTTTTTGTATCATTAAGAAATAAAGTGTTGAAGCGGAGATATGTTAATATCATATGTGTGGTTGCAGTGTAGTTTTAGACACAAATGGGCATCACTATAAGTCAACAGATGTTGTTGATATTTGAAATGGAAGGATTTTTCTTCCAATCGTACACCAAAGATGAAAAAAATTGTTATATTCAAGGAGAACCAGATTGGCTGTTTGGTGATAGGTCCTATTTTTTAAGGCCTTTTCATTTAGAATTGTTAAAATATTTCTTAAAAAATTATGATGTTGTAATATGGACATTAAATGTCACTGACAAGTACATCCGATCAATACTTGAAATTTCAAATATTGATATAGAGGACTTTAAATTCGCATGGAACATGTCTCATTGTCATTTGCAAACAAAATTAAAAGTAGGGAGGACAATACAATTTTATGAGAAAAGGTTGACTGATATGTGGTCCCAATATGGAGATAATTATGGAGAATCGAATGTATTGCTAATAGATACAACAAAGCATACTTCTAAATTCATTTGATATCGATCAAACCACATCTTGATAAAAGCCTATACAAGAAAAGAGCAAGATACTTGGCTTATGAATATTTTATTCCCCTTTCTTAAGACACTTCATTGTATGAAAGAGAAACATGAGTACATTCAAATGTTCAATAGAACATGTACTTCATTGTAGTGGATGAAGATATTTTTCTTTATAAATTTGTTCACAAGTACATTCCAATTTTTGAATGCAATTTGAACATAGTTTTTCTGAATCAATTTGTATGATTTTATATCTTTTGGAATCTTATATGGGAATTTTCAATTTTAATTTTTTTTAGGAAAAAAAAAACATAAATTTCAATTAATAAAAAAAAAAATTACAATGGGAATTGTCAATTATATTATTATATATTTCTATTATTATTTATAATTATTTTTGCAATGACTTTGTTGTATCAATTTTTTTTTGCTAATATGTGTGCGTATGTGTGTTCTTAAATGAATTATTTTCCATTGAAATCATCTTACACCAACCATCAAGGCATGATTGTATTTTTATTGAATTGTATTTACTTATATGCATAATACTCATATATAAATGTGAAATAAGTTTTGAAATAGAGCTCATTGCAAACAAAAGTGCAATTCTTATTGAATAAATTATAATAATTTACTTGATAAATGCTACAAGCACTATTGGCTATTCAAGCTAATGGGAAATGTGTCATAAGAAAATGACTTGAACTGTTTGAAGCATAAGATATCTGATTTCTCAATCCATATTTAACATAAATTTATATAATTCAATCAATTAATGGTTGTAATTAAAATCATATATCATATAGAAAATCAACAACACTCAAAGTTCGTTATTGACCTTTTACCTATAAAAAGCATTAATATGAGTGCATAAATGTGATATTTATTGTTTGAGATAAAAATCTATTATAAATAATTTTTCATTTGTAAATAAAAACATATAATTAATGATAATGATTGCTAAGTGGACTATCAAAGTTTGATTGGATGCCATCATAGATAAATTTTGTCTTTGAACTTTATTTGAAGATTTTTTTATTTTTTTTTTGTATTTTAAATAAACTGAAATCATATCATATGAGCCATAAGTTTTTTATTATTATTTTTTTTAAATCAAATATTTGCATATGTAATCATCTATCCCATATAAGTTAATAATGAATCCATTTATTGACCTTTATTTGTCTACCGTAATGAGTATTAATTTCATATTGTATTTTTTTTAAATAAAAATCCATGTAAAACAAAAATCTCTTCTTAATAAAACATGGAAAAATTAATTAAAAACGTGTTAAGTGGGCCATCTAGATTAATTAAAGATATAGATGATAAATGTTTGTATTTAAACTTTTTGCACCATAAGACATTTATTTTCCCATCCATTTTAACATATTTTCATTTTCAATTCTTAAATAATTTACTTGTAATTTAAACAATCTCATAGAATCCACCATGACTCGAAGCTATTTATTGTATTATCTTTGGTTATATGCATTAATGGAAGTTTATAAATGTGATATATTTTTGAAATGTAGCTCCTAATGTAAACAAATATATATTTTTTATAAAAAAAATTAAAATTAATGGATACTAAGTTATAAGTGGTCTCTATAAAGCCATTTACCAACTTTTATTTGCTTATCATGAATTTTAATATAAGTGTATAAATGCGACATTGTTTTTTTGAAATAAAACTCCATGTAAAATGAAATGTTTTTCCTAACAAAACATCAAATAATTAATTGATAATGAATAGTGAATATATTCCTCAAGTTCTCTTAAGATATTGGTCATAAATAAATGTATTTATACTTTTTACAACATACACCATTTGATTTTCTCATCCCTATTAGGATTTTGTAAGTTTCCATTTGTAAATAAATCATTTATAATTGAAATAATAAATGCCAACTAGACATAAAGCATGACATATTAAATTCTATTTAGTTATATGCATTGATACAAGATTATAAATGTATTATATTTTTGAAATAAAGATCTTAATGTAATTAAAGATACATTTATTAGAAAAAATAATAATTTAAAATCAATCGATGATGAGTTCTAAGTGGTTTATTATATTTTCAATCAATAATTTTTTCTATCTATACATTTTTAAATCAATTACTTTTATATACAATCATGCCATATAAGTCAATAAGTCAAGAAACAATCGATTGATTTTTATTTACCTATCATGTGGTTTAATATGAATGTATAAATGTGACATTGTTATTTCTAAAAGAAAACTCTATGTAGAAAAATGTTTTTTATTAAAGCATGGATTGATTAATTCATAATTTCATGCATTAAGTAGAGTATTCAGGCTCATTCAAGAGTTGCATGACAAATGAACATCTTTATTGCCTCTCATGTGGTCTAATATGAATGTATAAATGTGACATTGTTATTTCCAAAAGAAAACTCTTTGTAAAAAAAAAAATTTCTATTAAAAAAAAATGAGATTAATTAATTCATAATGTCGAGCATTAAGTAGTCTATTCAGGCTCATTCAAGAACTGTGTCACAAATTAGCATATACTTTAAAAAATTTTCCACCATATGACATGATTTTCCCATTAAGATTAACATTTTGTAAAAATCAGTTATTAAATAAACTACTTGTAATTAAAATAATCTCATAGAAGCTAACAAGGTGTGAAGCTATTTATTGTATTCCATTTAGTTATATGTATTGATATAAGTTTATAAATGTAATATTATATTTTCGAAATAAATTTCTTAATGTAAGTAAAGATACATCTTTTACAAAACTAATTAGAATTTATTGATAATGGGTTTTAAGTGGTTTATTTAGATCGTGACACGGAAAATCATGTGCAATAGATAAATGACTTTTAGTACATATTTAATATTCAAAATTATTATTTTAATGATAAATTATTAGTAGTTACATTAAGTATTTAATAATCAAAGAGCATGAAGACTATATAAATTTCATCTAAAATCCATATTAAGTTGTGTTTCACACTTAATTATTCCCCATTAACAATTCTTATAATTTTCTCCTCTTGGTGAAAGTACAATAGGTTGTGGGAAAGGGGGTTAGAGTCATCTAACACAAAAATCAAACATCGATGACTCTATTATGTTATACATAACTATAATATATTTCTTGGATGTTAGGCATACTAATATGATTTACCATAAACAAATTGTTTCTAAGATTTATGTTTTACACTATTATTGTGAATTTATACTATTGTATCTAACAACCCCATGTTTGACCTATTCATGGTCTCTAATTTGTTTGACATTCCTAAATTATTTTTATCTTAAATTAAGTTAATATGATGATTTACAAAATAATGAATGTTGTTGAATGCCTTGTAATAGAAAACTTCCAAATTTAATGAAATATGTGTTTTGGGTCCGGTCCCAACAAAAGTCAGATAAATTCTTTGAGCCTGTTTGACTGATATTCTAAAACGCTAAATACTTATAGGGGAATGGAAAATTAGTGATTTTTTGCACGGTGATGAATATTACATGCTTTTTCCCACTTCTTTCTACCTACCCAACATTACTCTAACATTTTTTCTTCCTTTTGGAAGGTGCATTTAAGCTTGCAACCTTGAAACATTTATTCTTTTAAAAGAAAAACCTATCTAATTCTACCTTATTTCATCTGAGGGCTCAGATAAAATTGTTGAGCTCCTCATTATTTTCTCCCTAAATAATGATTTGTCAGGATTAAATTGTCTGACAAATATTTATTCACTATCTAAAACATGGAAATTGAAAACATGACAAGTCAAGATTAAAAAGTTTAACTCGTCATGGATTATGGCATTTATTGACACTCTGCCATAATCATTTGCAAAAAGTAAAAGGTAGTGGCATTTGGACTTGCACACTTTCATGTCTTATTTTCATCTTTTTCTGTTGGGGTTTATATTTTTTTAAGTCCTTTGATCTTTCTTTTAGGAATTTTTACCCTCTTTTTGATTTATTATTATTATTATTATTATTATTTCAAAATATGGGAAAACAACTTGCAAAAAGCAAGGTATGTAAATATTTACAAGACTAAAAAATTCAATTAAAAATTATGAATCCTATATTTATAGGACCCTAAGAGCAGCTTCACATGGGGATGGCATCTCCTTATGAGATGTCAACAACACCGTCGACTAGTAGCCTAATCCTTTGAGCCAATCCCAAACATGCATTTTCTTTGTTATAAAATCTCTGTGACTGAAACTCTTGAACTGAATTTAGTCCTTTGTCTGCAAACTAAAATCCGATCTGAACTAAAAGAACATACTGCAATTCTCAAACCAAACTGATAGATCTTAAATATCTTTAGGACCTTCTCATTGGCTTTAAATCTTAATGAATTATTTCAAAACTAGCTGAAAACTAAATACTGAAAAAATGCTCAGATCTTTGGGCTTATTTGCATTCATCTACCTACTCTAATCTAATGTTAATTTTGTTGAATCAGGTAATAAAAAATGCCAATGAAGCCAGTCAAGTAGCTGTAGAAATGAATGGATAACTTGACTGCTTTTCATCAAACTTGGAAGTATAACTTGATCATGTGTCTTCATAATCAATGATATGATGTGAAATGACAATTGTTGATATATTTGATCCTCATAGATAAAACATGTTTGCAGAATTGAGCTAAAAATAGTCTCCATATAATTTTCTATAGGATCATCAAAAGAATAATGTATGATTTGTGCTTCAATGCTTTCAATGACCAATTGATTAGTTGTATTCTTAATATTAAATCCTGAAACTATTTCTTCGGTCTTGTGCTTGAAATAATAATCATCCTCAATCTGTAAGTCAAAAGGTGGTACAATTTCCTCTTGCTTAGGAGAAGGAATATTTTCCAAGAATTCTTTAGGATTTTGGAAATTATAGGACTGAATTTGAGAATGAAAAAGTTTATTGTCATTTTCATATTTTTCAGAGACTGACTCAAGAATACATATTTTAAGTTTAGGAGAATATTTTCTTGATTTCAAAAGAAGAAATAAAGCTCTTAGAAAATCCTCATCAAGCTGAAATTCTAATAACACATCCTTGAATTCATTGAAAATCTCATGAGATGAAAGGTTTTCCACAAGCCTTGTCATCTTGTATCACCATTAATGATTTGGAATATGGATTATTTGCTTATGGTGTTTCTTTTGAACTTTGGAGTTCTGAATCTTCGACAATGGAGTCGCCAGGTGGATGATTTTAACCTTTGTATGTCTGATCACTGTCCACCATCATAGATCAGAATTGAACCTGTAAAATATATCTGAAGAAAATGTTATTCTTCCCCAGTATGGTCACCATTATGTTATCACTCATTAATTTCTCTAGGTTCAAGAGAAATAATCCGACGTAACCACAAACCTACTTCAAACTCTAGGATCTAGCCTTCCTAGGGTTCAGAGAGGGCTCTTTCTTTAAAGTTTAACTTTGTTTTGATTTATAATATTAAGCTAGTTATGAAAGTGCAATTTGGTTTTGGTTTAAAAGGGTTTGGTGGGAAAAAATCACTTGGAGGTAAGATAGAGAGAAATCTACTTGTACATTGGGCTATGGAGTATAAATCAAGCTAGCAACAGTAGAAATCAAGACCATAAAGGTACAAATATATTCAGGGCAAGATAGATAACCCTCCGAGATTTGGGAAAGTGGTTTTTTGTGAAGTGGTATGATCGGGATAAAGGGCACTTAAGGATCCCTTGATTCGGAAAATGGAAGTAGAAGGTAGAGGTCAAATGGGAGAAGGAGCAATTAAGGGTTCCTTGCACCGAAAATCAGAAGAAAACATTAAAATGGAAACTAGTTAAAGACAGGGAGCACTTGACTAATCCTGTAGTAATACTCCTAGTTACACATTTAGACATAAAAAATATAAAATGAATGTATGAAACTTAGAAAAGGAAACAGTGACAAGTAGGAAGTACTTCACTCATCAGCTTATCACAGGGATCCCGAATTATGATTCCAGTTAGCTTGTCTAGTCTGCTACTTCGAATTCAAACACATAAGAGCCTCCAATGTCCAACAAAATGTCTATAGTAATTTCGGAAATTTTATTCCACACAAAAATACTTCAAAGAGTGAAGTATTTATACAAATTCTAAACTGGAATATCTTGGAAAAAATATCAAGATTGTTTTACAAATATCTCCAACTGTTTTACATAAATAGAACTTAAGTAAAGGACACTCAAAACTAATGCATCTATTTGGCACTATTTTTTATGGATAGGTGGTGACAAAGAGGAGAATTCGAATTTTATCTCAACTCTTAGTTGATGATGAGGCATCCAAGTCACTAACTATCTCCTTTCTTTGTGCATTATGATCCAGCAATTT
Source organism: Pinus albicaulis (assembly GCA_034641835.2). Taxonomy (NCBI): domain Eukaryota; kingdom Viridiplantae; phylum Streptophyta; class Pinopsida; order Pinales; family Pinaceae; genus Pinus; species Pinus albicaulis. The sequence continues at coordinate 267,370,555 of CM076573.1, forward strand.
TGCAAACTTGGGGTCCAATGATACCTTTTTATTTCTCAATCAGAACTAGATATGTAAAAAGTGAAAGAGGTTATTCTATATGAATATGTGGATGAGATAAACCTCTCTCCGTTCCCTAAAATTCTTCTCTAGTTGTTCACAATAGGCTCTATAAAACGATGTGTAAAACTGAGTTTTATAGAATCTGAAAAGTAGGCTGTGAAGATGCGCATGTATCTTTCATTCTATAATACCTGTGCACAAATTGAGATAGGTGTTTGTATATGGATCTCATAGGAACAAAAACCTCCTTCATTTTTGTAATATGTATTTCTAATTGGCCACAATATTCTCTGCAAAATGATGACTTAACAGGAATTTTCTTCAAAAAGTTCTTTCCAATATTGTTTAATATTTCCCAACTCACAATGGCTGTTAGAAAAGTGAGAGAGGTTTTTGTAGTTGGACATCTTAAGAACCTAAAATTCCTTCAGTTTTGAAAAATTCATCTTGGATTGGTGACAATATTTTTTGCAAAAATGTTCCTTCTTGCTCTATTTTTATCTTTTAACATTTTTGTTCTTTTAACTGTTTTACTTTCACTTTGGATAAACTTCATTGTTGTTGGTGAAAGTATTTTCATCTCTATTAACCATTATTGACTATGTTTTTACTTTTACTATTTTACCTTGACTGCTCTGTAACTTTGTTTTAACTTTCACTCTGACTTTTACCTGATACACTTTAACTCTAATGCTCTTTGACTGTTTTGTTTTCACTGTCCTTGTGAATTCTGATTTCACTTTTACCATTCACTGTGCACATTTCATCATTCTGATCTCTCTCTGAGTTGATTTTATTCTTTTTTTTTATACAAACTGTTTGTTGAATGAAGCTTTTGAATTAAAATCTGAGAATTTGGAGCAAACAATTTTGTCAACTAGTATTGAAACTATTCGCCCAATTTCTTATTCTGATAATAACCTGCAAAAATCAAAAAAATTGTTAATGAAACAGAGGTCTACAAGGAGGTGATTGAAGGCTTTTAAAAGACCTGTGGAATGAGATTTGTCTGTGGAGGTTTAACTCTATTTTTTAGGCATTTTTGGGCTACTTTTGCAAGATTAGACTCTTTGCAGGAGTAATTTACTTTAACAGAGGGATAATTCAGCAAATCTGGCTAAGGATAATCTCTTTTGAGTTTTTTTCTCAATTAAGTTTATCAAAGAAATTCTAAGGATATGAAAACTAGAATAAAATAGAAAACAAAGGTTTTATGATTTTGTTTGACTGAGAAATAGGGTTTCAAGGTATATTCAGAGGTTTTAGCCTTTTAGATCTTTGAATTTGATCTTTAAACTTCGGAAACTGGAAATTTGGCTTCAGAAAGGTTTTGAGAGGACCTTGGTTGATTCTGAGGTCCGGTCCAGCTTACTGGAGTAGTGAAATAATTTGTTTAATCTTTAATGGTGTAATTGTGGTCGAATTTGTAACTTTTGGGCATAAGTTGAAAATTGGGGCTAAAAGGCTTTTACACAATCAAGCAGAGCTATTCAAAGTTCATAACGTGCAAATAAACATAAAAATGGTGTAACAAAGGTTTTAACCCTTGATATTAATCATCATAAATGTTTATTAAATGTAGGTATCGTCAATGGTGAGAGTGGTTTCAGGTTTAAACAGTGAAACCAATAGTGGTTATCGCGTGCATTTTGAGTGGTAAGTGGTTTTTCATCAAACGAACGCGATTCAATAATATTTTAACACGTCACCGGGAAATAAATGGGAAATACAACCTATTTCGCATCTGATTTTCATTTGGGTGGACTATTAGTTTTTGTGCGCGATATTGATCTTGTGCCGTCGGATCTGAGGTAAGGGAGCGAAGGGTCAGTATTTGTTTGAGAGCTGCGGGTAATCAAAGGTGGGACCGAGATAATGTTAAGCAGGTATTTTAAAGTTCAAAACTTTTATGCAACATGACTTTAATCAAGGTTTTCATATGAAAAATGGGTTGTGCATATAGGTAGGGCTTATATATACATACAAAGGGTGAGGCTTTATATTTTATGGTGGAATATGTATAAGTGCGGGGTTATTTAATTTGAAACAAACCTTAGTGTTATCGTGATAGTACCTTGGGTTTAAAAATTATGTGGTAAAAGAGTTGATATGTGTATGTCAAAGGCACAAGGGTTGAAAAAAGTCTTTATTTGTTTCAACAATTAGGATAAAATTTGATAGGCGGGGAAGTATGTTTATTTTTTAAACATATGTATGGGTGCAGAAATTATTTTCTTGTATAGTTTTAAACCATTGAAGGGTTTAATAACCATAGGAGGCAGGATATTTCTTTAAGGTTAGTTTTAGACCAAAGAGCGCATTATTTGGGTTTTCATTTAACATGTGGGTAATAAATTTGGTCTAAAAACTTTGTAATAGTGGGTTTTTGGGGCTATTTAGATATAGGGAATTAGATAAATATGATGAGGTTTTATTTAAGGATTTAATAAACTAAGTTAAAATTTAATATGACAAGGGGAATGCAATGCACACAAAATACACAATATGACTAAGTAAAGTGAATAAGTAAAGGAAAGCTTGTATTTTCATCATTTCATCAATTTACCTAGGATAAAGCATTTTTTGAGGGTTTTTGTATGTTTCTAAGTGAAGGAAGTTAATCAGATGGGGTTTTATGTTTCATTAAGAAAGAATGAGTCTTTACTTATGAACATGAGTTAAAATGTATGAATAAGGGATGAATAATGATAAATGGGGATTTAACATAAGAATTTAACATTTTCAACTAACCAGTCATCGAGCCTTGGGTCCGGTCCCAAAAAAAGTTAGAGAAATGCTCTGAGAATGTTTGACTGATAGTCTAAAACACTAAATACTTACAGGGGAATGGGAAATTAGTGATTTTTTTTCCGGTGATGAATATTACATGCTTTTTCCCACTTCTTTATACCTACCCAACATTACTCTAACATTTTTTCTTCCTTTTGGCAGGTGCATTTAAGCTTGCAACCTTGAAACATTTATTCTTTTAAAAGAAAAACCTATCTAATTCTACCTTATTTCATCCGAGGGCTCAGATTAAATTGTTGAGCTCCTCATTATTTTCTACCTAACTAATGATTTTTCAGGATTAAATTGTCTCACAACTATTTATTCACTATCTAAAACATGGAAATTGAAAACATGACAAGTCAAGATTAAGCAGTTTAACTCATCTTGGATTATGGCATTTATTGACACTCTTCCATAATCATTTGCAAAAAGTAAAAATTAGTGGCATTTGGACTTGCACACTTTCATGTCTTATTTTCATCTTTTTCTTTTTGGGTTTATATTTTTTTAAGTCCTTTAATCTTTCTTTTAGGACTTTTTACCCTCTTTTTGATTTTTTATTATTTTATTATTTTTATTTTTTTTCAAAACATGGGAAAACAACTTGCAGAAAACAAGGTATGTACATATTTACAAGACTATCAAAATTCAATTCAAAATTATGAATCCTATATTTATAGGACCCTAACATGTCTATTTTTAGAATGGTGAGCATATTCTAAAATTAGCAGGATGCTGATTCTAGATGGTTGAGAAAATTATATCTTTGGATGAATTTCTATTTTTAGAAGATGGGCGAAGTCTATTTATAGATCGCTAATCTACAAATAGAATGCATGTCGATTATTATTAGCCCTTAATAATAATCAGACAATAAATAGTAACTTATTCTCTTGGAGTACTTTATTTCAATGAATAGATGTGGCACATTAGTGGGCTGAAGGAATTATGCAATTCCTAGGGTGGTTGGTGACTCATGCATGGAGGACTTTATTATAACTGATAGTGGCAAGTTGTAACGGAGTTGGAAGAGTAGCTATGTGAGTTGTTATTTAGTTTAACTCAGTTGTGCTGGTTGTAACTAAAGATACACTAGTGAAATATGAGTGAATTAATTATTTAATTAATTCCAGGTAGTGTCTTACTTGCAACTAAACAAATATAGCAGTTAACTACTTGGATGTGAGATCCAGTGGAGACCCAGTGGAGAGATAGGTGAAAGGGTGTGTTGGACTATCAGTTGTGACTATAGTGATGCATTCAATGAATCTACACAGACATTGGAGATTCCAATGAGGATTGCGCAGTGCAAGGAAGGGAAGGTTAGATTCATTCAGGGATATTCTTCAGCAGGGATTACGTAGTGGAGGCAAACTTTCAGGAGGCAAGAAATTGGTGCATAGATATGCAAATTTCTGCATGATAGTGTGTGACGATTGTATATTTTACATAGAGCTCTATGAGCTGTGCTTTGTATGAGATGGTTACATGTTCCATTGATATACATAATATATGATAGTTGGGGTTTTTAGCTTTAATATTTCCTGGTAAAACATCCTGTTATATGCGATTGATTTTGCTTCATATGTGTTTTGCAATTGGCAATTTAATTTTTGCAAAGATTTAATTGGAAGGATTTTTTATTTAACATAAGATTAATTTGTTAGATCAAGAGAATCCATAAATACATTATTGTGTTTATAAATTTCTACAGTGTCATACATTATAGATATGCATTGTTATTTGATGTTGGAATTAAGTTGATCCATTCAATTATTACATGTGGCTGAAATTAATATTGGAGTATTTATGTAGTTTGTGGACTAATATTCAAGATATGAAGTATGTGGAAATGAATGAGTGGAAGGAAAAGATTCAAGCCTATTCTCTTCTTATTCTTATGTGGAATACAAAAATCCATCAAATTATTTCTATAAAAGATGTAAATTTGGAATGCATAAGGTGGTTAGAGACAGGGAAACTTTTAGGGGCGAATTTTAGCCCAAAGGCTAATTTTAAGGGGTTTTAGATTTTGAAGGGCGAATTTTTTATAAAAAACCCATTTTATGTAGTTTTATATAACTAGCCCTATAGTTATTTTAAAAATAATTAATTATTCCATGTTAGCCCAAAAAAATAAATGCGGATAAACATTAAAAGTATGGATTCGCCCCCCGATTTTTAGGTTTGGAGTGGATTTGAATCGCATTCGCCACGATTTACTGGGTAAGATGGGAATTGGATTTACATTCACCCCATTTTTTACTGGTTGGGGCTTTGGGGATTTACTGGTTGGGATTTCAATGTGTGGGTATTGACTCTTCTGCAACCTCGCATAGGTGGCCCGTTTCATCTCCTTCAAAAACATTGTGCAGTGCAATTTGGCCTTTCGATTTAGGTTTCTATTTCTCCCTTATCTACTTTAGTGCAGACATCCTCGCATACATCTTCATGAAGATCTCTTCTGTTTCTGTCGTTTTAGCTCGGCTGCGCGATTATTTCTGCACTTAACTACGATTATTTCAATTCTTTCAAGGGGTATTTTTGGGGTTTCAAAAGTTTCAACCCGCGACAATGAGGGAGTGCATTTCGATCCACATTGGCCAGGCCGGTATTCAGGTCGGTAATGCCTGTTGGGAGCTTTACTATCTTGAACATGGCATCCAGCCTGATGGACAAATGCTAAGTGACAAGACCATTAGTGGTGGAGATGATGCATTCAACACATTTTTCAGTGAGACAGGTGCTGGTAAGCATGTTCCCTGTGCCGTTTTTCTGGATCTGGAGCCAACTATCATAGATGAAGTTCGAACCGGCACATATCGACCGATTTTTCACCCAGAGCAGCTGATTAGTGGCAAAGAAGATGCTGCCAACAAATTTTCTCATGGCCATTATACCATTGGTAAGAAAATTGTGGATCTGTGCTTGGATCGAATCCGGAAGTTGGCAGACAACTGTACAGGATTGCAAGGTTTCCTAGTCTTCCATGTTGTGGGAGGCAGTACTGGATCTGGTCTAGGTCCCTTCTATTGGAGAGGCTTTCTGTAGATTATGGAAAAAAATCCAAGTTGGGTTTCACTATGTATCCATCTCCATAGGTCTCCACATCTGTAGTCGAGCCCTACAACAGTGTTTTGTCGACACACTCGCTGTTAGAGCATATTGATGTAGCCGTGCTGTTGGATAATGAGGCCATCTACGACATTTGTCATCGTTCCCTGGACATTGAGCATACTACATACACTAAACTTAATAGACTTGTGTCTCAGGTCATATATTCCCTGACTGCCTCTCTTAGTTTTGATGGTGCTCTGAACGTTGACGTGACTGAGTTCTAGACAAACTTGGTGCCGTATCCTCATATTCATTTCATGCTTTCCTCATATGCTCCTGTGATATTTGCTGAGAAGGCCTACCATGAGCAAGTATCGGTGGCCGATATCACCAATAGTGCTTTTGAGCCATCGTCCATGATGGCTAAATGTGATCCACTCCATGGTAAGTACTAAAGTGATGGAGAGTATGGGAATTAAGATTGAGAGTTATCTTGCTGAAAGTCACCTTTTAGAGCTAAAAGTTCGTTCATGGCCCAAGTCAGCAGTATTCCTTGATAATTATTTTTTCTATAGTAATCTTTACAAGTTAGGAATTGATAGTAATCTCAAAGTTAATAGGATTGAATTAAGCTGGGTTAAATTTATGAATCAAGCACATTTATGTTAAATTCAGTGAGATTGCAATAATGGGTATTGTCCAACACCTTCCTAGTAATACGAACAGGCTTCTCATTCCCACTTTGGTAAGGATGCACTCAGATATGTGGCATTACAGCATCTTAGTATTGTCTCTGAGTTGCTTTCCCACTCTCTCTTTATACCTGCACTGGATGTACTCTTTTTGTTCCATTGACTTACATTTGTGGTCATTTCCTGGACATTGAGGCAAAATTTTCTTATTTTATCTTATCAGCAGATTGGGCACTTAATGGAGCAAGATTGCATACATTCTTCTTCTGCCCTGAATTTGGCTCTGTTTCCTCTATCTTTTCTTGGCCACAACCTTCATTGATGCTTTGTTCGTATGAGTTTTGAGACTGGGCTATCATTGTTTCAACATTCCAAACATAACTCCCATTTCTATTGGCATCGTCTATCTTCTGTTGCATTACTCTGCCTAGAAAAGAGGTTTTCTCCCCCAAATCCTCCAGTCCACCCAAATTTTCGTCGATAATTCGAACAATTGAGTCCTTTAATCTTGATTGTGAGTCCATCTATGCTTTACCAACATTTTTTCTACCCTTAGCTATCTTGGGTCTGGCGGTTTATATTCCCTGGTTTTCCAGCTGATTTCAAATTTTCCTTATCTTGGCCTTCTCTGACCCAATATTTGTTGACAAGCTCTCTTGTAGTTTAGAACAAAGGATAAAATTTTGTAACAAGTTGTCTTGCAGTTTAGAACAAAGGATTAAAAAGGGAAATTTACCATAGTATTGTATGAATTTGTATGAATCTACACTGCAGCCTACTAGAAGCTGCATAGATTCGCCTCTATCTGAATTGCCCTCCCTTCTCTCTTGGTTGCTCAACTGCTCACCTATGTGTGAAAACCTCTGTCTTGACATGTCTTTATACTTTCAGCTGAGACCAAAACCTTAATCTATTTTTAAGTTTACTTCTAGTCTAAGTCATGTATGCATGAGATACAATGTCTTAAAACCTAAATATAATACTTTCACTATTTTACTGAAGTGAATTACAAAATGGAATTATTTTTTCAAAAATCATTTTTTGAAAATATCTCAAACTGCTTCTCACATGTTCACACTGAACCTATGTGGAAGTTCTTGTTCAAGCTGAATTTCTCAACAAAAGCTATATAGAGACTCCCCCAATCCCCCATTTTCCTCACACCCTTTTCATTGAGCATTTGTGAGTATTTGGAGTTTTGGAGCAGCATTGAAGATTAGTGATTTAAAGTGAGCTTGGAGCTGGTTTGTTGGGTTCTTTATAGTCGATTTGGCATATGAATGAGGAGGCTACAACCCATATTCAAGCTCGGAGGAGTTGTGAACCAGATCCTTGTGTCCTCTGCCCATTCTTCTCATTTTCAGGTATGTTAACAGTGATTGTTAAATTTGTCCCTATTTTTTTTCGTCTTTAAATTGTATATTTGAAATGTCTTTAAAGTTTTGTACTTTCAACCTTCTACTAGTTTGAAGTTTGAACCATGAAATTTGCATATGAAGATGGGGTTTGCAATGTTGCATATTTGAATTTTACCATGGCCACAAGACGCAAAGACCTTGCATGGATCCTTGTTGACGAGGAAATGTAATGCAAATATTGCAAGAAACACACAAATGTTGGTTGGGGTGGGGAAAGCGATTCATAGTTTGAAAAAACACTTAGATGGTATAAGAGGTCAAGTTGGCACCATTAGATGAGATTGGAGAGTTTAGATTAGAATTTCAAAATCAGTGTGTGAAATTTGGAGAAGACAAGGCTAACAAAAGGAGATGCTTGTAGGATCTTTTTTGGACTATAGAGGCTATTTAGAGCCTTATTCATTACGTATTTTGTCGCTGATATGTATTGCCATCAGTGCCATTTTTGATATATTCACCCTTACATGGTATATACATGAACAGACTTAGCATATTTTTTCTCTAATAGTTTGGAATCTTTTTAAAATATTTTTTTCTTTACAACTTAATATTTTATGCAACTTTTAGTAAACTGAGTTCTTGAAATCAGATCGGTCTGAGTCATTCTAATTCTGGGTTTTGATTCTCATTCGATTTTGAGTCTGAGTCCAAGTTTTAGAACTTTCAAATAAACTACATGTATAAAGAGTAAATAATGGTATAAAAATATGCCATGCAAGTAAATAGAATTGGAAGTGATGTATCATGTATTGATTGGAAGATCCAGAACTTCCAAATTGAGGAAAAATTAGAAAGCTGAAGTTAAAGAATTTCTCGTGTTCTATGCATGATCACCAAGGTGGAAAGAATTAAATTCATGTTTTCTATATCTGCAACACATAAAATAATGGATAATATACAATTGTATGTATTCAGGGCCTAATTTGAAATTAGATATTATAACTTAAATATAATAAGAATTCGCCTGTTAGTTGGGGCTCCAATACCATCGTTATGATCTTAAATTGATCACAGCTGATGAAGAGAGCAAGAGTATGAAAAATTAGGCAAAATTCTAAGCTACTACCAAATCTGGAAAATTCTTAAAATACTTAAGTAGCAACATGTAACTGCATGCAAGGCCATGCTATTGTGAAAGTGGAACAGTATGGTAGATTTCTAATATTGTAGCAACCAACTCATGGTGTTAACACATTGCTAGCAATTAAGGAACTTGAAATGCCCCAGCTGTATAATTGTCAGAGACTAAAATAGAACATTTGCAATTACAGGAACCTTTCCAACCATATATGGACATAAGTGCTTTCCAGAGAAGTTATGGATGCCAACCTAAGCCAACTCCAAGAGCAGTGTGGGCATTTGGCCAAAGAGATTGCCTCTCAAGACTGGCTACAAAAAAATATTCCAACAACATGGCCTCTCTTGGGTCTTGTGATCCTATTTTATAACTTCCTTCTCCCTCTTACATTTTTTTTGCTTTGCATGTTGGTAGATGGCTTAGCCTGCATGCATTTTCTTTTAGTATTTTACCACCTGGCATGATTCCTATTACCACCAGTTTATTTTAGTAACTCCCACCTAACAGGACTCTTATTGTGACTTGTGTGTTTATTTTGCTGACACCCACCACACAAGACTCTTATTGCAACTTTTAAATCAATTCAGTTTGTAATTTACACTAGCACGAGTTGTGGCAATAAATGCCCAAAATATTACAACTAATATTAAACCCCTAAGATTAACATTTAGTACACATACTAAAAAGTATAATAGCTAACATCAAGTACTGATGAGCACATAATTGACATGAAGTGCACAAGGTACATTATTTTTTAGCATTGTAATAGTGCCCCCTCCTTGAATCACTTTACCTTTGAGAATCCTAAGGCAATTGAAGCATTTCTAAACCCTGATTCCAACTTGTTGGTAGTATTGGAGGCCGGTCATGGAATACATCTTCAAGATCATCAATTAACTGTTGCAGGCCGTTTATAGAATTACATTGGAAGATGAAGCATACTAAGCAAGTTGTTGTCAAATTTTCTTACCATGATAAGTCAATTAACACCTAGTTTCAACCTTATAATTGTGAACTATTGATGTCCTTGTTCATGTTTCATGTCCAGTTCATCAATATTCGTGCAAAATTCATCCATGGAATTCAACCATTGTGCCCCAATGACAATATCAGCCCGTGCCAAGGCTAAAAATTAAAAAGTTGAACTCAATTTGTACTTATTGACTATAATTTATTTCTTTGATAATCCCCTTGCTTCCCATCATAGTGTCATCTATGGGCCTACCTTGAATCAATCTTAGAGCAATTGAATCACTTTTTTTCGTGACGCAACAACAACACTAAAAGGTCCCCCCCAACAAAGAGAGCGGTCTCGTGACTCTGTCAACCAACCCCTATGGCAATTATATTTATTTATCTATGCTCCCCGACTTGCATACATATATATATAGAGATATATATATGTATATCTGAACCCTCGTATTTTTTTTGAACCTTCGCAAATTGATATCCCGTGCCTATATATATATTTCTGACTTTATAATAGAGTTATAGCCGCTTGTTTTTTTTTATATGTATACATATGAAACCTTTTATACATAGTCCAACACATCTAACTCTATAACAAGTCGCGACCTAGGCCCCACCTTATATGTCAATTGTTAATCAATCAACCGCTCAAACCTTAGGTTAATTCCCATGCTTCTTCATTAACCTTCGCACGTCTTTCTCCCGCTCCAGCCGTCCGATCTCCTTCGCCCCGATCAAAGGCTCGGGTGCATTTCGCTGCGCGTCCCCCGTTGGAATTTAACGCGCGAAATTTCACGTTAACAAAAACTGCTTGGGACACGCGGCAGATTCCCTATGGAATCGCTGCCTGACCCATGAATACCACTTAACTTCGAGAGGCAGTGTGGAAAAGGGCAATCCGCCCCTGGAAATCCACTGTGGTTTTGTTGTACAGTGATTAACCACGGCTATGCACTCAGGTTGCGCTCTCTCTTGTACATCTTAACTTGGGTTACTACCTCCGGTTAGTCGCGGTCCCAGCCTTAATTTAACAAAGCAATTTATTCTATTGTATGGGAATTCCGCGAATATTATTGCGGATTCATTATGCAGTCCACACCTATGAGGGAGTTAAATCCACAGGGTTTCCAATAATCTTCACGAGCCAGGCAATCCAACCAATTCACGAGCATACAAAGACAGAGAATGGAGTTACCAGTGGAAAATCGCTTCTGAATCAACGAATTTCTCCTAATCGACAATTCAAGAATATGGATAGACAACAAAGATTGAAATTCATTCAATTGGAAGCCATTGTTCTTACACAAAGTTTACTGCAGAGATTCTCTTTCTTCTTCTAATTTCCCCTCTTATATCCGAGGGATTACATTTATATATATCAACATATGTCCTTTCGGTTCCTCTGTGGGGACCGTTTAGGAAAATCAAATTCCTAAGTACAATTATTCAACTACTGAATATGACAGATGGATCAAATCCAAATCTCTTCAAATTCTACAATTCTAACTAATCTAAATAAAAATAGTCAGCTGAGGTATTGACACCTAGCTGTTACAAAGATGGATTTCGAACCCTCCTAGCCACAACATGTGGACAAAACCTCCGACATTTCTAGCTAGTGTCTAATGCCCCTGCATCAGACTCCTGAGGGCAATTTTCTTCATGGGCTCCTGTCCATGAGCTCTTCCACTGATCTGCCTTTCTGCCGCAACATTTCTTCAGTAATCCAAGTGGCATCTTCCTCTGGCTTGTCCTTCCATTTGATCAAGTACTAAAAGTACTCTAGTCCTCTGGTCCTTCTGAACACTCTCTTGTCCAATATCTTCTCTAGTTGCAAAGGCTGTGCTGGAGGTAGTTGTTCTTTCCACTCAAACTATTCCTTGTCTGCTGATATTTCTTCTGCACCATCATCTTCATATTTGTACAAATATGCAACATTAAAAATGGGAGATATTCCAATATCAGGTGGCAATTCAATCTCATAAGCATTTGCAGAAAACTTCCTAAGTATCTTGCATGGCCCAATCTTTTTGAACTTCAACTTGTTGTACTGCTTCTTTGGGAATCTCTCCTTTCTCAAGTGTGCCAAAACCTGATCTCCTACTTCAAAATGAACTTCTCTTCTGCTCAAGTCTTCTCTGTTTTTATATTTGATGCTGCTGCCCTGTAATTGCTGTTTCACTTGTTCATGTATGGCCTGGATCTCTGAAGCAAATTCCTCACCATCTGCACTCCTTAGCTCTGCTCTTCCCAGATTTCTTAACTCTGATATTCCTCTGGGGTGCATTCCATAAACAATATGAAATGGACTCTGCCTTGTGCTTCTGTTTGGTGAATCATTATATGCATATTCTGCCTAGGGAAAAATATGATCCCACTGCTTGGGATGTTCTCCTACAAGACTTCTCAACAAATTTCCCAAACTCCTATTCACTACCTCGGTTTGTCCATCGGTTTGGGGATGATAAGTTGAGTTGAAAATTAGTTTGGTACCAAGTTTCTTCCACAGTGTCCTCCAAAAGTGACCTACAAATCTGGTGTCTCTGTCTGAAACAATACTCTTGGGCAACCCATGCAATCTAACAACCTATTTGAAAAACAAGTTAGCAACATGGGTGGCATCACTAGTTTTGTAGCATGGAATAAAATGTGCCATTTTGGAGAATCTATCCACCACAAAAAAGATTGCATCATTCCCTCTCTGAGTCTTGGGAAATCCTAGAATAAAATCCATACTGACCATGTCCCAAGGCCTGTCTGGAATAGGCAAGGGAGTGTACAATCCTGCATTCTGGCTCCTTCCTTTAGCATACTCGCAAATCTTACAGTTCTTCACAAACTTATCCACCTCTGTTCTCATCTTGGGCCGGAAATAAAAGTGACTCAACTTCTCATAAGTCTTTTCAGTACCAAAGTGTCCAGCAAGTCCACCACTATGCTTCTCCTTAATCAAATTTTCTCTCATGGAACATTTTGGTACACACAGTTGGTTCTTTCTGAATAACAAGTCTTCTTGCAGAAAAAAATCCAGCCACTGACTTCTATCTGTTAGAACAGGGTTACTACATGCTTCAAATGCTTCTTTAAAATCAGGATCTGTTTTATACAATTCTTTGAGAAAATCGAATCCTGCAACTTCAAAATTAGTCTCTCAAACAAGCAAGTGTCTCCTACTCAAAGCATCAGCTACTTTATTGGCTTGGCCACTTATATGTTTCAAAACAAAATTAAAACCTTGGAGATACTCAACCCATTTAGCATGCTTTTGTTTCAACTTGGGCTGCTGTACAATATACTGCAAAGCATGATTATCAGAATACAATACAAACTCCCTGGACATCAAATAATATCTCCACTTCTTCAGTGCTTGAAAAATTGTATAGAATTCCTTCTCATAAGAGGAATAATTTCTCTTGGTGTCATTTAACTTCTTAATGAAATAGGCTACAGGCCTATCATCCTGACTCAAAACAGCCCCAATGGCCTCCCCATTGGCATCACATTTTACTTGAAATGGTTTGGTGAAATCAGGCAGAACTAAAACAAGCTTCTCTGTTATCTTCTGCTTTAAAACTTTAAAATTTCTCTCTGCTTCAGCAGTCCACGTAAATGGCTATTTAATCTTCTTTATTGTCTCAATTATGGGTGCATTAATCTTGCTGAAGTTTCTTATAAACTTTCTGTAAAAACAAGCAAGTCCATCGAAACTTCTTACCTCAAAAATACTCCTGGGTGAAGGCCACTCCACAATTGCCTTAACCTTTTCTGGGTCCATCTTCAATCCTTTTGCAGAAACAACAAAAACCAAATACACCAAATCTTCCTTCATGGATGAGAATTTCTTCAAATTTATCAGCAGTTTCTCCTGGTGCAGCTTCTTCAAGACATGATTAAGGTGCCTTAAATGTTCTTCTTTAGTTCTGTTGAAAACTAATATATCATCTAAATATACTATCACAAATTTCCCAATAAATTCTTTCAATACTTCATTCATAAGTCTCATAAAAGTGCTAGGTGCATTTGACAACCCAAAAGGCATTACCATCCATTCATATAATCCTTCATTTGTTTTAAAAGCAGTTTTCCACTCATCACCCTCTCTTATTCTAATCTGATGGTATCCACTCTTTAAATCTATCTTTCAGAAATATTTAGCACCACTCAAACAGTCCATCAAATCCTCAATTCTGGGTAAAGGGAATCTATACATGATTGTGATCTTATTAATTTCTCTGGAATCAGTACACGTCCTCCAGCCTCCATCTTTCTTTGGGCTCAAAACTGCTGGTACTGCACATGGACTCAGGCTTTCTCTGATCAGTCCTTTGTCCACCAACTCCTGCACTTGTCTCCTAATTTCCTCATTTTCCTTGAGATTCATTCTGCAGGCTGCCTTATTTGGCAGATTTGAACCAAGGATAAAATCTATCTGATGGCTGATCTTTCTCACAGGTGGCAGCTCATCAGGTAAATCATCCACAACAATGTCACAGTAATTGTCTAACATCTCTTGTATTTCTACTGGCAAATCAAAAATCTTTGTAGAAGTAAGAAATACTTTAGGTTTGCAAACTAAAGAAAAGCTTACCTCTTCTTCTTCTATCTACTGCAGATATTCCTTCCCACTCAGCAACAAGGTCTTTGGATCAATCACTCTGCTGGATGGCTCTCCTTCTTCCATGGGTATCAATGTATGATGTACCCCATCTTTGAAGAACTTGTAGGTGTTCTTCTTGCCATTACGTACTGCTGCTATGTCAAACTGCCAAGGTCTACCCAGAAATATATGACACACATCCATGGGCATTACATCACACAACACTTTATCATTGTACTTTCCCATTTGCAGCTCTATTTCACACTGTTCTTTCACAACCAGCTGGTGCCCTTTATGCAGCCAGGACACCTTGTAGGGAGTGGGGTGTTCCCTATTATTCAACTTCAACTTTTCTATCACCTCTGTGGAAACCATATTGTCTGTGTTGCCACTATCAATGACTAGCTGGAAACATTTCCCTTGGACTTTGCATATGCTCCTAAACAAAGTCTTCCTTTGTGCAGGCTCAATGACTTCTTTAGCTTGCTTCAGCAGGACCTTATTTACCACCAAGGACTCTCCCCTCTCTGGAAGAATTTCTTCTTCAATCTATGCCTCTTCTCCAGCCTGGGCAACAACAGCTTTTCTTGGACCAGTACCCACATTCTTTGGACACTCATAGTGTTTGTGTCCCACTTGCTGGCATCGATAACACCTCAATTCTCTACATCTACCTCTGTCTCTTCCTCCTCTTCCTTTCCCTCTATAAGAATCCCTTCTGCCCCTTGCATCATCCTCTGTAGATGCATTATGAGGTGAGCTATTGTCAGCTCCATTCTTGGGTGTAGGCTTTCCTCTACCACCCTGACTTCCCTTCCCACGGAAAGTACCTCTCTTCTTGGCAGACTGTTTTCTCAGGAGTTTCTCCTCTGCTTTCAAGGCCATTTGATAGGCCGCTTCTACTGTTTTGGGAGACAGAAGACCAATCTCATCTTGGATCTCCAGCTTGAGACCATTCACATATCTGGCAGTCTTCTTCGGTGTGTCTTGGAATTTCCCAGCTCTTATGCTTACTCTGTAGAATTCCTCTGTGTATTCTTTTACTATCAGCAACCTCTGTCTCAGGTTCTGCATTTGTCTATACAATGTCAGCTAGTAATCACTAGGCAGGAATTTACCTTTCAACTTGGCCATCATTCTGGTCCAGCTCTTGATAGGTTGCTTTCCAACTCTTCTCCTCTCTTCCTGCACTCCATCCCACCAAAGTGCAGCATGTCCCTTCAGCTTTGTTACTGCAGACTTAACCTTTTTATCTTCACTTATTTCTTCATAATCAAAGCATTTGTTCAGGTCATTTATCCAGTCCACCAGCTCTTCTGGATTCAGTCCCCCTGCATAAATCGATACTTCAATCCTGGGCTTAACTGCAGATCCCAGAACAGTTCTCACGTCTTCCTCCCGCATGTCTTCCTCCTGCTCCCGTCGTCCGATCTCCATCACCCCGATCAACGGCTTGGGTGCATTTCGCTGCCCGTCCCTCGTCAGACTTTAACGCGCGAAATTTCACATTAACAAAAACCGCTTGGTACACATGGCAGATTCCCTATGGAATCGCTGCCCGACCCATGAATACCGCTTAACGTCGAGAGGCGGTGCGGAATAGGGTAATCTGCCCTTGGAAATCCACTGTGGTTTTGTTGTACAGTGATTAACCACGGCTATGCACTCGGGTTGCGCTCTCTCTTGTACATCTTAACTTGGGTTACTACCTCCGGTTAGTCTTGGTCCTAGCCTTAATTTAACAAAGCAAGTTATTCTTTCGTATGGGAATTCCGTGAATATTATTGCGGATTCATTACGCAGTCCACACCTACGAGGGATTTAAATCCACAGGGTTTCCAATAATCTTCACGGGAGTTCAAAGGAAATCCAACCAATCACGAGCATACAAAGACAGAGAATGAAGTTAGCAGTGGACAATCGCTTCCGAATCAACGAAGTTCTCCTAACCGACAATTCAAGAATATGGATAGACAACAAAGATTGAAATTCATTCAATTGGAAGCCATTGTTCTTACACAGAGTTTACTGCAGAGATTCTCTTTCTTCTTCTAATTTCCCCCTTATATCCGAGGGATTACATTTATATATATCAACATATGTCCTTTCGGTTCCTCTGTGGGGACCGTTTAGGAAAATCAAACGCCTAAGTACAATTATTAAACTACTAAATATGACAGATGGATCGAATCCAAATCTCTTTGACTTCTACAATTCTAACTAATCTAAATAAAAAAATTCAGCTGAGGTATTGACACCTAGCTGTTACAAAGATGGATTTCGAACCCTCCTAGCCACAACATGTGGAAAAAACCTCCTACATTGCTGGCTAGTGTCTAATGTCCTTGTTCATGTTTCATGTCCAGTTCATCAATATTCGTGCCAAATTCATCCATGGAATTCAACCATTGTGCCCCAATGAAAATATCAACCAGTGCCAAGGCTACAACTTAAAAAGTTGAACTCAATTTGTACTTATTAACTATAATTTATTTCTTTGATAATCCCCTTGCTGCCCATCATAGTGTCATCTATGGGCCTACCTTGAATCATTCTTAGAGCAATTGAATCACTTTGTTTCGTGTAGGTGAATATAGGCTGTCTGAAGCCCCAGCGGGAACAACATTGTATTTTGATTTTCCAAAACCAATGCAGGCTCAAAGGATAACATTTGAATTGCTAGGAGACATTACAACTTTCTATGATGATACAACAGAACAAGATGAGTTTGATGTTAGAGACCCCCCTTTGGCATCTGGACTCTCTCTGGCAAACAAAATCAAAGTATATCATTATGCCCAACCTTTTGAGCTTGGAAAGTGGGAAAATCTATCTGTTGAATAAAGGAACTTTTATTGATGTTCAAGATCTGAAAATGAATAGTTCTGAACAAGTTATAATTATAAATGCTGTAAAATATACTGGTATGCTCATAAGATTTCATAGAAGTGAAATGAAACATGCTCATGAGTAAGAAGCTATATGAAAAATGGCCATGAGCAAGTGTATACGAATTTAAGAGAAATCTTATAATATTTCATTTTATGTAGTTTAATGTTAGTTAAACACATTAAAATTTTTTTGTTAGTTTCACAAGCTTCTATAGTTTGTTATTATTATTCACTTGAAATTTTAAACGTTGTGGACAACAATCATCAATTTCCTTAACCTGCTTGTAATCATGGAACAGTTACAGTGATAAAATATAATTGATGTATTAGCACAATAGAATGCTTAGCAATGTTTGAATTCTCAGTTAATGTATAATCAGTATCTATTGTAAGACAGAACTAGCCACATGCTGCCTAGACTTCACATTTAATGTGCCACATAAATATAATATTTTTTTGCAAACCAAGTAACATATCTTATTTTTTAGGTTAAAGTGTGACAGAATATTTTCAAACCAAAATAACTATTTGTAGTTACAAATATGGTATCCCAAATATCAACACGCATTGATAAATACCAGTTTCAATTCGAAAGTAAATTACTGATATAAGCCAAGCCCAAGGTTACAAACTAGGTAAGAAGCACACTACTCACCCATCTCAAATTGGAGCACTGTTGGTTTGCCAAATATTTTGTTTCTAAGTTTGGTACATTACAAGAGGTATCGCAGCAGAATGATCTTTGATCTTTGTTTTAAGGAGATTCTCCCTCAGCCATAATATTTGATGGAAATACCTTTATAGGGAAGGAGGAGAATGACATAAACTAGATCCAAAGCATAATTGCAAAAATAAGTGAAAGAACAATCTCAAAGGGTGAGGTAGTTAGATGGTGAGAAGAAGTGAGATAATATATCTAGGAAGAAAATAGCAATCAAATAAGCTAGGAACAAGATTTTCATATAGGAAAATATGCAAATTTTCATCAAATGTTATGGAACTCCACAAACTAACAATGAAAGTGTTAGTGACAATCATGGGTCTGGGTCGAACAGGGGAAGAAAACTATGGAATAGTGGAAGTATTGCATTACGAATTAAAAGAGTCTACGCTACAGTTGAACCCTCTTAGTGGGTTAGCAAACTTGTGATTGGCCTCTACGGTTTTTATGGCGAAAGAGAAATTGTTACTAGCTGCTCAAGTTTCAGTGATGAATGAGAAATGATTGGATTAGCACTACATTTTATTGACGGGCTTGCTCATATGTGGGGAGTTGACTGGATGGGAATCAAATATCAATGAATGCATTTGAGAGATTTATTTTTATTCCAACCTATAAGAAAAAACTGGGATAAGTTATATGTAGAAATTTATGCTATTTAGCTTTTAATGCAAAACAACATCAATAACTGACAATACTTCACCTATTAAAACTAATTAACAAAGGAATTCGATGAGAAAATACACTAAATGTGTGTCCATAATTTTTAGCCCTCTAGGGAAATCTTATCATGCAAAATTAGATCTGAAATTTACTTATGACAACTGCAAATAGAATAGCAAAATTACCCTATCTTCTTCAATGTTGGATCACCTAACCATTTCAACCTTGAATTACGTCAAATCAATGAAAAATACCAAAACATAAAGAAATAGATCTCACTAAAAATCAAATATGCGATTACACAAGTATTGGACAACTAGAAATTTTATTAATATGCCTAAAGATTAAATTCATATACATACCATAACATCATCCCAAGGCTGGTAAAATCTTAGTGATGGAAAATAATGAAAACCCTTATGCCAAGGAACTCAACAAGCATGTGCACAAGCATATCTTCTCTTCTTCCCTTGAATAAGTACAACCTACAGTTTCATCACAAAAAATAATATTTAATTCTCCAAGGGAGGAAACCCTAACCTTAGTGTTTTACATGGTCCAAGATGCTCCAAGCGATTCATGGACAAGATAAAGTACAAAAGAATATTTGAGAGAGGAATATTACTTCACTCCTCTTGTCACATCTCTAATATAAGGTGAACAAGAATGATGAGTGTGTGAAGGACACTCTCTCTACCCTATATATATGAGAGGTTAGGGAGGCCAACAATACATATTTGGGTTGATACCCATATGAGCAACCTACAATAATCACATATAGGTTTACACTTGTGGAGCACTACACTTTGATAGTAAACATGTCAAGCTCCAACATGATGTTCACAAGCAAGGCTCTTAATACAAGGGTGCTCCAGAAAGTATGCCAAACACTCCTACAAGCCTCCAAAGACTCCAAACCCCTTAAGCCATACTCCACTATGCCTACCCCCCTTGCACCAACATTGTCTCAACCAACACATCCTCAAGCTAACTCCAAGCCTATATGCAATAACCTTGTGTTCTCTAGGGCTTGTTGCCCTCCACCAAGATGCAAAAATTCGTTCGAATCCTCCTAAGGAGTTCTCCAAGTGAGACTCTATCTCCATTTGGTGATCATGAAGGATGTCACCTAAGCTATCAAGAGAACTCAACACCTAATTTATGTTAAGCAACCATTATGTAATCCATATGTTAAATATATCATGGACCATCTCCCATGTGCAAATTCATCATAGATTGTCCAAGGGTTAAAAACACACCATGTATCTCAAAGCTCATGAAGCACCTCCAAACATAGTGTAAACACTTTAGGAGTTTTGGACCAGATCAACATGTATCTCAACCCATCTTCAAGCTTGGAGGAGTTGTGGACCAGATCCTTGTGTCCTCTACCCATTCTTCTCATTTTCAGGTATGTTAATAGTAAATGTTAAATTTGTCCCTGTTTTTTTTCATCTTTAAATTGCATATTTGAAATGTCTTTAAAGTGTTGTACGTTCAACCTTCTACTAGTTTGAAGTTTGAAGCATGAACTTTTCATATGAAGATGGGGTTTGCAATGTTGCATATTTGAATTTTACCATGGCCACAAGAGGCAAAGACCTCGCATGGATCCTTGTTGATGAGGAAATGTATTGCAAATATTGCAAGAAACACATAAATGTTGGTTGGGGTGCGGCAAGGGATTCATAGTTTGAAAAAACACTTAGATGGTATATGAGGTCAAGTTGGCACCATGTATGGCACCATTAGATGAGATTGGACATTTTAGATTAGAATTTCAAAATCAGTGTGTGAAATTTGGAGAAGACAAGGCTTGCAAAAGGAGATGCTTGTAGGATCTTTTTTGGACTATAGAGGTTATTTAGAGCCTTATTCATTACGGATTTTGTTGCTGATATGTATCGCCATCAGTTCCATTTTGATATATTCACCCTTACATGGTACATACATGAGCAGACTTAGCATATTTTTTCTCTAATAGTTTGGAATCTTTTTAAAATATATTTTTCTTTACAACTTAATATTTTACGCAACTTTTAGTAAACAGAGTTCTTGAAATCAGATCGGTCTGAGTCATTCTAAGTCTGAGTTTTGACCCTCGTTCGATTTTGCGTGTGAGTCCAAGTTTTAGAACTTTGAAATAAACTACATGTATAAAGAGTAAAGAATGGTATAAAAATATGCCATTCAAATAAATAGAATTGGAAGTGATGTATCATGTATTGATTGGAAGATCCAGAACTTCCAAATTGAGGCAAAATTAGAAAGATGAAGTTAAAGCATTTCTCATGTTCTCTACATGATCACCAAGGTGGAAAGAATTACATTCATGTTTTCTATATCTGCAACACATAAAAGCATGGATAATATACAACGGTATGTCTTCAGGGCCTAATTTGAAATCATATATTATAACTTAAATATAATAAGAATTTTCCTGTTAGTTGGGGCTCCAATACGATTGTTATGATCTTAAATTGATCAAAGTTGATGAAGAGAGCAAGAGTATGCAAAATTAGGCAAAATTCTAAGCTACTACCAAATCTGGAAAATTCTTAAAATACTTAAGTAGCAACATGTAACTGCATGCAAGGCCATGCTATTGTGAAAGTGGAACAGTATAGCAGATTTCTAATATTGCAGCAACCAACTCATGTTGTTAACACATAGCTAGCAATTAAGGAACTTGAAATGCCCCAGTTGTATAAATTGTCAGAGACTAAAATAGAACATTGGTAATTACAGGAACTTTTCCAACCATATATGGACATAAGTACTTTCCAGAGAAGTTATGGATGCCAACCTAGGCCAACTCCAAGAGCACTGTGGGAATTTGGCCAAAGGGATTTCCTCTCAAGACTGGCTACAACAAAACATTCCAATAACATGGCCTCTCTTGGGTTTTGTGATCCTATTTTATAACTTCCTTCTCCCTCTTACATTTTTTTTGCTTTTCATGTTGGTATATGGCTTAGCCTGCATGCATTTTCTTTTAGTATTTTACCACCTGGCATGATTCCTATTACCACCAGTTTATTTTAGTAACTCTCACCTAACAGGACTCTTATTGTGACTTGTGGGTTTATTTTGCTGACACCCACCACACAAGACTCTTATTGCAACCTTTAAATCAATTCAGTTTGTAATTTACACTAGCACAAGTTTTGGCAATAAATGCCCAAAATATTACAACTAATATTAAACCCCTAAGATTAACATTTAGTATACCTACTAAAAACTCTAATAGCTAACATTAAGTACTGTTGAGCACATAATTGACATGAAGTGCACAAGGTACATTATTTTTTAGCATTGTAATGGTTCCCCCTCCTTGAATCACTTTACCTTTGAGAATCCTAAGGCAATTGAAGCATTTCTAAACCCTGATTCCAACTTGTTGGTAGTCTTGGAGGCCGGTCGTGGAATACATCTTCAAGATCATCAATTAACTATTGTAGACCGTTTATAGAATTACATTAGAAGATGAAGCATACTAAGCAAGTTGTTGTCAAATTTTCTTACCATGATAAGTCAGTTAACACCTAGTTGCAACCTTATAATTGTGAGCTATTGATGTACTTGTTCATGTTTCATGTCCAGTTCATCAAGATTCGTGCAAAATTCATCCATGGCATTCAACCATTGTGCCCCGATGACAATTTCAGCCCGTGTCAAGGCTACAACTTAAAAATTTGAACTCAATTTGTACTTATTAACTGTAATTTATTTCTTTGATAATCCCCTTGCTGCCCATCATAGTGTCATCTATGGGCCTACCTTGAATCAATCTTAGAGAAATTGGAGCACTTGATATTGAAGTATTTTCAGACCTTGAATCCAACTCAATTAGGTGGTCTAGTCCTAGAGCTAGTGGTAATCTAGGGGCTGGTTCTTGGAGTACATATTCAGACTCATCAAATCAAATGTTGGAGGTCCTTCATAGAATTATAGATGAGCATAATTTATCTTGGGAAAGTTGTTTGGTCATTCTGTTTGATAAGATAAGTCAATTTGCACTTGATTGCAATCTTCTGATTGTGATATATTCTTATGAATGTTTGAATTTCATGTATAGTTCGTGAACGTTCATTGGAAATTCACTCATAGTATTCAACCAATGTGCCCCCATGACAACATTGGCACGTCCTAAGGCTACAATGGAAAAGTTAGATTGTAGTTCTCCAGCTGAAATTTATTCCTTTCATAATCACAATATAATTAGCCATTGACGCTTGGGGAATTAATAATAGGACAATTTTTATGCCCATGGATGACATCAAGTTTCCATTAACCATTGACACTTGTGAAATCAATAATGAGATGAATTTTAGGCCCATAGCGAACACCAATTTGAACTCTTTGAAATGATGAGCGATGTCAAAATCGACAGGACTCACCCTAGTTCTTCCCTCAACTTTGCTTTACTCTCTTGGTTTGATATAAAGTGATTCCTAGAATGGTAGCAAGAGAAACACTTGGAAATCCTTTTTTCTCTTGGCTTAGATTTTTGCTAATTCCTTTTGATCACTCCAACCACTTCGGGTTGTTCTTCATCTATAAATTAAATCACATGGGTCTTGTTAGGAGCTTTGAACCACTTCTCTTTGTAGTTAAAAGCCCCCTTGAGCATAAACCAACAATTAATATTGGATCTAACACTCAACACATGCGAGTTTAAGAGAGAGAGAAAGAGAACTAATTCGTCCTTCTTTTCATCCTTCTTGATCTTCACTAGGATGCTTAGAACTTTTCTTCTTGAGAGAGTTAGAATTGGTGTTGGAAGAATGAGGTCAAGATACCTTTATATAGTGATACACCTTGGCCGAAGGGGTGTGTATTTTGCTTGGGCTGACTTGACTTGGAGGGAGGTTGACTTGACAAATTTTGGAGCCAAAAATTCCAATTTAAAAATTCAAATTTTCTTCTTTTAAAAGTTGCAATGGGACTTTGACTCAAGACAAATTTTTCTTTTAAGTTTAGCATTTAAAACATGCTTTACAATAATAAATACAAGTACATCAAGTGACCAAATATACATTTTGAAGACCAACCATAGTTACAAATTCAACACTCCATCTTAACTAGGGAGGTATTCATAATCATCATTATAGGAGTTCTCAAGTTGAAAAATTTATCTAAGAAAAGGTTATCTCAAATTATCATCAAGTCTAATATCATCATCTATCATCAACTTCTGCTAGTAGCCACATATCTGGGGTGGTACCAAACCCATGGCTCACCATCAACATACTAGGATTCACTTCTCCAGAGTGATCAATCATAAAGCTGAAACTCAACCCTCCTTTATCTTGCATGGAAGATGAATCCTTGCTCCTCGACGTTACTTTGCACCTCTTGGTGCAAATTCTAGTATTAATTGATTTTCCATGCTTATGTGGAACATGGTTGAGAGAAGGAACTATAACAACAATGGATTTGCATGAAAGATTTATAATTTTTTCAAACGTGAAAGTTGTGATTCGTTACTAAGTTTCTTCATTATTTTATAGATCATTACACGTCAAACTGACTTTACTCCTTGACTGGCATTACATTCAACTTTGTGCACAAGTACGATTTAAATGTATCAATCAAAAGTATGATTTTATCTATATTTGATAATGCAAGTTGAATACATCATGCAATACATAGGAGTGCTATGGCTATGAATTTCAATATGAGATAATCTATTGATTGCTACTATTACTAGTATATAAGGGGTGCTCCTCCAATGGCCATTTATTAGCTATGTGAAGAAGGATTTTTGAAATTTGTATTTACTATAAGATTATGTATAGCTGAGTTGCGGACAACTAAGTAGAATTTGGTAGGAATTTTGGAGTATGTGTAATTCATAATGATCTTGTCTTCTCTTCATTGATGAATTTTCAATGTGTGAGTTTTGAACTAAGCCATTGCATTATCAATGTGTCAAGGCTCAAAACTAGACCTATATGTCAACTAATTATGATCTTTCCTAGGAACATGAATCCTAATTTTTGTAGGTTTAAAATTTATCACAAGTTTTCTCTATTGTGGTCGAATATGTGGAGGTTATCTCAAAATTTATTTAACGTACCATGGATCTAAATTTCTTATCAACTTTGAACACTATAACAAACTTTGGTGCAAATTGTTGATCAATTCTCACTTGGTTAGGGTTATAGATGTTAATGAAAATTTTGTGTGCATGCATGAGAGTTGGGTGCAAATGCACAATGTTGTGTAGCATTAGTGTGATAAATATGGGATAGTGCAAAGCATATTTTTGAAGATTAGTCTAAGTTGACTCGTACCTAATAAAATCAATCAAGTTGATTGTTGGTTGAACGGTTAATTGTTGGTTCAATGGACAAAATATCTTGCAGGCCCAAATACCAAAGGGAAAAATGGAGCCCATCATTAGGTTCTGTTTGTAATTCTCCACCACTTCTACCTTCCATGCTTCCTCAAACTCCTCTCCAACCTAAATATTAGTGCTAGTAGTAGCATTAGCAACAACACTACGCTTAGAAGAACTAGAAGAACATGTTTTCCAAACTACATGAGAACTTCTTCCCTCACGAGTCACCATGTCCCATACTTGGTCTCCGTGGTTCGCTTCCTTCAACTCCTGGTTCAACTACCATATCTTCATTGGAACCAACACCCCGAACTCCACTAGACAACGATTCACCATTTTGTACTAGTGATTTGCCATTTGTACTGGTGATTCACCATGATTTTATAAGATAATATAATCTCGTGAGAGATTCGCCAAAAAATTATATATACATATTATATTATTAATAAAATCGCCTTCCATTTTTCCTATGTATCATGGGGATTCTCCTAATTATTATATATATAAATTTAGTGGGGTTCTTAAAATTTTCCCTGGTTAGAGAGCTGGAGAATGTGAGAGAGTTGACTGAGATATTATGCACATATGGAGCTGATGTGAAGTAGATTTGAAGGGAGAAGAGGAAAAAGTAAATATGGAGATATGTAGAGTTTATAACTAGGTAAATCATCATATTTTTTCATGTAGTATGAGGAGATTGTGGTCTCCTTTCAATTTTTGTCTTAATAAAATTTTTAGTTGTAACTGGTTGATGTAGGAGCATTCTCTGGGTGGTAGCCTACAAAAAAAACTTGGGAGTTGGAGCTTCCTTGCATGTTGTAGCTTGCAGAAATTTGAGGTAGCACCCTCCTTCAGGTTGGAGCCTACATAAAATTAGATGCAATAAGGAGTAAGAGCTTTCATTTGCATCACAACAATAATAACATTGTGGTTTTCTCGCTTATCGGTTTCCACTTATATCTGGTGTCCATGTGCATTATTATTATGTGTTGATGTGATGTGTTAGTCTGCTTATTACTTGTTGTTCACATATTCAGGTTGCTGATAATTATTTATTAACTTGCTCATGTAATGGTTTTGTTAATGACTTTAATAAAATAATTTTAACGTCCATGAATGGACTAAAATGATTACCCCCCCCCCCCACCCCCCCTCTCTCAATTTAGTCAAGGCTCATCAGATTGGTCAACCCAAAAGGAAGTACTACAAACTCATAGTTCCTATAACATGTGCATAAGGAATTTTTATGTATGTCTTCATCTTTAATTCAGATTTGATGATATCCCAATCTTATATCAATTTTAGAGATTACAGAGGCTCCTTTAACTTGATCACATAAGTTATCGATTCTTGGAAAGGGGTATTTATTTTTTATAGTCATCTTATTCAACTGTCTATAGTCTATGCATAGTCTTAATTTCCCATATTTATTTTCCACAAAAAAGACTTGGGATCCCCAAGGAGATGCACTTTTTTCTAAAAGTTCCTATAATTGAATTTTCAGCTCCATTAATTCAGGGATACTCATTCTTTATGGAGCCTTGGACACTAAACATCACCAGGTATAATATCAATAGCGAAATCAATATCTCTCCTCGGAGGAAGGATTGTTATTTCCTCTAGAAAGACATCTTTATATTGTTCTAGTACATGATATTCCTCTAATGATGGCTACTATTTATTTTGAGATAAATATTGTACTTGAATAGTGAACATTTGACATCCTTTCCTAGCATATTTCTTCATTTTTAGTGAAAATATTTGTCTAAAAGAAAGTTTTCTTGGAATCCCTTGAACCATACCATATTTTCCTTCATCATCAACACATGTAAAGGAATTTTCCAAGCAGTTAAATATCAATTTATGTGATTCTAACCATTCCATTCCTATGAGGATATCATATGATCCCAATGGCAATATGTTTAAACTAAGGGTAGTTTGCATTCCATTCAAATTTATTGTGCAGTCCTTACCAATTTCAATCAGTTTTCTCTTAGTTCATGTGGTCAATTGTACTAACAAGGGCTTATATTGTTATTATTTTCGAGGTTTACACTACTCAACTACAACATGGGAAATATAACTTAATGTAGATCCTAGATCTATAAGCACAGATACATCTTTATCAGAAATTTTATGTTGGAATTCAACCATGGAGGAATGATGACCTGTTTGCCTCCCATCCAATGCAATGCCAATTTTGGGTATGTTACAAGCAACATCATTCATAGTGGATAATTCTTGAACATTATTTAACGTTATATTCTTCTTTAATGGATTTTGTGGACATTATCTCCAAAGATTGATTTCATAAAAACCCTGACATTTAATAGGCGGTTTTACTAACTCACTATTTTTTTCCCCTATAATTGATCCTCCTTTCTTCCCAATGCTTTTCTTCCGATTAAAATTTCTTTTGTAGTTCATTGCTTGCACAATTTTTGTTAAATTGGTATTTTTAAACTCCTTTCTCTTTTTGTTAAATTTATCAAGTTTCTTTGTCACCCATGCTTTATAATTTCCCCCCTTTTCTTTGCTCTAATTAAGACATAGTTTGGATTTTGCTAATGGTTTCATACATTGTTTTTTATTGATCAAACTCATTTCTATCTCTATAAGAGAAAGGTAGGAAACTGAAAAATATTTGGATTTTTTCCTTCTCCTCCTTCAAGTAAGGAACATACCTTAACAAACTCATGAATTTGTTAACAAAATCATCCATGGTGAGTTTTCCCAACATCAACTCATGGAAATGCCTAGATTTTTCATCAAAATATCTCTCAGTTAAATATTTCTTTTAACTTCTTTCTTGAACAATTTCCAATTTAATTTTTTTCTTCTGATTCTTTTAAAAACTTTATTTTCCTTCCATAATAAATCATCCTTACTTGTCAATTTGTAAGTTGCCAGTCTTGCCTTAAGATTACTTGGATAATTGTATACTTCAATATATTTAGACATGTTTAGGATCCATGCTTCTTCTCCTTCTTTAGATTCACCATCAAAATTGGGAGGTCTAATTTTCTTAAACTCTCCATTTAACTGACAGGATAATCTCCTTTTTGTCGGCAAAAAAGTGCTACTACTTGATTTATATTCTTCTTGATCACATGACTCATTTGTTTGATTGCCACTATTGAATTGGTTATGCTTGTAGTGCTAGTGAATTTTCCTCTAGATATTTTCTATGAGCCTTTTTATTGACTTTCTCATTCTCCAATTTCCTTAGCAAGTACCCATTAATATCCTTCTGTTCCTCTCTGGCTTTAATCAACCTTTCTCGATTTTATTTTATGTCATCCAAATATGTTTTAAAACTCCTTATGACTTGCAATAATTCAAAATCTTGATTTTCAACATTACTAGTTCCAACCATTCCTAATTCAATCTCATTTTCTGCATCACCCCTTGGTGACCCTACATCAGTTTGTCCATTAAATTCTTTAGCCATGATTTAGTTTTTTAGCTCTTTTTTTCCATATGTTCATAACAGGTGTAGTTGTTTCAGTTTTAGGACCCAAAAGAGGCCCAATGTTATAACCGCAACTCTCGTAACACTTGTAAAGACTCTCTCTCTCTCACACATATATATTCTCTTTATTCCTTAGTTACTCTCTTTCCAAGCTCTTATCTTTAAGTTATATGAGTAAAGCTCTTATCTTAAAGTTATATAAGTAAATAAATAAGATTCTGAACAAGTTATATGAGTAAATAAATAAGATTCTGAACATCTCACTTCTTGGGTTAGACTTCTTTATATTTTTGAACATCTCACTTCTTGGGTTAGACTTCTTTATATTTTGATAACATAATATTCGATGTCAACTTTTGGCCTCTTTATATTTTGATAATATAATATTCATATTAAGACAAGACATAATATAATATTCATATCACTTCTTGGGTTATACAAGACTTCTTTATACTTTGATAATATAATATTCGATGTCAACTTTTGGCCTCTTTATATTTTGATAATATAATATTCATATTAAGACAAGACATAATATAATATTCATATTTTGACAATATAATATTCATATTAAGACAAGACTTCTTTATATTTTGATAAGACTTCTTTAGACTTGTGTTTGACAAGTCTTTAAAGGTTAATAGTCGACTTCTAGTTTCTCGTCAGAGTATTCACAACACTATTCATTTCAAATTGGTAATGGCTTGTCTAATTAAGCCACACCATGTTTATGATTTTTCGTATATGTGGTATTAATTCGAAGACTCACAATGCCGTAATCCTTGTTAAGTTTTACATTAATTGCAACTTCTAGAGAGTTATGGGTTACATGTGAAGTTGTTTATGATGCCACCCGTGTTCTGTTGACCTAATCCTTCAAAGTTAGATTTTCTTCGAGATCATCCAATAGTGGATATTCCATTAGGGTTTAGTGGGGCGTTAATGACTCGAGGTTTTTTCATTTAATGTATTCACTCAGACTAAGGGTTTATTCGCCGACTTTGCTACTACGCAGCTAGGGTTTCAGTGGCCATCTCTCACTAGGTGTTTCTTGTCGCCAGTCATGGAATTAACCTTCTCCATTTTGCAGCTAAACTTCACTTAAGTTTTTTTTTTTATCGATCAAAACTATGTTCAACTCTTCAACATATCAATGGTGTTGACATGGTAAGAATTACCTATTTCTCTCCTCAGTGCTAGAGATTTTCTATTAATTGAGTTAGTTCATATTTTCATTTGATGTTGAAAACCTTCAACTAAATTTTTCTTTTCATTTTTCCTCTTTTCCTTGCATATTCTGGAGGGTTTCTTTTTTTTCAAAACCCTTACCCCTGTTCTCTAATGGCAATAATTTGTTCTCATAAGGGTTCTTCTAAGACCTCTATTTTTACATAGAGTTAGAAGTAGTTATCCTACCCTAAAAAGGTAACATTTATACTTTGGCTTCCAAGTTTCATTCCTGAGAATGAATTCAGACTAGGGATTCATATCTGGATAATTAATCTCGTTAGTAGTCTAGTCTCTTAACTCCTTACCGGATATTTGGATTTAAATATCAAAAGGGTTTTACTTTCTTCCCTTCTCTCGTCTTAGGATTTGTAGGAATCCAAAAATAAAGTTGGATTGGTTAACATATTTTTATATATGTGTAAGATTTACAAGTTATTGCCTTTCTTTCAGGCTTCCACGACTAACTTGACAATGACAAGACCCTTGTCGTTCTCTCTTTACGTGACTG
The DNA here is from genome assembly GCA_034641835.2 of Pinus albicaulis. Lineage (NCBI taxonomy): Eukaryota > Viridiplantae > Streptophyta > Pinopsida > Pinales > Pinaceae > Pinus > Pinus albicaulis. The sequence goes on from CM076573.1 coordinate 267,401,032, forward strand.
AACTGTTTTAGCTACTTTGGGAAATTAGTATTGGATTTAATGTTACATATCTAGAACTTTACTGCAAATTATAATAGGTCATTATGACTCATATCAAGTCAGCTGTACAAATTTTCAAATTTTTTTTAATTACCATTATAAAATTAATACATGTTTTCTCTCATATATTTCAACATATTTGTTTTTAATTGTTAACTCTTTATTTCTATGTAGGCTTCTCTTTGAATCAAAGCATTAACTTAACCGGGTATATTCATTAAAAGCTTCCTTCTATTTCTTCTCTTCATTAAATTATGCACAGCCCTTTTAATTAATTCTTACGATTGTTTGTTTATGTCCAGGTAAGTACATGATGGCTTGTTGTGAGAGTTATTTAACTATTGTAGCGTTTTCTGATAAGTGGAGTTCGTTACACTTCATTTAAACTATTCTACATGTATATCGATTCTATTTTTTGTTTACTGAAAATCCTTATGTGATATATCTTTACTTATATAACACTGTATTTACAGTAGTATCTTAGAATAATATATAATTATTTTAGAGAATCTTCTCGTGAATAATTCGTACTCCATTTTAACTGGTAATACCCATATTCACGTGGGAAAATATGCTTTTAAATAATTATTGGGTTTTTATATCACTAATTCCATCTAATAATTTTTCATCTAGAAAAGTACATTGTTTTTTTTTATACCAGTTTATCGGCTAGCGTAGGAGAATTCAAACTTATGATGAATTGGTAGTCATAATTTTCTATGGGAGTTTTAACTTCAATTTTTTTTCTCATTTTCTTTTGCCGGTTTGTAATGTATCTCGTTTATATTTAAACATATATACTCCATATATATAACACATGCATTCTCTTTCATTTCCATTCTTTTCCTATCTGTTAGAGACTAAATTGTAAAGCTGCCATTGCATAAACATTTTTATCAATTCTATTAATATTCCTACATACGATATAAACACGTAATATTTCCTTATTTTTAATGGAATTTTTATTTTTTTGAAAACTATTAGAATTTTATTCTAATTTAGTCTGCTACATTTTGGTAGAGTTAATATTCTAGAAACATATTTAAACAATCTATGATTTTATTGTTACTTCTGAATAACCAATAAGTAAATAAACCACATTGGAATATAAAATAAAATTATTCTTCTTATTAAACTTCTTACAAACTATAGAAACATAATACATTTACATGAACCTAACAATGTTATTCCTTTTAATCCACTAAAAATTTTAAACAATAATAAGATTTAGTAACACTGAATTGCAAAAGTTTCTATGGAAAATTAAAGGATAAATACTTGGCTCCTGCTAGCCTTGACACACCAATCCACTTGTCCCCTAGAAAATAGGTATGCAAACAATTATCAACTTTGCAAACAATTATCATCAAAAATTACTAAGGATTAAATGTTAATTTGTCTTTTAACGTATCATACTTAACCAAAATTAAACTTATCCACATTTATTTACAAAAACATCATTAAGCTAAGGGATATCGCATTCGTACTTAAGTTGAGGGTACCAGTGTACTATATATCTCGTATGATACATTATGACTCTACTCCAATTTAGTAGTTACCATTTGGATGAAGCACAATACACTTATCCTATTTTAGTAATTACATGCTACCGTCGTTAATCCTGCTCTTATTTTTTTATATTAATGTGAATACTTGGAATTTTTTCTTGGTAACTGTCATTTATGATGAAAATCCAGAATTCAATTTAAGGGTATCCCAAATTATTCCATGCCCATTGCCAAATTTCATTCGACTAATATTCTTTTCCCTAGAAAGTGTTTGTATGTACCAAGTGCATCCCTCTAACAGTCTCTATGCAGTTTTGAGCATTAACAGTCTCAGAAATAGCTATGGGAGGAGAAAAAATCCATCATGCATGAGACTCCATTGATGTGCTACTACACCATCTAGAAACCCTATAAATATTTAGGAATACATTGTGGTTATTCTACTTTGAGAAGCTGCAGGGTTTCCATGAACATATTACTATGCAATTCTCACTATCTCTATAGGAGCAACATTCATAGGTTGAGAATTAATAATTTTTTTATAGAGGACATAATTTCCATGATGATAGGTTTACCTTAGATAGGGGCTCATTGGTTTTCTAGGAAAATAACCTTTCCATCATATAGAGCAACATGTTTATAGCCAGAAGAGGAACTAAGGAGCAAGGGGAGAGGTGTATTTGATAGAACATTCGTCCTCGCCCTTAGGATGATGTGGCTTTCTTTATTAATAAGTTTCTTACTTGTGAGGGATGTTTTGGGACAAATTCAATTATCATGTTTAGTTATTGACACATATCCATAATGGACAACTAATAAATTTTCCCTATTATTTACTAAAATATTTACAACATATGATAGAGGTAGTGTGTATAGAAAAAAATCCAAAGACATGCTTAACCGACCATTTTCTCATCAATTTAATCATAATTCATGCATTGCAACAACAAGGAATTCCATGGATTGGTTTATTGGAAAAATCACATGCACCATCCACTGAAACAATGGAAAGTGAAAGTGAATAGTAGGAGTTAAGTGATGAAACAACACCAGAAGATAGAGCGATTACACCTCCCAAAAAAAGTAGAGCAACTACACTTCCTAGCAAAAGAAGATCTGTTACATCTTGTAGACCCCATCACAGAAATAAGAGATAGAGTTTGATAAGAAAGTCTATTGGTACATTCACTAAAGGAAATTGAGCTTGCATTAAAGAACCTGTTGTTATGATAACCCTCATCTCACAAGGTTAGGCAAAAAGACAACTTGGAATAAGCTAAAGCATAGTATTGGGAAGTGTGAGCAGACAAAGAGATAAGAAGGAAATATGCAATGCCCTCCCCCCATAAAGAAACCGCAGAGAAGGAAGTAAAATATGTGTTATGGCTAAAAAAAGAGGCAGTGGGTCATACAATGGGATAGCTTGAGCAGCGCTGCCACGTGGATAGATTCCGGGGACACCAAGGCGTAAGGAGAATGGATCTTCGACCCCCGGAATCTCATGACGTCACATGATGGTGGGGCAGGTTTCGGTCGTTCCATGGGGTAGTGGTGCAGCGTGAAGAGACTTCACAAGTCCCCATCGGAACTCTGTGGTGGACCCCTCGAGATGAACATGTGGCGCACACAAAGGAAAAGGTAAGGTAAGTCAAGAAAGCTGGTACACAACTAGTACCAGTATTAACTCGGCTCATGGCTCACACCTACCCGCATCCCAGTAGCCAACAACCAAGTGCCATTTGCCTCAGTGTCAACGTCCTTATGATGTCAGCCTTCCAAGTTGTTACCTAAGCCTCATTTTGCATAAATACATGGCCTGTTTAACCCTACCTGATGCCCATTTGTGGTAAATTTATTAGTTTTACAAACTTACCTAGCAGTTAAGCTTGGGTTACTGCACCAGGTCGATTTTAGCCCCCGCGTCCCTTTCTCTCTTGGGTTTTTCGCACTGGTCACCGGTATTTAGTCATTCTTGCTCCTTGCAGTTTTCCTTCTACTTTACTCATTCAAAATGGTCATCGTGAGAGTCAAGTCCAAAAAGTATGAACCAGAAACCCCTGAAGCCCTTGAAGTTAGGGTCGTCCATGAACCTGACCCCCTTACTGATACACAGGCCTGCATTTGCGACCCACAGTACCCTTTCAGTGTCTCCCGTGTCAGGCCCGACCTATTAGAAAGTCATGTGAAAGGCCAAGACCGGTTCAAAGTCATTCGGTCTGGCCTATATTACCAGATTGTTCCGCCCACCTTCCCAGTCACAGAGTTAATATGTTGGCTCAGAGATGCCTATGACGAACGTAGGGATGTATTCCTTTAAGCTCTAGGAAATAAGGTTTTCCAAATATCCCCTGAGCTCATTAGAAACGCCCTCCATTTCCCACACAACCGATAGTATGTCAAGTTCACAGAGTTGTCCTTGTCGTGTCAGTTTTCCAAATAACCCTGGAAATAGCAAAGCAAATACCTCTCCCCCATCTCAGACTCCTGCCTCACGTCCATCTCGTCTTCGGACACGGTGCCCTTGACCGCATTTACAGAAGGCCTCCAACCTATTCTCGCTTTCATTTAAGGGTTGCTAGGTCTTAGAGAGGTCGAGTGGGTGTCGAAAGAGTGCATAGCCCTCCTCTTGCTCATGTCTTAGCCAGGTGTCTTTCTGGATATCCCCACTTTTCTGGCTTCGGCCATTCAGACCCAATTTCAAGAACTACCCTCTACAGGGGCTTTCTGTTTCTAATCACTGGTCTTTTACCTTTTTCTGTTCGAGCATGCTGAAAAGTTTGAAGCTTTGGGCCTTGAAAAACTCTCAAGAATGAACGGCCAAATGAGAACCATCTTTGAGTGGAAAATCTTAGTACATCAGCAACCTAATGGGAGGGGTTATTCAAGGTTTTTAAATGAGCAGAAAGACTGGTTGCAGTTTGGCGATGAAGAAAGCACAGGGGATTGGTATTTTTTTGATGATTACACCGAGATCAAAGTCTATGGTGTAGATGTACCCCCCTACCGCCTACCGTTATTCCCTACTATGCAGGGTTTCTCCCTTGAATATATTCGCCAAACCATGAAAGCGGACCAGTTCCACTTCGTTCCAGCTAAGAAGGGTTATATCCTCAAGCTCCCTACCACCATCGGTCCTTTTACTGTAAACTCGAGAAACACCCTCTCCACAGTGTAGATGCTCCTTCAGGGGATGGATTTAGTACTGTGGAAAGTCTAGCCCTATGACCCAAAAGGAATTCTCTCAAATAGGAAAAGGATGATTAGGTCCACTACATATGTGCATGAGACTAGGCCCTTCATTGAATGGAGAGCTAACCTTGACACATGGCCCTTGGCTTCGCAGATGGAGGCCGAATCTTTGGCAGTGGCAGGAAGGGGTGACACCGCATCAGTGGGAATAGGCAGGAAAGGGAAGACTGATGAGGCGGATTTTTCAGAGGAGCTAGAAGGTTTGTATACAGGGGAGGGGTCACGTCCCTCCAAAAAGAATAGAAGTGATAATGTGGAGATCATCTGGGATGAGCTACCTCAAGAAGAGTTAATCAGATACGGGGAGCCAGATAAGATCAAGGTTGGTTTTAGAGTAAATTATGATGGTGCTTCCTCTTCAGAACCCTCTGGGATATCACAAGCTGTTTCGGTAAACAGAGCTGAAGTAAGGGAAGAAATCAGAAACAGGAACATAATAGTGAGGGAGAAACGTTGATAAGAACTGGCCGAGTTCATAGATAAGTATGATACCCGACTCACCACAGAGCTAGATATGGATAAAGAACAACTAACGGAGGCAGTCCTAGATTCTACTACTAATGAAGTCAACTACAAGGCTCTGGAAGTTGTTGTGAATTTATCAAAGGTTCCCTTAACTGACAAACTGGGCCTTCGTCAATGCATTGGAGACATGCTAAGGGATCAGGTTGTGAAGCTGGCGCTTGCCTTGAAGAAGCTTGAAGATAAACACAAAGAGGTGCTAGAGAATCAGAAAAAATAAAGGGAAAATTCCAGGGGGGTTAGCAATAACCTACACCATCTCAGAAGAAAAATGAGCGAAAAAGGAAGCGATAAGGAAGGAATCTAGAAGAAAATCATCTGGGATTTAGAGGTCAAAAACTCAAAATTAAGGAGACTCAACATTCCCCGTGGGGAATACGTACAACCTGAGGAATTAGCCCAGGCGGTGTTGGGGTCCTGTGATTTGGCTGATTGGAAAAAAAAATGATAAGGCAACATATAAACCAAGCTTTAGAGCTCTAGGATCTAGCCCTCCTAGTCTTAGAGAGGGATCTCTCAATATGTTTGTAAGGATATAACTTTATGCTTTTAAGGGTTTATTTCAGGCTATTTATGAAGTGAAAAAAATTTTGTTCGTTGGTTAGACAAAGATGATCTAGGCAGCATAGATATAGTGTGGAAATCTATAAGCCATTGGTAATGGAGTCATGTGGAAGTCTAAATAGTTCCAGTTGATAAATTTGGGGAACCAAAGGGAAAATATAACTTAGTCAATGGATCTGTGGGATCATATAGGTGGGATGAGATGAACATCAAGGATTTGGAAGGAAAAGAAGAGCTTTAAGGGCTGTTAGGACTCCTTAATTATGTATACCTTTCAACAAAGGGACTTGCAACACTATCTAAACATAACGAAATATTTAATATTCAGGGTTAACCATGAATCCTACCAACATACTTTATGCAGATAACATAAACAAGACAGACTTTCAAGTAAGACAAAGAAGGAGAGGAACACTATGTTTCTTCTAATTGTTTCACTTAAAGGAGTTAGAAAACATATAAGAAACACAACTAATTTCATTCATAAAAGGGGGAACACTTAGGAATCTAAGACTGCAATCATAAGGACCTTCAAATACAACTATCTCAACAAGAAACAGAGGGTAAGATCAGAAAAAATCCTCTCTTCCAAGCTGCAGAAAATAGCGTTTGAAGGATGTTTTCAGAAATAGCTTTCAAGAGGCAGCAAGCAGACAGGGAAAACCATAATTCAACCTTGACAGCAAATATTTTAACTATTCTTAAATGAACAAACTTCAGGGTTCCAAGAGCAGTTAAACTACTCAATAAAACCTTTCATCAGATGAAAACATAAAGGCACTGAAGAGTAAAGAGGCCTAAGATGCTTCTAGGAGACATTTCTTAGCCTAAGCTTTTTACTCTACTGCAAGCAAAGCATAATGGAACAAAGTGAAAAACAAGAAATAACATTAATGAATAGAGAGTAATTGACCAAAACTAGGCTCAGGGATCCAATGATCTAGCCTCCTTGATCAATCAGAAAAGCAAAGACATCCACACTTCTTTAAAACATCAATTCTTCTTCAAAACAGTAGTCTATGTATTACTTCAGAATTCATCAAATGCCAACCTTTTACAATTAGTTTTCTGTGAATACATATAGGTGAAATGAGGAAGAGTGTTGCAAAAATGTTAATAAATATCAATTAAGACAGAGTGGGAGAAGAGTTTGAATGCCCATTCTACTTAATAACCATTGTTGATTGTACCATTTCAGTAGTTTTTCCTGTCTGTGATGTATATCTAGTAGGCTGGTAATAACTCTGAGGCATGTCCTTTGAAGTTATCTCTGTTTGAAGTACTCTATTTGACCGTTCTGACAAGTAAACCGTCTTTTTTTGGATTTTTTGGTCCCATGCTTTCTTAATAACTATTCTGATAGTTTTAATGAGGTTTTGTCTGCAGGATGGCTATCACGGTGTCTTTGGAAAGGTACCGCAAACTGCAGGTGTCCTTACGGGCTTCTGATAAGGAAATAGCCTCGCTGATGTGTCTTTAGGAGGCTATATTTGGTTGATTGATCTGTCTTTAATTCATTTGTCTTCAATATTGTGCTTTACCCCTTAAAACGATGGATTAGGCCCTTTGATCTTAGAATTTCTGCATTCACCTCTCACTTTCACTGACTTTATTTTCCTTTGTGTATAGGTGTTTCTTCTATTCGCTGGAGGGTTTGATTTGTAATCAATGTCCATAAGCATTTGATTATACTTTGAAATTCAACCCCTCGCCCCCCTGCCACTGTTTCCTTGGATGTGGGAGACCTTTAACGCCATTAGCCAACATAAAACCTGCAAAACAAACAAGCTAGTTATAAAATCCCGCGGATGTGGATTTACTACTTCAGAAGGCTCTAGTGGAGGCGGAGGAGCGATTGCAGAGAATGTGTATGCAGCAGAGAAAGGTTTCATGGTACAACACCATGAAAGCCAGAGTTCAACTTAGTTTGGCGCGAAGATTTGGAAAGGTGGTATTGGAAAACCGGCAACGGTTTTCCCATGGGGTGAAGGTAGTAAATGGTATTGGGCCAAACGAATGCGATACACGCCAATGGCTGACACGTATGCTCCTGGAAACTGCCCATTTTGCGTTCAAAGTGCATGGAGGGGAGGACGAGAAAAATGGACGCGAAATGGAATATGGGCCATTAGATCTAGTGGTTGCAGATCTACGGCTAAGGATGAGCGTGTAGGGATAAGAGTAGCACGACGGAAGGAGGTGGTGGGGTCAGGCTAATGCATGCTCTGCGAGGAAAAACTACCCTTTTGCATTGAAAATGGGTGTGAAAATGCTTGTGCGCCATTGGATCTAAAGGGGGAAAGAATATCGACGGTGGAGATTTGAAGGAAACATGGTGGAAAGGCCCAGCGTGGTCGGGTGGGACCTGCGGGAATATATGGAAATTGAAAGAAAATACACAAGCGAGGGCATTTATATAGTTATTCTATGTATTGATAGTGTCCGCGGGTGAAAGAAGGATAATCAATGTGGGCCGTCAGATCTGAAGGATGGACGGCGGAGATCAATTTCAGCGGATCAGCGATCGGAGGAGCAAAGGGTCCAGGGATAATGCTTTTGTGACTTGCGATGGTCGATGCCGATGGGAGAGGAAATTGAGAGGGACGGAGGACCGTAGGATTAGGATTGAGATCAATGGCTAGGATTTGATCAGGGCATCTTGTATCAGCGGTGAAAAGGGTCCGGGGATAGGGGAATTTGGATCGCCGAAGCGCAATGAGCAATGCGATGGAGTGATGAGCGACGAAGCAAGGGTTGTCGGATCTGGATCAGATTGACAGTGGAGATACCCTCGAGGCTTTGCACATCGGCGGAGAAATGGAAGGAGGAAGGGAACAAGGATGAAGCCCGATGCGATGGAGGATAGTTGTCGGATCTTGGGCGAAATGGACGGTTGAGATGGAGTCGGGGGATCACATTGGCGGAGAAGAAAGGGAAAGGGACGCGGGACTGGTGGAAAGCCGATTTGCAATGGGGTGATCTTTCGATGGCCGTTGGTTATGAGATCAATGGTGGAGATATATTCGGAGGTGAAACCATCGCGCGGAAGAAAAATGAATATACAAAGGAAACAAGGGGGCGCAACAACCTCCGATAGTGAGAAAGAGGTTAAAGGCCTATAGCGAATGGTCACAGGTCCACGGTTATATGGTGGAAGGGGCTGAGAACTAATCCCGCGGGGGCTTAAACCTGTTTATATGAAAATTTTGGTTTTTTAGGCCGAAAAAAGGGATTTTTTGAGCTTTTTAGGTTCCGACAGAGTAAACGGAGGGTGTTTTAAACCAATAAAAAGGGATTTTCACAGTTTTAAAGGGAATTTTGGAGGAAGTGAAGGATAAATGAGGGGAAAAGTGAGTGATATGAAGGGAATTATAAAGACAAAATGGAGGAATGAAATAATGGAGATGATTCTTTGAAAAATAGTTCTCTCTTTTGAAACAACAATATTTTGAAGGATTTCTTATGGAAACAATAGTGAAGATGGTCTGTAAGGTGAAAGACACGAAGAAGGCTTCAAGAACTAGTATTTTTCCATGAAGCTTGCTTCTTGAAGGCTTAATAACATATTTAGCCATCATTTGGTATAGTATAAATTATAAATGGCTAACAGTGGCTCCACTTAGGGAGAACAGTTGTCCATTTAGGTGTCCAGAACCCCAGAATCTCTGGTTTTGCAGAACAATGACTTATCCATTGGGCAGCTTTGTTTTTTTTCTTGCTGATTTTCTTTGCAGTTCGTCAATACTTCAATGACCTAAAGCATGGAAAACTTTTTAAGACAACACCTCTACCTACCCAGAACTACTTGTCCTAGCATTTTTTCTTCTCTTGAGTGCACTTGGACTGGCATCTTTTTTACATATTATTTTTGAAAAACAAAAGGATAAAACTATCTAATGCTACCCTTATTTCTTGAAAGAGTCCAGATTAAACAGTTGGACTCTAAAGCTTCTCTACCTAATCTACTACCTGTCAAGATTTAGTTGTTTGACAGATCTGCATTCTCTACATTCTAAGACAAAAATTTAAACATAGACAAACCAGGGTTAAACAGTCTGATTTGTTGTAGTGTCTATGGATATATGTACAAGTTACACATAGAATTTATTTTGCAGAAAATTAAAAAAAAACTTTGAAGGCTTAAGATCTGAAAATAGTAAGCATCCTTCCCTTATTTTTCAGCTCTAATTTTGATCTTTTTAGAGTTGTCTTCTTCTTCCTTTCCTGGTTCACGTTTTTAGCATGTTAGAACCCGTCTTCTTTGTATATTTGGCTCAGGTTTTCATCTGATTAGAGCCATTTTTTTCTTTTGATTCATTGGTTTAGATTTTGAGCATGTTTGAACCATTCTTTCTTATATCTTAATATATTCTAATGATGAGCCAAAATTAAACAGTTTAGCAAATCTTCTTCACTAACTTGTCAACAGTAAATTGAAATCTATCTAGTCATGATTAGGCTGTATGACTAAATAGCAGTGCTCTTTTAAGTAGTGGCATTTAGGCTTGCACACTTTCAGATTTTTCTCTTTTTTGGTATGGGGTTGCACCTTTCTTCTTTTCCTCTTCCCTCTTTTCTCTTTTTCTATTGTTCTTTTTTTTTCATTTTTCTCATGCAATGGTATGTACAATGGAAAAAACTCTGAAACTAAGATTCTTGATAGAAATAGTGTTTGAGCATCCTGCCATTGACAAGACCTCCAAACACATCTTCTCCATTCAGCTCCTGTAGAAAAAATGCATTGTGGCCCCTTATGGAATGAATAATGTAGGGCCCCTTCCAAAGATTTTCGAATTTTCCATGTTTCCCTTTCTCTTCCCTTATGGAATCCCATTTTAGAACTACATTTCCAACTTGGAAGTCATTTTCTTTGGTCCTTTTATGAAATAATTTCTTGATCCCTTATTGGACTACTTGTGTCCTTTTATATACTTCCTCTCTAGACTATTGCAAATGTATGGTATGATTTATCTTCCTTTGCATATCATTTTCTTCAGCTTGGACCTCTTGAAGGAGTTTCATGACTGGAACTCCTAGAGAGGTTGGAAAGACTGCATCCATGCCGTAAACCAACTGATAGGGAGACTTTCCAATGGAATTTTCAGTAGTCAATCTATCAGCCCATAAGGCATGGACAAGCTGGCTATGCCAAGATTTCTGGTTCTATTCAAACAATTTTTTGATGATATTAACAAGGCTTTTGTTGGAGGATTTAGCTAGACCGTTTCCTTGGGGGTAGTAGGCAGTAGAATGGCCTAATGCGATATGATATTTATGACATAAATCTACCATTCTCTTAGACTTGAAGGTAGCAACATTGTCTATGATTATTTTCCTAGGACAACCAAATATGGATAGTATGTTGGTCTCAAGGAATTAGATGATGATAGAGTCAGTGGCATTCCTAGTGCGTATGGCCTCTATCCATTTGGTAAAATAATCAGTCGCTGTGAGGATCCATTTGTGTTGGGCTGAGGATAATGGGTGAATTTCCCCAATGAATTCCAAGCTCCATTATTAAAAGGGATCTTCAACACTGATAAGCTGCAAAGGTAGTGGTAAGAGTTTTCTCCTGCCATCAAAATTCTGGCACTTATGGCAGGACATGACTAACTTATGGGTGTTTAGGAAGAGGGTGGGCCAGTAGTGTCTAGACCTAAAGATCTTGTTGTTTCGGGGAAAATCACCCTAGAGGTTTGTTGGGTTTAAACCTCCACAGATCAGGGCATGCTACTTAAGAAGGACTCACACAACCATACATGTTCATGAAAAAATAAATAGAGTAGATCGAGGAAGTTACCCGTAGGTCCTACGGTTGAAGCAGATCCTGCGGGGTCCAAACCCCCAGCAACTCTTCTTCCTTCTTAACCTGAAAGACAAGAAGAAACAAGCATGAAGAACTGGTTGCACAACATATATCTACTCTAAATGTTAGTGAAATCCACGTGAAACATTAGATAAACCATAATAAATGCTTAAATAACAATATTCTCCTATATGCAAGTGGACACTAACACGTATATTTCAGGAACAAGACGGTTCTTATGTATTATAAATAGCATGTACAGAAATAACGAGTGGAGATATCACCTGAATCCTTCCGTGATCTTCGAGCAGACCGTCGTCCGGATCCGTCCCACCCTTGCCTCACTAAGATTCTTTCTGAACTGGTGCATACGAGATGACATATAAAGAGATGAGCATCTCCAGGAAACAAGGGTTTCCTGTAATGAAATGGGAAATGCAGGAGGCACGGGGATTCAGAATTGGATAGGGAATACCAACAGAGTATAATATCAATAATTTATCTCTCTCCCTTAGGCCATGCACATGAGGGGATTTTATACTCCCTCAAAGTAGTTTCAACAGTTGGAAACAGTTGGCCACGTGCCGAGGTGGTTGAACTACCAGAGTAACCATCAACCCAACTCGAAAATAGGGAATTTTTATATATTTTTTTAATGATTTTAATGGCATACGCGGGAAAGTACATGTGGACTCGCGTATACACGCGGAAAAATCTGGGCATAACTGTGTATGGGGAATTTAACACTGTTTTTTAGTGAATTTTGTCCAAGTCTGTAGGAATGGGTGCCCAAAGCCATAAAAGAAATCATGAATCATATGAAGGTGAGAAATGATGCTATAACACTTGTTTGCTATGGTCTTCCAGTTAAGATGTCATCCACATTCTCCCCCATGTAGCTCATGCATGATTTTTCCTGCATCAACCTCAATTAAACATTTAAGCAAAATCCCCACAGCATTTTTCCAATACAAAACTCTATCTAATATACAATAATTTAAAGTCTTCTGTTTGAAAAATCTAGCTTTTTTTTTTTACAAAGAAGGAGGAGCATTCAGATAAAGCAACACATATATGATGTCAACATACCAAGGAGATTTCATGCATGTTTCTTCAATGAATGGTGTTGTGCATTCTTCTATTTCTTCCAAAACATCAACCGTGTTCATTTCTAAAGCTTGGAAGTTCTACTCGGCCATGAGTTTTGCTAATCCCTGCCCTTTGGTGAGTTTGGTGGGCCTGATTTCTAAGTCATATTCTAGAATCGTGGCAATCCATTTTGCCCTTTTAGAATGTCTTTGACTACAGTGTGTGGCACAAAGGCAATGATATGTGAATGTAAAATGTACACTCTAAAGTCCTTTAATGCTTTTACCAGCACCAAGGCTTGCTTCTCCATGATATGATATTTGAGTGGAGCATCTCTCAAAGCCTTACTAAAAAATGATATTGGCTGTTCCTACCCCATGCTATTCTTTTGCAATAATACTGCAGTTATGGTATGTTTAGATGCAAAAGAGAAGATATAGAAATCTTTGGTGAAATCAGGACTAATTAGAACTGGTGTTTGAGTGAGGGCTCGTTTTACCAGTTCAAATGATTGCTTAGCTTGCATTGTCCATTTAACACCTACTTCTTTCCTAAGCATATTAGTGATGTTTCTTAATAGCTTAGCAAGGTTAGGGATGAACCTCCTCAAAAAAAATTTCTTCCCATTGAAAGATTGCAATTCTTTAAGGTTTTTTGGGTGGCTAATATTCAATATGCCATCAATCCTTTTAGGGTCTACTTTGATCCCTTCTTCAGAGATTATTTGACCAAGAAGCTTTCCTTCTTGGAGGCCAAAGAGTGTCTTTTTTGGATTCAAAGACAAGACAAACCTTCTGCATTTCTAGAAAACCTTTCTTAAATGGACCAAATGTTCTTCATCATTTTTGGAGAAGACAATAATATCATCAAGGTAAATGGTTGTAAAATAGCCCATGTCTTCTGAGAAGGCTATGTCCATGGCCCTTTGGAAAGTGGCCCCTGCATTCATCAAACCAAATGACATTTTGACATACATGAATGTCCCCCAAGGAGTAGTAAAAGCAGTTTTATGTTGATCACTTGGGAGTACCAAAACCTGATTGTAACTTGAGAACCCATCCAACAATGATATTATTTTAGACCCAACCACCTTTTGGAGTATGTGATCCATCTTTTGCAGGGAGTAATTATATTTCAAGGAGGCTCTATTTAGATTCCTAAAGTGAATACACAGCCTAATTTCCCCTGTCTTCTTCCTAACAGATACCAGGTTGGAAACCCATTCTCAGTATCTGAGAGGAACTATGATCCCAGCATCGTACATTTTCCTAATCTCTTTCTCTACCGAAGGCAATAAAATGGGGTTTATCCTTCTTATTTTCTATTTGAAAGGATTCTAATTTTCCTCAAGAGGGATTTTATGTTGGATGATGCTAGTATCATAAGATTTCAAATATTTATAGTCCCAAGCAAACAAATCTACAAATTCTTTGAAAAGTGTTATGTACTATTGTTTGACATGAGATGGGAGGGTGTTGGACAGCTTGATCATTTTGGGTTCAATGAGGCTACCTATGTTATGTTCCTCAAAATTAGTTTCTATAGGCTCTGTTTTCGGTTCTTTGGCCACGTCGTTGAAATTGAATAGATGTTCTAATGGTGCAAGGCCTTTTGGTATGGTGTCACCTTTACATTGTAAAACTTCAATGTCCTTTTGGTCTGGGTTTTCAAATACCTCTACTTTAAAAAGGTGCTCAAACTGGTTTATATCAGCAGAAAGGGAGGGCTCTGTTTCAGGGGTTTGTTCCTCCTTGCAACAATCCTTTTCATGGCTGGAACTTGGTGTTGCTGTGGAAAATTCATTCCTTGAATGCAAGAAATCATTTATGTGTTCATCATTTTCGAACACTTGCCAATAATCTTCATTGTCAAGCACTTCTGGTGTATTTTTCACCTTTATATTCAATTGTTCATTTATCTATGGTATTTGGAAATTGCTAGCAGAAAAGGCAAGCTCATTAGCTAGATGATTTTGAGATCTTGGTACGAAAATGAGCTCATATTTTTCAAAGGTTTTAAGGAGATCAAGGGCAACATTTATATATTCTCTATGTCTAGGGTTTTTGGCTGAATATTCCCCTTTGATTTTCCTGATGATTAACTCAGAATCCTCTTGGAATGATATCCTCTTAACCTCTAAGTCCTTGAGCAAATGCAAGCCGAGGATGAGGGCTTCGTATTTTTCAATGATATTTGTGCATGGGAAATCTAGTTTATAGGAGTATCCCTTGTTTGTGTTATGAATCCATACGCCAGCCCCCTGAACTGGCCTGGATACAAGAGCCATCAAAGCTCATCTTCGAAAGTGTTTCTATATCATTCTCTCTTCCTTTTTTCTACCCAAGGTTGCTGAGATTTGGGTCATTTCCTGGTTGAGTGACAGGAAAATTTAAATGTTCTGGTGCACTAATTTCTTGCTCATTTTCCTTTTCTTGTTGGGTGATTTCATCTTCATTGAATAAGATAAATGAATCTAAGTATGAATGTGTGGAATAGACAAGCGTGCTTTTGGGTTTGTCTTTGCTGCTCACCATGTATTTCATGAGGGATTCCCTATATAATATTCTAGTTTGACTAAACACTGGTATGGTGCCATAGGACATATCCATTTGAAGGCTCCCCTAAACTTTGGCTTCCCATGATCTAGACAAAAGCATGCCATATTTTGGGGGAATTTCAGCTACCACTATATCCATCACTAAGCTTTTAGAAGGAATTTGTGACAGGTTAACACACAAATATTTCATTAAGCCCAAACATTTGACCCTTCTTGAATCAAAAGAGTATAAGTCTTTATATGGTCTAGTAATTTCTAAGCCTAGGCTTTCCATTACTACTTTGGGCATAAGGTTATGTGATGCCCCAGAATCTAGCATGGCATTGTGTAGGATCTTATTATGTATGTTTAGACTAACATAAAAGGGAGGGACAACCCCTTCTTAGTATTTTCCTTCAATTCTAGGACCAAAAAATAGTTCTGGTTTATGATCTGTCAAGTTTAAAGTATCAGTATCGATGTTTATATTCAAATCTTTCAAAAAATTATTTTTGTACACTTCCTGAGTTATAAGTTCAGCTAGAGGCATGCTAATTTTGATCTTGGCAATTTCACCTTCGAGGCTAAAAGGAAGTGTTGTTTTTTGCATATTCACATTTATTTTTTCTCTTACGTTTCTTTCAACAATTTTGACTAGCTGAGTTTTATTAGGACTGCTAACTGGGACTGTCTTGATAGGGCCACTAGCAGAAATACTAGGGTATATTTTCTCAACACCTGGTTGGCTATTTTTGTCTTTGTTTAAATTAGTTTTCTTGGTCAGGGTGTTGGTATTATTTGCTGATTTTTTAGACTGATTTTCTGAGGTTTTTTCAACTACAGTATTAGTGTTCTTGTCTTTATCAATTTCAAGGCTCATTTTTCTCCTAAGATCATATTTTTTGTGAGCTTCCATAATTTCGGTTTCGAACCCCAACCTATAATCATCTGACTTTTCATGATTGTGCTCATTTTCTTCTGATGAGAAAAATCCCTGTTCTTCCTCAGTGAGGAAGATATCATCTCTATCATCAGATCCTATCAAGTTCACATTATTTTCTTCGAGCCTATTATTTTCTCCTTCATCCTCTTGTTCTACATAGTTTTGTTTAAAGTGAGGCCTAATTTATTGGTCATTTTCTTTATGCCTCTCTTGATTGGAATTTCTCCTAGAGTTATGGTTCTGATTTTGAGGTTGATTCCTATTCTGAGTATTTGTTTGGATAGCCAACCTCTCCATGATTCTTTCCAACCTATCCATGTTATTGACTAGATGGTCTAATTTTGAGTCAGATGTGGAAGGTGCAGTGTCTTCCCTATATGTTACTTTCTTCTCAGACCTCATTCTAACTCTCTTCTCAATCAGATTTGCTTGCACACTAAGGGCTCCCGTCTATATGTCTTCTAAATTCAAGGGATCTCTTTCTCTTTGTTGATAGGCCATTTCAGGATCAAACCCTTCAGGGAATTTGGCCAAAGCTAAGCCTTGTGGAGGTTTCATATCTGGGGGTAATGCGTTATAAACATTATTGAATCTAATGCAATAATCTTGAACACTTTCCCCATTGTTTCTCCTGAGGTTGTTGTACTCTGAAAGTATTTGGAGAGGGTTATTTTTAATTTCCCATTTGTTAATGAATGTTTGGAATAAGAAATAGATATCATGTATGCTATGGGGAGTTAGGCCTTTGAACCATTTTTTGACTTCTCCTCCCAAACTTTGGGAAAAAATTCTCTTTTTGATGGTCTCATCTTCTATTTCCATATAATCAAAGGCATCGTTCATCTTGTCTATGTGATGTTGAGTAGTAGTGGGTTCATTTCCAGTGAAATGGGAAATTTTGGATTGGTAATCATTGGGTAAGGGAACCAGAGGTTGTGGTAACACTAGTGGGGTATACCATGCTATTAGGACAGGAAAAAGTGGGGGATTTACAAGAGGGAAAGTGGGCTGAACAAGAGTGTTTTGGGTGGCTGAGATGTGAATAGGAGTGGAAGAAACACTTGGGCCAACCAACTGATGATGAGAAGATTTGTTATGGAAGGAGCTGAAATGATGAAGAAGCTGAGAATCAGGTGGAGTAGAACTTGGTGAAGCTTCTCTACTAAAGCTCTATTGCAAATCCGTGTTTTCAAAATCAGCTTGGTTTAGATTACTTTAAGACCTATTTCTAACTAGGTTCTTTGTGTGACGTAATTCAAAGCGAGGATCTTTCAAGACTGTGAGGTTTTCAGGGACACATCTTGTTCTTGGGATGGTCCTATCAGTATTTAGTTTTTCAGACCTAGAATTTTGCCACAAAATTCTTTCTGGATTATCAACTATGGTGGGAGTATTAGGATCTGGATGGGATCTAGTATTGACCCTGTGTGATGCCAGATTTTAGTTTCCAAAATTTAGAGAGGCTTTTAGGACTGTTTTCCTCTCACAGTGATTTATATAGTAGGGGACTATGTTTTTAAACTTCCTCAGGGTTGGTTAACACAATCCTAGGGAAATCTATAGATTTGGAGGAGTAATAGGCCTACTGCAGCTAGTGGAGTCGCCAGGTGAAATTTTTTATATTTTCTGAAGTTAAAATGTTTTATGTTCCACCACCAATGTTTATTATGAGACCAATCTGAAATGTTTTTGGGTTTTCTGAGTTTTTGTGGTTGTTGAAGGAGTAATGAGTCTATAAGAGCTTGCTAGGTAACTATAAACTCAGAGGCCCCACCGTGATCACCAAAATGTTGGGGTCTTGTGATTTGGATGATTGGAAAACCAAATGACAAGGAAACATATAAACCAAGCTTTAGAGCTCTAGGATCCAGCCCTCGTAGTCTCAGAGAGGGATCTCTCAATATGTTTGTAAGGATATAACTCTATGCTTTTAAGGGTTGATTTCAAGCTAGTTATGAGGTGAAAATTTGTTTGTTGGTTGGTTGGACAAAGATGATCTAGGCAGCATAGATAGAGTGTGGAAATCTATAAGCCATTGGGCAATGGAGTCATGTGGAAGTCTAAACAGTTCTAGTTGATGAATTTGGGGAACCAAAGGGAAAATCTAACTTAGTTAATGGATCTATGGGATCATATATGTGGGATGAGATGAACATCAAGGATTCAGAAGGAAAAGTAGAGCTTTAAGGGCTGTTAAGACTGTTAGGTCCCTATATTACTAGTATAGTCCCTTATTTTTGTTAGTGTAACCCCCTTATTGTTATTATTGTACCCTTGTAACCCCCATTTTGTTATTATTGTGCCCTTAAATTATTATTGTTAGGTCAGCTAGGATTACATTGTGGCCCACCAGGATTACATTATGGCCCCATGGACTCCTATATATAGAAAGGAGGTTTTGTAAATTGTATCATCCAAGAATTGTTCATTCATGTAATGTATTGGAGGTTGCCCCCTCGAAGTGGCTCATTTCTAAGGCGTGAATATCTCTTTTCTTCTCTCTTTGGAGCTGGTTACACAACATTTGGTATCGGAGCTTTGGGATTCTAGGGTTTCGCTGCTCCAAACAGGTCATCGTGGCATTTTCGCTATAACTTTTTTTCTACGAAGCTTCAGAAGCTGAAATTTCGAGGGTGCGAAGCTGAAATCTTGAGGAAGGTTGTCTAAAAATTTCAGATCTTGGTTCGCAATATTTGAGGAGATATCATCTGTGGAAGTTAGGTATTTTTTCAGGATCATAAACAGGTCATCGTGGCAATTGCGCTATAAATTTTTTTGTACGAAGTTTCAGAGTCTGAAATTCATATGGTGCGAAGCTGAAATCCTGAGGAAACTCGTCAAAAAATTTCAGAGCTTGGTTCGCAATAGTTTTGGAGATATGATCTGTGGAAGGTAGTGCTTTTTCAGGCTCCTGAATTTCATCTCAAAGAGGTGATCGTGGGAAAACTTCAATAACTCTCTCTCTGGGCATTGGATTGAAGTGCCGTAAAAATTGGTCGCAAGTACACAGACTGAAGTTTCTGGGCTATCAATTTCAGAGACAAAGGACAAAACAGTGACACGTGGAAAGTCGTACAAGTCGCTCTACTGAACCAGTCCAGAATTAGGTCATTGTGGGAGATTGGACACAAATTTGTCTTGGAGAATCCAAATCAGGTCAGACCTGTGGCATTTGAAAGAAGCTTTAGAGATCTACTATAGGGATGAATTTCAGATATCAAAGATTTGAAACTATAGAGATAATTCAATTTCAATATCGAGCTCCTAAAAGCTAGTAAAAGGTGTGTATTTTTTTCCGAATTGCATAAGTCTTGTTTGAAGAATCAAGTTGAATTGATTCCAAGGGCATCTTGTAGAATAGATATCAATATTGGATTCTAAAATGGCCCCTAAAAATAATTCAACACCCATCAAGCCATCAGAAGGCTCTACCATGACTCATGAAGATGAAGAATTGCAACATGATCTATCAAAATTACAAGAACAAGTGCAACAAATTTCACTCTCGCAAAGAGCAGCAAAAAATGAAATGGAAGTTTTGAAGAAAGGTGTGGAAGTGAAGATGGATGGTTTGAAGAAAGGTATGGAAGCTAAGATGGATGGCGTGGAAGTGAAGATGGAAGGTTTGAAGAAAGGCGTGGAAGATAAGATGGATGGTGTGCAAGCTAAGATGGATGGCGTGGAAGCTAAGATGAATGGCATGGAAGCTAAGATGGGTGGCATGGAAGCTAAGATGAATGGCATGGAAGCTTAGATGGATGGCATGGAAGTGGGCATGGAAGCTAAGATGGATGACATGAAAGACAACATGGAAAACATGAAGAATGATCTAAAAGCATACATGGAAGGCTTGATGACAAGCTTAAAACCAGAAATGATTCCTAATGGCGGAAATATAGGAGAAGAACTCATGATGAGAACAAAATAAATGTTAATCGTGATTTCATAAACTCGAATGTTGGTGGGAAGAACCACCATATTCCAAAAATGGATATGAGGAAGTTTGATGGAAAGGATCCTGTAACATGGATACTACAGATGGAGCAATATTTTGATCTCCATATGTGAAAAACACACAAAAGGTACGCATTGCAGCTTTACATTTAGAACAAAATGCATTTGTATGGTATCGATGGCTTTTCTCCCGTAAAAAAATTGTCACTCGGTCAATTTTTACGGAGGAAATGATAGCACATTATGAGGATACAAAGAGCAACACCTTCTTTAGCCAATTGATAAATCTCAAACAAAAGGGTTTAGTGGGGCAGCACATTGAGGACTTCCAAAAATTGAATATAAGGGTAGCTGTAAATGATTCCTAATGGCGGAAATATAGTAGAAGAACCTCATGATGAGAACAAAATAAATGTTAATCGTGATTTCATAAACTCTAATGTTGGCGGGAAGAACCACCACATTCCAAAAATGGATATGAGGAAGTTTGATGGAAAGGATCCTGTAACATGGATACTACAGATGGAGCAATATTTTGATCTCCATAACGTGCAAAACACACAAAAGGTACGCATTGCAACTTACATTTAGAACAAAATACATTTGTATGGTATCAATGGATTTGCTCCCGTAAAAAAATTGTCACTTGGTCAATTTTTACGGAGGAAATGATAGCACATTATGAGGATACAAAGAGCAACACCTTCTTTAGCCAATTGATAAATTTCAAACAAAAGGGTTTAGTGGGGGAGCACATTGAGGACTTCCAAAAATTGAATATAAGGGTAACTGATATTCCAGAGGAACACATGATTGATCTCTTCATAGGCACTTTAAAGGATAACATCCAACATGAAGTTCGCGTTTTGGAACCTGATTCATTGGAGAAGGCATTCAGGTTGGCAAGAAAAGCTGAATGTAAAATTATGGCGACAAGGAAGCCTACCACTCAATTCTATAAAGAAGGAAGTGTTTCTACGCCTAGATTTCCACAACCTACAAGGTTGACACCACAACAATTGGAAGAAAAAGAGCAAAAGGGCTTTGCTACAGTTGTGATAGCAAATACACTAAAGGTCATAAGTGTGCTGAGAAGAAATTATTTTACATAGATTGTGAAGAGGAAGAAGAAAATGAACAAGAAGAGGATATACACTAGGAACCAGCCCCAGAAGAGGAAGAAATGAACCAACCATATCGTGTAATGCACTGGCAGGAATTACCACTCCTCAAACTCTCAAGATAAAAGGACAAATCAAGAAGAGAAAGGTAATAGTGTTGATTGATTCAGGTAGCACCCATAATTTTATTCATTGTAAGGTAGCTAAGGAATTAAATTGTTTCCTATACCTAGCACCAGAATGTCAAGTGATGGTTGCAAATGGAGGAACTATAAATTGCTCTGGGAAATGCCATAATATCAAGCTAACCATGGGGGAATATGTATTGACTAGTCCAATGCTTTCCATTCCTATGGGAGGTGCTGATGTTGTACTAGGAGTACAATGGTTACAATCTTTGGGGATCGTAGCTTTTAATTTTCAAGAACTTTTCTTGAAATTTTTTTCAGAAGGAAAGGAAGTCGAATTATGGGATATTGAAGGGAATATGGGAAGGATAATAAGCTCTAATGTCATGAAAAAGCTTCTAAAGAAAGAACAACAAGGCGTAATTGCACAATTATGCTCACTAGAAGTTCCGACATCAAAATCATCTATTTCTGCAGATCTCCAACAAGTCTTGGACAATCATTCCAAGGTGTTTGAAACTCCCAAAGGACTCCCACCTATTCGTGATTATGATCATGCTATTCATTTGATTCCAGGAAGTGTTCCTCCAAACATCCGGCCTTATAGATATCCTTACTTCCAAAAGAGCGAAATTGAACGCATGATTGCAGAAATGTTAGAGGCGGGTCTAATTCAACCTAGTCAAAGTTCTTTCTCTGCTCCTGTAGTATTGGTACACAAGAAGGATGGATCATGGCGAATGTGTCCGGATTATAGGGAGCTCAATAAGCTCACCATTAAAGACAAATTTCCCATTCCTGATTGATGAATTATTGGATGAATTACATGGAGAAATTTATTTTACCAAGTTGGATCTTCGTTCAGGATATCATCAAATTAGAATGAAGACTGAAGATATTCCAAAAACAAAATTTCGAACTTATGAGGGTCATTATGAATTTTGGTCATGCCTTTTGGCCTTACCAATGCACCTTCTACATTTCAAGGGTTGATGAATTCCATTTTCAAACCCTTCCTTAGAAAATTTGTGCTAGTATTTTTTGATGATATACTAATCTACAGCAGGTCTTGGAAGGATCATGTTGAACATGTTGACAGAGTGCTCAAACTATTGCAGGAGAAACAATTATATGCAAAAACATCCAAATGTTTCTTTGGAGTACAAGAGGTGGAATATCTGGGCCATATTATATCTCACGAGGGTGTTAAAGTAGACCCTAACAAAATTAAAGCCATTAAGGAATGGAAAGTCCCCAAGACAATAAAGCAGTTGCGAGGATTTCTCGAGTTAACAGGCTATTATCGCAAGTTTGTTAAGAATTATGGGAGAATAGCAGCACCTAACAACATTATTGAAGAAAGATGCATTTTCATGGACTCCTGAAGCAACTAAGGCCTTTGAACATCTTAAAGAGGCAATGTGCCTAGCACCGGTCTTAGTTACGCCAGACTTCACAAAAACCTTTATTGTGGAATGTGATGCCTCAGGAAATGGAATTGGTGCAATTTTAATGCAGGAAGGAAGACCCATTGCTTTTGAAAGTCGTCCAATCAAAGGAAAGTATTTACAGAAACCTATTTATGATAAGGAAATGTTAGCAATACTGCATGCACTAAAGAAATGGCGAACTTACCTAATGGGAAGACACTTCAAGGTAAAAACTGATCATGATAGTCTCAAACACTTTTTGGAACAAATACTATCTTCAGAAGAGCAGCAAAAATGGGTCACAAAGATGTTGGGTTATGACTTTGAAATAATCTACAAAAAAGGAAAGCTTAATGTTGCTGCAGATGCACTCTCAAGAAAGAATGAAGAGGTGGAAGCATTTCTTTGTGCCATTTCTATTATCCAACCAGATTGGATAACCGAAGCAAGAGATGAATGGAAGAAGGACAAAGATGTATGGACACTCATTCAAAAGTTGCAGCAAGATCCTAGTACATCCGATACATTTAGTTGGAAAAATGATTCCTTATGGTACAAAGATCGCTTATATCTTTGTAAGAATTCCCAACTAAAACAAAATATTCTTCTGGAATTGCACACTCTCCTTTAGGAGGACACTCAGGATTTTTAAAAACTTACCACAGGGTGAAGAAAGAATTTTTTTGGGATGGCCTTAAATCTGATATTCAAAATTTTGTGGCGGAATGTTTGGTTTGCCAGCAGAATAAAGTGGAGACAATTAAGACCCCGGGACTTCTACAACCTTTATCTATTCCAAGTCAGCGTTGGGAGGATATTTCAATGGATTTTATCACAGGTTTACCTAAGTCTGAAGGAAAGAATGTCATCATGGTGGTAGTTGATAGACTTACCAAGTATGCACACTTTTGTGCATTATCTCATCCATTTAAAGAAAGTACATTTGCTACTACATTTGTGGACAGAATTCAAAAGCTACATGGAAGCCCAAGGGTTATTGTGAGTGACAGAGATCCCATTTTTATGGGAAATTTTTGGACGGAGTTATTTTCTTGTTTGGGTACTCAATTAGCTCATAGCTCATCTTATCATCCTCAATCTGATGGTCAAACCGAGATAGTAAATAAATGTTTGGAAGGATATCTTCGTTGTTTTGTATCTGATAAACAAACACAATGGGTCAAGTGGTTACCTCTCGCCGAATGGTGGTATAACACTTCCTTCCATACTGCAGCAAAAATGACCCCATTTATGGCACTTTATGGATATCATCCACCATCCATCACATCATCTTTAAGGGAAAATTCGAAGGTTCAAGCAGTGGAAGATCACATCGAGCATCAGCAAGAAGTTCTCCAACTCTTAAAGGATAACCCGAATTTGGCACAAAATCGAATGAAACAACAGGCAGATCAGCATCGTAGCGAGAGAAGCTTTATGCAGATAACATAAACAAGAAAAACTTTTAAGTAAGACAAAGAAGAAGAGGAACGCTCTGTTTCTTCTGATTGTTTCACTTAAAGGAGTTAGAAAACATATAAGAAACACAAGTAATTGCATTCATAAAAGGGGGAACACCCCAGAATCTAAGACTGCAATTATAAAGACCTTCAAATATGACTATCTCAGCAAGAAACAGAGGGTAATATTAGAAAAAATCCTCTCTGCCAAGTTGCAGACAATAGCATTTGAAGGATGTTTTCAGAAACAACTTTCAAGAGGCAGCAAGTAGGCAGGGCAAACCATAATTCAACCTTGACACCAGCTATTTGAAATTTTCTGAAATGAATAAGCTTAAGGGTTTAAAAGTATTCAAACTACTCAATAAAACCTTTAGCAGATGAAAACATAAAGGTAGTGAAGAGTAAACAGGCCTAAGGTGCTTCTAGGAGACATTTCTTAGCCTAATATTTTTACTCTACTGCAAGCAAAGCATAATGGAACAAAGAAAAAAACAGGAAATAACATTAAAAAATAGAGAGTACTTCACCAAAACAGGCTCAGGGATCCAATGATATAGCCTCCTTCATCAACAGAAAAGCAAAGGCATCCACACTTCTTCAAAACATCAGTCCTTCTTCAAAGCAGCAGTCTATGTATGACTTCAGAATTCATCAAATGCCAACATTACAATGAGAATTAGAATAGGATTTATAGGTGAATGAGGAGGAGAGGTGATAGAAATGGTCTTAATGGTTAATTAAAATGGAGGAGAAAAGCATTCAAATGCCCATTCTGTGTCATAAATATTACATTAATTTCTTTCCCATTCTAGTAGTTCTTGTAGACTTTGAGGCCTAATTGTCAGGCTGGTAATAACTCCAAAGAGTGTCTTTGTGGAGAAATCTTCTGGCTGCTGCAGTCCTGTCTTTTCTTCTGGTACAAGTAAAGTGGACAGCATGGGTTTTGGGACCACCCATGCCTTTACAATAACTTCCTTAATAGTTTAAAGAGGTTTTGTCAGCATAATAACTGTTAAGGTGTCTTTATTCCTGGGAGGAGCAGACAGCTTCACTGATGTGTCATTCGAAGCTCTCCTTTGCTAATTTGTCTGTCTTTATCATTTAACACTGATTCGGCTTTGACTAAGTTTTTATCTTTGATTTGTGGGTTAAGCTTTTAATCTTCTGAGTTTGACCCTTAACCTTTATCCTTTAATCTCTTTGATACTCTTCACTAATCTTCACTGTTTCTTCCATTTTTCTGGTGTACAGGTGGCTTTCTACACTAGAGGGTTTTGAATGAATGGTCAATGATCATGAAACATCACCTTAAATGAGGAATAAACCCTTTATTATCCCTTTTTTTCATTTTTTTGAGCCTTCGAGGATCTTCATCCTGGGCTCTTTGTCACTTTGCTTGACTGTGGGAGAGCCTGCACATTAACCCGCCATTAAAACCTGCAAATAAACATTAAAAATGTTATGAAACCCTGCTTTGTGGGTTTAAAATTCTTGCAGAAGCTGTGTGGGGGCAGGAGGAGTAGTGAGGAGGAGGGTGCATGTAGCGAGGAGGTTCTATGGTGAAGAGAAAATAACCAGGGTTTAAACTAGAGTTTTAGCACGAAGAAAGCATTGGTGGTTTTGGGAAAACCGCGAATTTTTTTCATGTGCGGCCTAGGTGGTAAGTGGTATTGGTAGGGGGAACGTGATACACGCCATAGGTTGATGTGTGTCCTACTGAAAACTACCCATTTCGCGTTAGAATTGCACGGTGGGAAGGTTTGCAGAGATCAGGCACGGAGGTGATTTGTGGTCATCTGATCTGGGAAATCCAAATCGACGGTTGTGAGAGAGTGCGATGGAGAACTACGTGATCAAGTGGGACTGACTTACGTCAGCAATTTTGTTTGGTAGAAAAATTTTTGTATGGCGGGGTGAGATGGTAAGGATAAGTGGCAATCGTTGGATCTTAAAGATCAATGGTTGAGATCATATCAGTAGAGGGAGGATATTGGTGGCGAAACATAAGCGGAGGGGTGGACAAGGGGAGTTACGATGTGCGATGCGCTAAAGAAGCGAGGACCGTTAGATCAAAAATGATGTCAACGGTGGAGATTAACTATGGGGGGAATGGGGGGTACGGAGGGATTTCAGGGCCAGCTACCTCTGCAAGTGAATGGGAAATGGGGAATAAATGTTGGCCGTTGGATTGGGAGAAGATCGACGACTGAGTTCAACTGTGGGGGGATAGGGGATTACGGGCCTCTTTGGTTGGGTGCCCCCATAGTGAAACTGTGCCATAGATCTGGGTTGATTGGACGGTGGAGATTGTATCGAGGAGTGGCAGAAATGAATGAATGGGGTAGAGGAAAAGTGATAATGCGAGACAGCGCAAACCGTTGGATCTAAATGAGCCAGATCAATGGTCCAAAATATATCGGCGGGAAGGAGCGGAGATCGTTGGTCGATGGGGAGAATAGAAGTGTGACAGAGCGAGGACCTTTGGATCTGGGAGAGATCAACGGCTAAGATTCCATCGACGGGGGATGATCATCGATGGAGAAGGGAAGGAGGAAGGGAAAGGGTGAACCCCGATGCAATGCGCCGATAAAATGGAGTGATGCAATAGCCGATAGAGAGCAGAGCACGGAGTGCAATGGCCGTCGGATCTTGGGGAATGGACGGTCCAGATCTTATTAGAGGATCGGCCATCGGCGAAACAGAAAACTTGGAAGTGAGAACTTGGAAAGAGCGACGTGCGATCGCCGATGGGCTTAGCACTCGGTCACAGGGCCCGATCTCATGGCAGAAAAGGGGCTCGGGCTTAAGCGAAAGGAGCTTAAGGTCTGTTGTGTTAAAAGAGTGTTTAAAGGCCAAAATGAAGGTTTTTTAAGCCTGAATAAGGGTTCCGATAAGGGGGAAAAAGAGGTTCAAGACCAGAAAAAGATGATTTATAAGGTCTTAAGGGGTCTTGATGGGGAATGAAGGGTAAATGAGGGGAAAATGAGGGAAAAAAAGGAGAAATGATGGACATGGAGGCTTGAAACAGTATTTTTGAATCAGCAAGCTTCTTTGAGGATTTTGAAGTGAAAACATCAGTGAAGTCAGGTTTCTTTGGACAGAGAGAACAACCAGGCTTCAAGAACTAACATATTAGCTTGAAATTATTTCTTGAAGGCTGCAAACTGATTCTAGCCATCATTAGGTATAACAGAAACAGTAACTTTCATGTCTAAGGGTCCCTTCTCTGCTATCCTCCCTACATAGAAGATCGTACCATCAATAGGATACCAACTCATGATCTCCTGCCAATCTATCTCGGATGAAGAATCAAATGTAGTGACAACTACATATAGAACTAGTCTGGTGTGAGGTCGCCAGTCTATACTCAAATCGTGCTACCCAGTCCCATATGTTGATAAGATCTTCCTGTAGAAAAATGCCCCTATCTGTATAATAGGCCAAATTTGGCAAGATATGCTGCAATATCCGTCGATGTACTCCTTGAGAGTGTTGCCCCTGAAAGTACTGCAACTTTGTTGATTGCATGTTTATCTATCTGCACCTCCTTAGTGGGTCGGCTGAAATATGGATGCTCCACCATCTCCAATAGCTCCTCCCTTTTATGATCAGGAGTGTCATACTCCTGTTGTCTGCTAGCCTCCCATAGAATTACCCTATTTACCTCCAACGTCTCCTGAGGATAAGTATCTGCAACTACTGTCACCCTGCTAGATGCCTGTACATCTGTCTACTCCTCACCAATGGCTGACCCTAAGGTATTCATACATCCACAAAAAACTCAATGTGAGCCTTCATATGGTTCTCCCCAAAAGGACTATCATGCATGATATGCATATCCTCCTCCTTAGTTGACTCATGGTCCACCATATGCTTCTCCAGCTGAATCATCACAGGTGACTCATCATCCTGAATATCTTCCATAGAGTCCCCTAAATTCTCACTCTGCACACTGGAATACAAATCCAAGCTACTTTCATCAACTCTACATGATTGATCATTCTCCCCAGAAGCATCCTCATATGACCCCATGGGCTCATTCTAATAAGAGTCCTCACCTTGACATATAGAAGGAATTCCTCCTGCTCTACCTCTGCTACCTCATCTGTATCTCTCAAGCATGAGTGATCAGGTCCCCAAGGTCCCTTCAACTCATTCTTGCTACATGATCCACCAAAGCAGAGCATCTCCTCCCTGGTCAACTATCTCCTGAACACTGCAATGTTTTTCTCAACCAACCTCTCGACCCGTTCATAAGCAACAATTGAAACCAATTATTCTCTCCTCCAAATGGTCAATAACTTGGTCTGCAACATCCTGTAAATGTCATCATGGTTACCCATGACTCCAGCCATGATTTCTAAGATTTTGATCCTCCTCTTAATGGAAATACCCCAGATGTTATGTAGATCCCATAGATTCTCTTCTATTAGCTGGAAAAATTTCCGCATAATGTCATCATTATAAGGAAGCATAGGTGAAGTTATTCTGATAATCTCACTGAGACAAGAAGCTACTATAAGTCTGACTCCTTCACAAGGATTCTCCAAGAATCTTGGATGAACCAAAGAAAGCATTTTTGGTTTGAATACCCAATTTAGGAACCTCAAATCTGATTGGCACGCTTTAGAAAGATGTGATTCTAGCTTCTCCAAATTAGGGAATTTTTTTGCGGTCATCTTTAGGTTCTTCAAACCAGATCCAAGTGAAAAGAGACAATTCCCTACCTCCCAATATTTTTGAAAATCCCTTATCTAATCTAGCTATAGGATGGCATGCATCCCCTTTGAAAAGGGTTTTTTGTTTGGTTTTTCTCTTTGATCCAAGGAAACATTGTAGCTACAAACACCTTGTGCAAGTGATTTTTTAAAATTGTAATATTTCCAAATGGGAAAAGCAGGAATATAGTGAAAATGTTGGAAAAATGGCGTAGATCATCATTTATAAAGCACGAGGCCAATATGGAGACCTTTCATATATCATTACAATAGCAAAATATGTGTAAAAGATGGCCCATAAGATGCATAATAGTAAATACAAGCCTCCAATGTATAAAATGCCTCAATATGAGGTGTTGCAACCATATATAAAAGCTCGAAAACCCTTATACCATTATTATATTGGCTCTGCAATAGCAGTAGATTATACATCAAAACTAGAGCTTATATTTGCCTCAAAAGTTAGATCTATATCAGATCCATGCACTATACAAGCTCCTCTATAGAACCCCTCAAGGGTTTTCAGCAAAACACCAAGTACAAGTTGTAGATCTGAGATCTGAGATTGTAGATCTACTGAAAAATACAGATCTGGAAAGTGTGATTGATCTAATATGATCAAGAAAATAGCCTCCTCCAATAGATCCTCAAAGTGAAGGGTAGATCCCCATCACATGAAAATCAACTCTCTAAATTATGTGCCAAACCACCTGCAGCTCCTCCTATAGAAATAACGCAGATCTGGAAATAAAATGTGTTGTAGGGATCAAAATAAGGTGGGCTTGATGCCAATATTTTAAAATGAGGCCAAAGCCCTTCAATATTGTCCTCCCAATGAAGTAGAAACCTCCTCCACTGAAAAGGAGCACTGAAATGGCCTAGATCTAGAGATCTAGTCTCCACATGTTGTAGCCTGCAAAAACAACCAAACCCTCAACATGATCTATGCTGTAGTTGAAAGAAGAAGCTTGGCCTTAAGCCATATAGTGGAAAATGTAGTGCAAGACTCCTCTAAGAGCTACTCAATGGAAGAGGTGGGATTCCTGATCAGGAACACCCTGTGCTAAACAACACTCTATCTCAACTAAACATCAAGAGAAAGATATATTTCTAAATAGACCATATATTTAGAAATATAATATACATCAAAAACCTTCATATGGCTACCATCCTCTTCCTTAAATAGAATATGAGCTTTCAAACCCTAAGCCCCATCCAAAAATATCACTACATTCACACAAAGCATCTCCATCTAAAATTGCATTGTCCCTCATTGATGGCCACTCCTCCATAACAACATTGTTGATTTGGTCAAGGTTAACCCAGTCAAAGTGATCGAACCCCCTTCACACCAAGGGTGCTTAAATTAAGCTGCCAAGATTTGTCTCTTTCACATTTGGCATTGATTTATTCATTATTAAGGAGAAATATGGACCTCCTTTGCCCTCTTATTCTTTAAACAAAGCAATAAAACAAAATTTAATATTCCAATTAGCTCATGACTAATTGGGAATATTACAGTCCTCGCTTCCCAAATGTTGCTTGTCCTCAATAAACTAACAAGGTGAGTGCTGCAACTCTTTCATTCCTCCTTTGGTGACACAAACATGTGATAAGCTTCCCTCATAGGCTAAGTGTTCACCAATCCATCCTTCCATGAATTGCTCCTCCAAAGTTCTCATGAGATGCAAATAATCCATCCCATAAGGAGACAATAATTCAAATGAAACAAACATGGTTTGTCCAATGTTCTCCCTAAAACATGTAGCATAGTGAACATGGAGAATATCCATCCCATAGGACACATACATACCTCCCATCCTCCCTCCATACATTCCCATAAAAAGTACAAGTAAAACATCAATGTATGGGATAAAAATTACATACATACAAATAGAAATTTGTGCATATCGAGGTGGGTCATAGTCCCACATGTGGAACCAGTGCAGTGCATCTCTTGACTGCATCAGATCATGATGTGGCAAGTGGTTTCACCACCACTTACTTGTTGCCCAAGTCATCTCACTATGCCTGAAAGTGTGAGATATGTTTGGTGCTTTTGGAATGCACCCACAATGACACAAAATCTCCCTTTGATCTCCAAAGGAGTGGCCATGTTTAGAATTTTTGTGGCCCAGATTTTGCCTTGAAGTTTATATGGTATAATGCTCCTCCCTGGAGCTATGTGTAATATCCCAAAATGAAAATAGCAGCAATACAAGACATAATAATTTAAAACACATCAAATATGAACATATCATAAGAGGGAGCAATATGCAGCCATCATTTTATTTACATATCAGCAAAAATATACAAAAATATCTTGAGGGTCAAGCCACTCAGGAAATAAGAAAAAGTCTCACATGATCATATCAATAAGCATATGAGTTGCTGCTACTATATAGAATGTCAGAAAGTAGTGATAGCATTTTCTATATCAGTTTAGTTACTGCTGTAAACATACATAGATGTAATATGGCTGATGGATACAAAATAAATGCCCAAAAAGGAAGATACGGGCTCTAATATATGATTTCTAGCCAACCTAGAAAAGATTGCTAGAAATACCAAACAAAATATACAATGTGATAAATAACCCTAGGGTTGATATGTCACTGCAAACTGGAACTGAATAGAATGAGGCTATGGCATATCTGAAATGATAATGTCCTCCTCCAATGGTATTTCTCAATAGAAGGTTGATCCCTCTATTCAAAAATAGACCCTCCTGATGAGATCAATGAACCCTCTCAGCAATTGCCACTAAAAATAACGTAGATCTGGACTTAAAATGTGATGTGAGGGATGGTAGATGGTTGGCCTGATGCCAAAAATATATAAATATTCCCAGGAGCTCTCCTTACTGATCCTCCAATGGATAGGCAACCTCTCCATTGAAAAACAAGCCCAGAATTGGCTCTATGTGATCCTCCTTTGCTGCACCTTGCAACACAACCCAGCTCTAAACAGAAACTGCGTTGTACCTGAAGGAGGTAGCTTGGCCAAAATTTCAAAATGAGGAAATGCAACCCAATGAACCTCTCCTTCCCTAAGGATGAGGTAGGGATTCCTGATCAAGAACACCCTTATGCTAAACAACACAACAAACCTCGCTAAATAACTAAAGGATGCAAAGTCTAAATAGACCAATATAAAATAATAATCTCAAGCATGAATAACAATGGCTACTGTCCCCTCTATATATAGTGTGTGAGCCTTCTCACATTGGGTCCCATACATAACTTCCACTAAGCTCATGCAAGTTGTCCTACACTAAAACTGCATTGTCTCATCATAAATGCCACTCCTCCATGACAACGCTGTTGATTTGGTCAAAGTTTGGCTATTCGACATGCATCCCCTCTAACTCACACCCAAAGGTGCTTAATCTAGCTAATTATTCTTCCTCCTTTCACATTAGGAGTGTTATTATTCCTTCTAAGGAGATTTATGGGCATCCCTACCCACTTATTCACCTACCTAGTGATAAAACAAACTATAATATTCCATTTAGCTAAAGGCTAAATTTTTGGAATATTACAGTCCTCCCCTCCAAAATTTTGCTTCTCCTCAAGAAACTGAAAGGATATGGAAAAATTTTCCTCCACTCCTCTTGTAGCCTCCTCATCAAATAGTCCCCACCACTGGTCAAAATAATCTGCAATGAATCTACCCCCCAATGGTTCCTCCAAGTATGCAAAACCAAATGGTTCACATCATGAGAAAGTAGAAGGTGTAAGTGGAAACCTTCTTGATGTCCAATGGCCTCCTCAAGGTAAGTGAGATTATAAAAATTTGGGATCTCCATCCCAATAAGAGACTCTCATACCCATGCTATCATCCAAATGAAATGAGCCATCCTAGGTAGCTCTTCAAAGAATTCCTCAACCCCCGGTTCATGCAATGCATTGGGGTTGTATGGAGAGATTATATTTTTCCACCAATGTTGTTTCTCTCTCCATTTATGGTATGTATGGGGTTTTTGCTGATCTTGGGCTGAAATATTGTGGTCTCCAATAATGTCCCAAGTTACCCCACCAATCAAAACATCCATGAAGTGCCTCTCCCAAGAACTCAAGTTCTCCAAATGCCTGCTTCCACATGAAGACAAGAGATGCAGTGTGGAAATCATGGTTTTCCCATTGTTTCCCCTGAAACATGCAACATATGATGTATGGAGAATCATACTCCCAATGGGCACCTCCAAATTTTGTGCCATCCTCCCAACAAAGCTCCCCATAAGAATAAGAACATCATCAATATATGGAAGAAAAAAATAAATAAAAATAAGTTTCCATATGACAACCGGGAGGTGGATCATAGTTCCACATGTGGAACCAATGAAATGAATCCCCTGTATGCCTCAAAACAAAGTATAACAAGTGTCCTTTC